>JAUTXW010000930.1:600000-1035620 GCA_030620095.1 Kuschelorhynchus macadamiae | reverse complement strand
AAGTTTCCTTATAAAAAATAGGAGTTCCCCTCTCGGTGCAGACTAACGTTCGCTCATGTGATCAGTTTCCAATCTGCATATCTATTTGGCTGAGGAGTGGGGGTAAGCCAACGTATCCGGGGAGCTCTCCTTTGAGACCCGTCTGTCTCTGAGAGATAACTTAATCTTTTTCTACATTATATTATTAAATTACAAAAAAATATAAGATTTACTTTAGAATTAGAACAAAATAAGTCCATACATTTTTAGATTTAAGAAATCAGAAACAATAATAACAAACACGATTTTGAAATATATCACAAAATATTGTATACAGATATAAGAATACATAATACATCAAACCACTTATTCACCTATAAGATGGCAGCTTTTTATAGTTTTGTACATCGCATAATTAATGTACCTCTTTTAACAGAAAATGATGACAAAGAACTTAATATTATAAAACAGATTAAAGTTAATAATGGTTATGACGTAACCATAACAGACAAAACTGTAATTAAAAAGCACAAAATGTTGTTTATCCCAATTTCTTAGCTGTAATGAATCTATATTTAATTTATTTGATTGTCAAAGTTTAATAATAACTTAGAATCCAATATATGTTCGGTTGTTATTTTGAAGATATTACCTAATTAAAAAATGAATAGTCCAGTATCGATCGGCGGTTATATGTAAAATACTGAAAGTATTAACGATGCTATATATTCTGTCTAGCTGTGCAAAGGTTTGCTCTATTCCTCGAATTAGAAAACTAGAGTATTTATCAATAAACAGTGATCTCAATGCCCCATGAAATATCCCAAGAAATGGAAAATAGTTAAATAAATTGTCAAGAAAATACCCATCTTTGAAGGTGCAATTTTCCGAAGGAATCAAAAGCGTTTGGAGCTTCCAAATGCATCTCAAAGAGCAGCGGCATCTGGCAAGCGGAAAAATCCCAACACAAAACGTCTAGCAGAACAGCAAATCACCCCATGGTAGAAGGAAAACTATCCCAGCTTCTCCTAAAGACCACAAATCTTCTCCGGAGGATTTTGCAAATCTGGGAGATGAAGTAAAAAAACACCTACACTGTTGACTTGCCAGCATTCTTCAAATAGAGTTCCAATCCAAGATAATTTACGTAAAATATTCATGATAATTTCGGTACTTTTAAGTTTTGAGTTAATACAGATGTAAACTAAAAAATCTTGAAGGTATTTAAAAAAAGCTTGCATTATCCATAATTATCAAAAAAATAGATAGATCCAAAATTAAAAGAACTTTTGTTATTCCAACATTAATAGAAAGTTAATTGATTGTTCTTAAATTAAGAGAAAGTTGATTGTTCCTTAATTAAAAAAGCTTGTTCTTTGGGCTTGTATTTCAGCTAGTTGAATTTCCGACTGCATTCCTTCCACATACAGAGATTAGAACTAGATCATTATACTACTAATTCGACCATGTCGCGTACTACCAAAATTCTATCCACCAAGTTTATCGAATATATCAAGAATAGTGTCACACTTAAAAAGTTAAAATTCTATCTTAAATTAAGAGTGGTATTAATAATTTGATTTCTTTTGAAGACAAATTGAATAAATTTGCAAATAAGTTATAACAAACATAAACTAGTTGTTACACCAGATAGATTATCTTAGGTTTTCTGCTGACCCAACCCTGGAGCCTGTTTCTTTGTCAAGCTTGTTAAATTTAAATAAATGTGCTCTATAAGGCCTCTTATGCTACATTTATGAAATAAGAATTTATTTATTGGTATTCACTTTCCACACCTAAACCATGATCTTAAGAGCTAAAAGTGATAGACCAAACAAGATCATAAAGTTGCGAATACTTATATTTACTCTGATGTTGTCAAACTTTATGTATACAAACTTTCATTAATTGTTAGTACATAATTATAGGACATATTCAGTTAACCTTTAGGGTGGTATTAATTGATACAGGTACCTTACTACTGTTATTCTTCTGGGCACGAGTGACCGTGTTAATTTTCTACTGACCAATCATTTTTACTTTATATAAATTTTAGAACTTAAATTTGTAAATTATACATACATGGTTTGTGGCAACACAAGACTTGAATGAATGAACCTAACAACACAAAAGCAAACAATGTTTATTTTATTTCAATTATCTACCGTTTGCTTTTTTTCGACCCACTGAAAAATATTTTTCCCACTTTAATTATATCACCCCTTTCATTTCCAACCTATAAACGAAATTGACGTTTGACAACTAAATAAAGTGAAAAACTTTATGCTGCAGAAATTCCAATAATTTGGTTCGTGTAAAAATAACAACTTGTCGAAACTTGAAAGAAGCAAAAGGACAAGTCGAGAAAAGTTTCAAATTCAACAAACTGAAAACTCCCTTTTGGGAAATAAATGTTTCAATCATATTAAACTTAAGCCAAACTTTAGAAAGAATCTGCGAAACGGGTGTTGCCCTGATTTGAGTAAATCGTATGTTGTTCAGTATCGTTAGTTTTCCTAATGCAGTAAGGTTTGAAATATTGTTTCCATAGCAAGATGGACCTACAAATGGTTTATGTAAAATTTCGGTTACGCTTACCATAAACGGTTTTAATGATTTTAGGTGCACTGAATATTTTGGGCGTACTAATTATAAATCTGAAGAAAAAAATATTAACCATTTCGTTCTCTATTTACCTTTTGTCAAAGTGCACATTTCAGTCATCCACAATCCCTTGATCCTTAGAATGTTTATTTTCATTAATCAGATACATTATAAAAGAAGTCTAAAAATTAAAGCGCATATTGTCAAATATATTTTACAGAGTGTATAAAAATTAATGCAAAATGGCGAATAAACTGTTACAAATCAATACCAAAGAGTAAGTTTTTTTGATACATGGCAGAACATTAAACGATTTTTGCGCTGACCTTCAGTGACTTTGAATTTTTGACTCACTTGAAGTTGCACTTCTGCCGATTGTCAGTCATTTCAGCAGAAACTATACTAATACTTCTAATGTATTGTATTTTACTCATAAAATAAGAAAAATAATAGTTTTTTTAAAAGAAACTTACAAATGCCATGTTCTCTTAGAAGTTCGAAACCAAATGGTCGGAAATAAGAGAAACATTTAAGTTAACAACACAATTTACAAAACATTAGTACCTATATAAATTTGTATAATGATAAGAGTGAGGTTAGGAAACATAAACGTTCTGAAACGTCAAAAGTAGACGATAAAACAGTTTCCCCACGCTAAGAAGAAATTGAAAGTGTCGGTTTAATATAGTTAAAATTATAAGTTACAACAAAAATTTTTTTTTATTTTTTGTATCGCATCACCAAATATATTAACGAGTTTCGAACTTAAAAAATAGAGGATATGCAATTAATAAAAGGAATGAAACTGAATATTACAAAAGGCGTAAGGATGGTCATTCAAAATCACCAAATGACAAGCGTTCAGCTTTTGGACTACACTTGCGCCAGACGCTTCACTCATTTGACATAAGTCGTGACGTGAGCATGCTGCACAATGTTTCCAAAGGGAAACAGCTCTCAGCTTTGGAAAATATTGAAATTGCTAAATTGGAAATAGATCAAAATGTGTCCTGTTTAAATGATCCCATACATACCCATTTTAAAGAAGCAGCAAATGTAAAACGTATGTTTAGATGACTGAATGAGTCCTTTTTCCTTAATTTGCTCCAACTTTCATGTATGCTAATTGTATAGATAAATTTTATGGATAGATGATCATCCATAGGCGTTTTGTAATAATCAGTTTCATTCCTTTTATTAATTGCATATCTTCTATTTTTTAAGTTCGATACAAAAAATTTAAAAAAATGTTTGTTCTAACTTATAATTTTTACTATATTAAATCGACACTTTCAATTTCTTCATAGCGCATGGAAACCGCCTACTTTTGACGTTTTAGAACGTATATACATATATATATATATATATATATATATATATATATATATATATATATATATATATATATATATATATATATATATATATATATATATATATATATATATATATATATATTATATATATTATATATATATATAACTAGTTGAAAGACGAGTACAACTAGCGCCAAAATAAATACACAAAACAACACCAGAGTCACCAACAGAAGCAAAACATTTGTGTTTTATGTATATATATATATATATATATATATATATATATATATATATATATATATATATATATATATATATATATATATATATATATATATATATATATATATATATATATATATATATATGTATATATATATATATATATATATATATATATATATATATATATATGTATATATATATACCTGGAAATCTTATTTGGGTCTAAGTTAATAATAAAACACAATTTTTTTACATCAAGTCAACGTTTCGCTCATAGTGTTGAGCTTTTTCAGGACTTAATTTGGGATGGCTTGATTTCTAAAAAAAATTTCCATTAAAAAATCAGGACATTACCGGCGTACTATACCTGATATTATTTAATTATCACTAAGCTGTGCCTGTGCTGTGCTATAAAAAAAGAGTTAAAAAGAACAAAAAAAATATGTTTTAAAATTAATATTATTACTATGAAAATTTTATAGTTTTTAAACATTTTAATGTTGCAGTATGCATGATAACGTTTGCGTCTTTGTATTTAATGTCCTGCTTTTTTAATGGAAAAAAAAGAAAAATCCCTAGTTTATATATATATATATATATATATATATATATATATAAATGAATCCTCTCCGGGTTAGCACCAAAATTGTTAATAAAGCCATAATTGAGATATGATGGAAGTGTTGACATATAAATCTTATAAATTTTATAGGTTCTCAAAATGGGAACCCCAACCTCGAAATAGGACCTTCCATAAAAATTAAATTAACTTAACGAAAACACAGAATTTGTAGTATTTAACCCTATATAGCTCTATTATGTGTTGAAATATACAAACTGACGCAAAATGTCACGTTGACATCAGTTAGTTGCGTAGCAACCAAAAGTACGGCCACCTTATTATATTAGATAGGTACTACTTTTCGCAAATTTAAAACTTTTGGATTGAACACTTAACGACCTTCTAGAGAAACACAATTGAATCTCAAATGATGTAACAGGCAAACATCAGTGTAACCACTGTTCCTGAGCGCCTCTTTGCATATACTTTGCACTCAAAAAGTCACGTTTTGTAGAAGACTGGGCACGTCTTGTCCTCGTAAGGAACAGTGTGAAATGTGTCGTTCTTGATTGTGCTCCCTTGCACCCGGTTGCGCGGTGGGTTAAAAATATGTTTCAGTCACAAGCAACTGTACCAATGTTTAGCTCAACGGTATTTTTCGCCGGGTTTTCCCAATATTTTGACTAAATCTACTGGACTATATAGGTAAGTCTGTTTCTTTTTGACGTCATTGGTCTGTTCATCTGCCTAATTCTACAAAAGACTAGCAGTAGTATAGTGACTTCTTAATGGCGGGAGTAGGAGATTTTCGATGTATTGGATTAGGTTTTGAGCCGGTCAACATCCGTGTACCCCCGTTATGAACTGACAAATTGCCTCTGTCCAGTGTTCTCACTATTTTCAGTCTTACTTTCCAATAAACACAGTCGGTTTTCGCAACAAATCATCAAAAACGAATATATTAAAATAATAAGTACCAGTAGCGTAGCGTAAACAAACGAAATAGGGATGCTATAAAACTTACCAATATCCAGGACATAAAAAAAATTATAGTGGTAATATAAAATAATCATTATATTTTAAAACTAAAGCATTAATTTTTAAACTAAAGCTCAATTCTTCTATTTGGATTCCGTTTAGCCCATTAATTACGGTCCATTTAAATGAATCTGACAAACGCAAACTCTAGCAAGAGATGTGTTTAAGCAATCGCATCCACGAGCAGTAAAGGTCAACTACTGGCTTCGAGTCAGGTACCCGAGCGGAACGTGGGTGAACGTGTATATGTTACATCAAGCGGGAGGCTTGATGTAACATCGACAGTCGCATTTCTTTGCAAAACGTACTGCCTGCAATAGCTATGTGGAAGTTTAACGATATCGGAGGGTTAGAGTGCGTGTTTATCCAAGTGGATCCGATGAAAATTATAAAAAAACATGTTTGTAAGTAAACATGTTATTATTAGGGATAAAAGAAATACCTTCTGTTTTTCTTAAAGGGATGCGACGCATCACCTACATCCATGCACGCTACGCCCCTGATAAGTAGTAAATGTTTTTGTAGATTTCATAGATATTTAGGAACTGCCAAATGGGCCTAAAGGAATTATCATGTGATTACCATGAAGGTAAAATGAGGCAACTGTACCGTAATTTCTCCTTCTCTATACTCTCATGATTGTTTAGATAAAAGAATGATTGTTTAGATAGAAGAAGGACTCTTTTGCAAATTAGTGTACTAGCAGTTTCCAAAGTTCGTTCCTTTTTTATATCTAACCATGTAAGTATGTAACAAAAAATAAGGAGAAATCAATGTTTTTATAATTCCTCCTTATTTGCTGCATAGAAACAGTTCGCATTTTGCAGACCATTAGCAAAAGGCGGTGTAAGCCACTTACGAAATGAGGTCCTTATACATATGCTAAGGTGAAAATTATTCAGGGGATAAATCTTTCCTTTCGTAGAGCAACAGCGCGTCGACAAAAGATGTACTACATTACTAGGTCTAAAAAACTAACGGAAGATTCGTTCGTTTTTAATTTTAATCTAGCTTTCCGAAAAAGCAAATATACTAATATTTTATATTTTTGAAAAAAATTATACTGCAATTTTTAATTTAAAAATTTGAACAATTGGTGCTCTTTGATTATAATTGTGCCATAGAATCAACAAAACTTTATATCTCTAACAAAACACTTTGCGAATTTTTGAAGTTTAAGTAAAAGTAAATGTGATATAAGAAAAAGACATAAATTGTAAATATCAATAATTCTGAATAAAAGTAATGCTAAAAACATTAAACAGTTAAAATATGCAGTATGACCAGAGGAGGACAAAAGTGGGGTCAGCGGAGCGGTCCGCCCGAGCCCAGAAATTGAGGGGCCAACCTGGAATAAATAAAATCTAATCCTAGCCTTTTGATAAACATGTTTTCGAAGATTTCTGTTATTAGAATTGATTAGTTCAACAAAAGCATAGACAATTCGTAATGTCAAAATTCGTTGCATAAAAATTTGAGTTTATATTAAGAAAAAGCATTCAATTTTATTTTTCGGGCCTAGACGGACCTATGAGAAGCTCATCAACATATGTTGAATCTTTATACTTTTATTATCTCCGAACATCGTTAAACACAAACCAAAAGTCAAAAAAAGTGCGCACAAAAGTCTGGCTAGAAACCATTCATCGACTAAACTATATAGAAAGTTTGTGGTCCCAAATTTTCTATTAAGCTAACAGATTTTAAAATTCTCTTGGTCAAATACTTTTGATACTTGAATCTATGAAAGCAGATACGTGTTCGAGATATCGAAAGCCATTTTGTCGGAGACAATTTTTCCTTAACTGCTGAGGTTTTAGTTTCAAATTTACCACTGACTGAAACTGCCTTTGAAGGGAATTGGGCGAAATTCGTTCTTGTTTAGTTTAGTAATTTGACATGTACGGTCGATTGCAAAAGTAATATTACACAGTAGTAGTCTATAAAATGAAAGACCGTTGCAACTGACGTCGTTTAATGTAGGTTAATAGGTAATAACCCTATAATTATGAGTGAGGATAAGAACAGTTATGGCCCAAAAATGAAGCATCTGAAAAATACACTGACCGACACGAAAAAAGAAGATTTAATAAAGGTCAAAACGTTGGCATTTTCTAAATAAAAAGAGGTTTCATTTGAAGTCCTGTACCCACAAAAACAACCTAACACGTTAAAAAATATAAGAACACTATACTGCTAAAAAAAATTAATACAAATTCCTCATTTCACGTTTCTGAAATATAGCCTCTCAAATCAGTTTGGGGCATTCTGCCTAGCAAATTCCCCACCAAACCTAAATAAACCGACAATACAAAATAATAGCATTAACCTTTAATTTATGAGGCGGTATCTATTCAATTTTTTAATATAGTTTTGAACACTCTCCGTAGATAGTCTACGTATTTTTTGGCAGTGAACAGATGTGTCATTTTGGAAACCTACGGTTTTTATTGCGATTAAGCTTCTATTTATAAATACAATAATTGGAAGACACAACAAGAATTAACAATGGGAAACAACCCATTTTTATTAATACAAATCCCTCCAATTGTATTTTTCCCATCCTTCAAATTTTTGAAATATCGCGTACTAAAATCAGTTTGGGACACGGTAGTCATGATCAATTTGACTAAAGTTTCCTACGGTAATGTAGATCGATATTAAATATTTAATTGTATCAAAACAAGCGAAAAAAACGGCAAGTTTCCTTTACCTGGAACTTCCCTCGTTATAATTTTTTTTCATTTGTTAGGAATAGTAAAATAATAATAATAATAATAATTAAACGTTTATTAACCCAAGTAAGGATGTACAATGTAGCAGTGAAAAAAATCATTAATTTTAAAGAGGGTTAAATGGCTTGTTTTCAGCCTCCCATACGAACAAAATAAAAAATGCAAATCTGGTCGAATAGGAGTTGATTGCTACACTTAAAGATATGAGGTTTACATAATGAGGTAGAAAGGCTAGATAAAAAAAGTAATGCTAAAAATATTAAATTGAAGAGGAAAAGGGAATAAAGGAAAGGGAAAGGAGAAAAATGGTTTATATGGACATATAATTACAAAACCATCGTAATGACAAAACATTCATCAAAACTAGAATTAAAAAAAAAGTCAGGCGGGCACAATTAAAAAAAAATTTAAAACTCAATTTAGCAAAGTATTATAATTGTTGAGCAAGTAATTTGTTTTTCAAATGTCTCTTGAAAAATATAAACGCAAGTGAAAAATCAGTAATTTCAAATTTATTGACACATAAAGCAATATTGTACGAAAAAGAACGTTTAAATAACTCTTTATTATGTGGTGGTATTGTCAATATGTTCTTTCTACGGATATTTAAGTTGTGTACATCCGTTCGATAAACAACACGATCTAAAAGGTAAGGAGGAGATTTATATTTTAAAATTTTATAGTAAAAGCAAGTCTAATGTAAAATGCGTCTATTGTACATGTTTAACCTTTTATGGTTTTAAGTTTATGTGATATGTTGTCTTCAGCGAATTCCAAATATTAATCTTAAGCAAGAATTTTGTAACGTTTGAATTCATTTTACGTTTAAGGCATTTAAGCAGGGTCCATAAATACTATCACAAAAGTTTAATGGTGACAAGACAAGAGATTCGCAGAGCATTTTTTTTGTTTCGCAACTAAGATAATTTCTATGGGAATATAACATTTTTAAGGCAAAACATCCAATTTTTAATTTCGATGTAACATGTTCGGTGAATCTTAGTTTGTTATCCAAAATAAGCCCTAAATTTTTCGCAGAATTTTTAAATGTGATAGATTTATTTTCAAGTATAAAATGAAGATTTTGTAGCAAGTTATTTCTAACATTATTACTATAAAAAAGAATAGCAACAGATTTCATAGGGTTTATTTTTAAAAGATGTCTTTTACTTTCATTCAGAATATTCTTTAAATCGGAGTTTATGCGATTATTAACAATATCGACGTCAGAGGGCTTAAAAGGAAAATAAATCTGAGTATCGTCAGCGTACATGTGATGGTTACAAAATCTTAGACATCTTTCAAATTGTGAAGTGCATATACTATATAATTGTGGGCCTAGTATACTCCCTTGGGAAACGCCAGTTTTAACGTTCAGAGGTTCGGAGGTATTTCCATTAACAACAACTTGCTGCATTCTATGTGTCAAAAAAGATAAGACAAAACTTGCTGCACTTCCACTAAAACCCACGTACCGCAAAATGGAGATCAAAATTTCATGATTTACCATCTCAAACGCCTTGGTAAAATCAAGTAAAACCAAAACACAAGCTTTGCTGGTATCCATAGCCCTAAAAATATCATCAGTGACGATTGGAAGTACGCTCGGATAACCGTGGCTCGCTCGAAATCCATATTGTTTCCTGGGAAGTCTATCTGACTCCAAAAAATGGACATCTAGATTCCATAATTTTTTCAAGCACTTTGGAAGAATTGAAATCGAACGTAACTGGCTGAACTGTGTGGGATTGCCTACCTTGGGTCAGAGGTTCAATCTTACCTGTTTCCATTTTAACGGAAAATACGACTTTCCTATACAAATATTTAAAATATGCGTAAGAGGGGGGCAAAATACTGGGCACCACGAAATGAGTGATATTTAACTAATTATCCCAAAGGCTTTAGAGTTAACATTTTGCAAAATTCTCATCACCACATCTTCTCTTATTGAGAAAAAAATTAAATA
The DNA here is from genome assembly GCA_030620095.1 of Kuschelorhynchus macadamiae. Taxonomy (NCBI): domain Eukaryota; kingdom Metazoa; phylum Arthropoda; class Insecta; order Coleoptera; family Curculionidae; genus Kuschelorhynchus; species Kuschelorhynchus macadamiae. The sequence continues at coordinate 1,025,192 of JAUTXW010000930.1, read as the reverse complement.
TAGTTAGTAAGTCTATTATTACTATAGATGTAATCAAATTCTGGTCAGGTATATCGTTATTGGTAGCAATTCCAAGAAATATGTATTTAAATCATTTACATTTTTTAAGGATTCTGGCAACTTATTTTTTCTCTTTTAATAATATTTAGTTTATTTAGCTCGTGCCATTTTTGTCTTTGATTAGAAATGCTAAATTTACAATTGAGATACGCTTTTTTTCCGACCTTATAGCTGAAGTTGTAAAATTTCGGAGTTGTTTATAATAATCCCAACTTGTTATGCTTTTCGTTTGTCGAAATGTATTTAAAGCTTTGTTTCGTAATTTTTGCATTAAACGTATATTAGGCGTAATCCACGGTTGATACGGTTTCTTTTTACCTTTAACTGTTTTTAATGGGGCGTGCATATTTATAATCTCTTGAATGCTTGACGTAAAAAAATCGACTTTACTGTCAATATCTGTCATGCCATATATAATGTGCCATGACAGTGATTCAATATCCAAATTAAAGTTCATTAGGTTAATATTATTCAACTGTCTGTAGGCAAAACTATAATTCGGCGGGGAATCTGACATAGACAAGTTAACTTGGCAGTATACCAACATATGGTCAGATATTTCGATATCTCTGATACCCGAATCCGTAACATTATCAGTACTACAAAAAATTAAATCGATCAAAGATGCGGCTGTATTCGAAATCCTGGTGGGCACACTAATGATTTGTTTGAGACTGATGTGACCCAATTTAGTTCAGGACATAGTCACAGTATATATGTGTTACATATACTGTCTGTTCATTTTTATTGGGCGCTATTTTATTCCATCATATTGGGTTCCTACCATTATGTTTACCATTTTCTTCTACCTATGCCACACTTGACTTTTGGGCATAATTTAAAATAAATTCAATAAGTATCCCATCGAAGTCGATTGAACAAGACTTTTTTGCGATGATTTTTTAAAAAATGTAGGGTAAAGGGAGGAGAGATGGACCGGGAGGAGAGACGGACCACTGCGATTTTTGCGGCAAATACGGCAACAGTGCGTGCTTTACTACGCCTAACCTTGGCAGTTGCATCGAGTGATCCCTGTGAAACGGCTGACATGTGTTTTCATCAGATATTTTTTATTGTTTACGACATATTTATCAATCATGCTTAAAATTTCACTTTATTGTTTTGTCTAACAAGTTCAAATATTCAGTAGTTTTTCAAAAGCATTTGTGGATATTTCAATTAGTTATTTCTTTAACTGTTCCCATAACCTGAATACGTGCATCTGTGGCGCGCCAGAAGAAGCACTGGTTCGTCTCTCCTCAGGGTGGAGATGAACCCGGTGTCTGCAGAGATGGGCCTGGGCTTAATTTGCGTTATTAATTTTAGAATCATGCCAAATGTTTACACACGCAAGCGAAATGTACCTCCTAGAGGCGAATGGACCTCAGATAACTTAGACCATGCTATAACTGCAGTTGTTTCTCAGGAAATGGGTGTAAATGAAGCCGATAGGAATTTTAACATTCCAAAAACTACGTTAAAGCGGCGACTTCAGAAAAACCAGTTGACGAAAAGGGATAGCCTTGGTCCTGATTCAGTGCTAGGTGCTACAGTTGAAGAAAAGCTGGCGGTTCACATAAAGAAACTTCAGACAAATGGCTTTGCACCCACTAGAGGCGAGGTGAGGCAAATGGCATTCAACCTGGCAAAGCGACTTGGAATAAAAACAAAATTCGATGAAAAGGAAGGTAGGCATATATTATTATTCTATTTCTGATCGAAATCTGAATAGGTAATTTTTAGGCAAAGCTGGAATCAAATGGCTGCAATCTTTTTCAAGACGACGCCCTGACATTGCAGTTCGAAAAGCAGAGAACACTAGCATCGCGCGAGTTGCAGGAATGTCGAGAAAAACTATTCACAATTATTTTACCAAACTTGAACAACTTTTAATTCAGCACTCACTGCACGATAAACCTGGTCATATATTTAATGCCGACGAAACAGGACTTCAGCTCAATACTAGAGCTGGGGAAGTTCTAGCTCAGAAAGGGTCAAAATGTGTTGCTACAGTAAGTCCGGGCGAAAAGGGCGAAACAATCACTGTATTGTCGTGCTGCAATGCTAAAGGTATGTTTTTGCCTCCATTCTGTGTTTTCAAGGGCAAGAACCAAAAAGAGGAGTGGAAGGATGGAATGCCCCCGGGATCTCGTATAGTAATAAGCGAAAAGTCAGCTTATGTAAATTCGACTATCTTTTTTGATTGGCTCCAAAATGGTTTTTTACCCAAGAAAACCAGCTGGAACGTGTTTGTTAATAGTTGATGGTCATACGTCCCACACCACGAATGTTGAAATGTTGGAATTCGCTGAAAGGAGTGGCATCATTCTCTTTTGCTTACCTCCGCATACAACCCACTACCTTCAACCACTCGACCGCGCCTTTTTTAAGTCGCTGAAGGGGTATTATTATGAATCCTGCCGAAATTTTATGAGGAGCACTCCCAACCGAAAACTAAACAGAATGCAGTTCGGAAAACTATTGGGCGAAGCATGGGGGCGAGCTGCAACAGCACAAAATGGTATCTCAGCCTTTAGATCCACGGGAATTGCGCCTTTTAATGAGGGAGTTATACCAGATTATGCGTTTTTGGCCGAAGAAACAATTCATCAAACAACTGTTCAACAAGGAGAGGACAATCAACAAATTATCCAGTGTGAACCAAGAAATGAAGTTTTAAATCCAATTTCGACATTAGTGAAAACAGTTTCTTCCCAGCCAAGAGATATAGAACCACAACCAGGGCCATCTGGAACTCAGTGTAACAAGACTACACCATTAAAAAGAACTACTGTTAAAAATGTTACGCCAGTAAAGGCATTGGATGAAATCTCTCCAGTTCCTGTCGTTCATCAAGCAGCAAAAAGAGCTAGAAGGCAAATAATAGGAGTTATAACAACCCCTGAATATATAAATCAAAGAAAGGAAGTAGAATTAAAGAAAAACGCCACGAAAACTGCCAAGAAGAGAAATTCTGCAAAAGTACAAATAAGAAAAGTTCGCGTACAGTCATTTGAATCATCAGATTCTTCGGAGATATTGCTGAACGATTCGTCATCCGAACCCCAAATAATACACCACTCTAACATAAAAACAAGAGGATCGTTAACGAAAACCATTTAGAAACTTAATATCTGGGAAATAGCTGCGGACCAAAGTAGTAGGTAAAGGCTAAAAATATGGGTTTCATACAGGATATAGAATTTATGTGTCCTGAGGATGTAACAATAAAGTTGCAAAACGTCGACAATTCAAAAAATCTTTTGTTTTTTCACTGGATCCTAACCCCAAACAATACACCGCTCTAACATAACAACAAAAATATCTTTAACGAAAACTATTTAGATACTTAATATCTGGGAAATATCTGCGGACCAAAGGAGTACGTAAAGACTGATAATATGGGTTTCATTCTGGATATAGAATCTACATATGTGTCCTGAAGATCCAACAATAAAGTTGCGAAACGTCGACTATTTAAAAATAGATTTTTGTTTTCTTTTACTGGATTCTAACCCCAAATAAAACACCACTCTTAAGATAACAACAAGAGGATCATTAACGAAACCCATTTAAAAACTTAATATCTGGGAAATATCTACGGTCCAACGTAGTAGGTAAAGACTGAAAATATGCAGGATTTAAAAGTGAGATGTGTCCTGAAGATGCAACAATAAAGTTGCGAAACGTCGACAATTTTAAAAGTCTCTTGTTTTTTTTACTTCAACATAACAAGAGGATCGTTAACGAAAACCATTTGGAAAACTTAATATCTGGGAAATATCTGCGGATCAACGGAGTACATAAAGACTGATAACAGGGGTTTCATGTTGGATATAGAATCTACATGTGTCCTGAAGATGCAACAATTAAGAACAATTAAGTTGTGAAACGTCGACAACTCCAAATAATACACCACTCTAACAAAATTTTGTTAACATTGTTCCGCCATATTGGATTTTTACCAAAATATTACCATGTTATCCCCATATGACCCTTAATTTTTGGTCAAAATTTTAAATCAATCGGGTGAGCATATTTAAGCTATGTCGCGAACGACAGACATACGGACTGACGGAATTGATAAAACTTGTTTTTTGGTATAACACTTGCTGTTTATGCAAAATTTGAAATAAATTGGATAAATAGTTTTTTCATAATAATTTTTCTAACATTTCGCTAGGCCGCCATTTTGGATTTTTACCAAAATATTACCAGGTCATCCTGATATGACCCTCAATTTTTGATAAAAAATTGATGTCAATCGGGGAAGTAGTCTTTAAGCTATGCCGCGAACTGACAGACAGACCGACAGACGGACCGACGGAATTGATAAAACATATATTTTTGGTATCTAGGGTCGCTAAAACGTAAAGACGTGAAAAACCTGAGAGGGTGATTTTTTCACGATTACAAACACTTTATTTGGCCGCCATTTTGTTGATTAGTTGATCCCTATACCACAATTAGTTATGGCATAGAATTTGAAATTAAACCATTAAGCAGTTCTTTTAGGCTGAATTTTTAAATAATTTTTAAGCCGCCATCTTGGATTCGTACCAAAACGTTACCAGTTGATTCCAATGTAATACTTGATGTTTTTGCAAAATTTGAGATAAATTGGATGAGTAGTTTTTTAATAATAATTTTTTTAATATTTCACTAGGCCGCCATTTTGTTTCGCCTTATTGAATTTTTATCAAAATGTCACCAGGTCATCCCCATATGACCCTTAATTTTTAACCAAAATTTGATGTCAATCGTATAAGTAGTTTTTTAGCTACGCCGCGAATAGACAAACAGACAGACCGACCAACGGAATTGAGAAAACATGTTTTTCATCATCTAGGGACTCTGACAGATCTGAAAAAATCTCGGAGTGTGATTTTTTCACGATTACAATACTTTCCTTTTACGAGGGAAGTAATAGACAGGGTGCCATTAAAATATTTTCGTGACATAACGTGACATAACAAAACTTAGCAATGCAAAAAAATCCCTTTTTTATTTATTGAAATTCCATATTTCCAATCAATATATGTTTTTAAAACACTCTCTGTAAATAATTTACATACTTTTTAACAATAAACATACGTCCCATTTTGAAAAACTAAGGTTCTGATGGCGATTAAGTTTTGTAATTATAAGTACTAACATGGCATTATAAAATCAGTTTGGGACACCCTGTCTAGCAAATCCCACACAAAACCTTAATAAACCGACAATACACAATAATAGAATTGACCTTCAATTTAACGACCGCATATCATGCGGGTTTATTAGATAACCACACATATTTTTTTGGGCTAAAAATAATTATTAGAATCATTTATGGCGAATGTGTCATAAATGAGATGGTAATATAGTATCATGGCGTACATATTGCCAGACAGTGTTCTTGAACAACAAGTGTGTTCTTCGTGTACAAACTATCTATCTTTCCCTCCGACAAAGATCTATTTAAGTGGTGAAATCAAGTGCGGTCGTTGTTCGGGCCCGGACGATGATGGTACTATTTCTGCTATCAATATTTTGTCGAAAAATATGTTGTTTCCCTGCATTAATAGATTCGAAGGGTGTTCGAAGATTTTACATTATAGAGACGTGAAAGAACATGAAAAAAACTGTGAAGGAATTGTTGTGAACTGTCCAATATGTCCTAGCCGGAACGGATCTGTCTTGTTTTTATTGCATCACTTCAAGATCAACCATCCAAAAGCCCTCCTAACTAAGACCAAGATCAGATGTAACTTGGACAAGGAGTTCTCACAATATTTTTTGTATTGTGACAGCGAAAAAAACAAGATATTCCTATTGTTAATATCTTGGAATCGACAGATATTGTCTATAAGTTGCGCGACCATAATAGAAGTAAATGGAAGAAAATTGCCTAAACTATCAGTATTATTTTCAACAGGAGGTAGAGAAAACTGTACTTTGTATAATTCTGAGTCAAAGGATTGTACAGATATTAACTCTTTTCTCTTAGATCCTTCTCCAGATGCTATTACTTACGAAGTTCCAACGATATTTTCAAATATCAAATGCAAGCTATTATTTGAATATAGTGCTCCGTTGGTCAAAGTGAAAGAATGTCACGATAAAGCGCACGAAGAATATAAAAAAAGGGTTTTACGAAAAATGTACCTGGATAGCAGCTTTAAGAAAAAATATAATGTCCAGGACCTGACTTGCTTCAAACTGTCCAGTTGCGGCAAAAAACTCCTACACCAGAACTATTCTCTTCAAATCGTCTGCGACTTTTGCGAAATTTTTTTTGCTTCGTCGGGTTCTTTAAGAGAAATATACCATGACTCAAACTGTTATGTCTGCGGAACCTGCTACTCTCGCGGTGTTACAAAAAGCTTAGATAATTCCGGCGAGCCTTTGCAGAAAGTTGTAGATGTTGGTTACAACTTGCTCAATTTTTATTGTAAATTCGGGTGCAACAAGTTCTGTAGGAGTGGGGAGCTTCTCTCTCATGAAGATCAGTGTGCTTTCAATAACCAGAAAACGTTATCTGAAGAGGAATATGTAAAATCTTTGTTCGGTGATGCGTTTATAACAGGCGAGAACTACAGTAAAGACAACGTAATTATTACCGATTCAAATACGTTTGAAGGAAAAGGTAAAATTTTTATGGCTACTCGAGATAATTTTAAATGTATCCTTGACTATGAAGTAGATGATAAATATTCTAAATGTAACTTTCATGTTAATCACAATTACGACATAAAACAGTATTATATATCAATACACAAATGGGAAGACGAGCAATTTAGTGAGGAATATAACGACTTTTCTATGAAAATTGAAGATAATAATGGACCGTCTTTATTTGCCATAACATTGAAAGAAGTACAAGAAGATTTAGAAATTTTTTATGATGTTAATTAAATAAAAAATATATAATGTAAGTATTGTTAATATTTACTGGTGTTTCATTTTTTTGCTTGAGGAGATAAAAAACATGTTTACTAGAGATCTTCTAGTTTATCGGGTAATTTTATGAATGTAGGATATTAAAACAAGGCCTGGCAGTCAATTTATTTGTTTTTAATAGAATACCTTGTTTATTATATGTTATTTAAATGTCTTTTTTTCTAATTTAAACTAAATTTAATATATTTGTCTTTAAAGACAAGCAAGAAAGTTAAGAAAAACACTGCTATAAATTCTTTAAATCCAATATATTAACCTTTAGACTATTCTTTTTGTTCGTTTTTTTTTTTTTTGGTAGTAATTTAAAATAAAATTAATTTAATAAAGTCTAGATAATAACCAATACGTTTTTTGTATTTTACATTTTGTTTTCTATTTTATTGGCAGTGTAAATATTAGTTAGTATTGTTAATATTTTATTGGTATGCGACAAATTGCGGATATAGATTTATTAATATAAAGGCTGCTTCACCGGTATAAATATTTTCGTTTTGAAGAAATTAAAATGCAATTATGGAAGTTTATATATTACAATATTTCTTGTTTATAATAATTTTCTGTAATTCTTAAAGAAACAGTAAACGAATGAATGAATGAACTGAATTACAATATTTCGCATTTTTTTAATTTTCCGTCGTTGCCATATGATTTTTGTTACTAATTTTATTTTAAATGGGACCCTTTTACGTTTTTAGTTTTAGTTTAAATTTTAAACACATTTTGTTTTACAAGTTGTATGTCTAAATTTAATTGTCTTCCAGAAAAACGTCATTTTGAATCTTTTAGAACCGTCTGTCAGTTAAGGGGATAAACAACAATGGTCTTTTTTTTCAGTTTAACCGGAAGTCTTAAACTTTTCAGGTTAAACCAGACGTCGAGGTCATCTAACAGATTTTAAAAAGTTAAAGGGTTCTAAAAAGTTGAAAATGCTGACTTTGAGATATATGATAAGATATGGCAAGGCTAGGAATGTAATAAAATTCGAAAATGTCATATTTCTAGGGTTCTAAAAAGTTGAAAATGCTGACTTTGAGATATATGATCAAGATAAAAAAATGTAAAAAATTCGAAAATGTCATATTTCTCCTACTGAAATTGCATTTCAAAATCTTCAAATTAAAACAAGGTATAATAACACTGTTTTGATTAATGTAGAATTGGTTAATTACTTTGATTAATGTATTTAATTTATTTAAATGTCATAAGAAATCTTGAAGTGCGATTTTTATCTAAACTGATAAGAACAAGATATATTATTAATGATATTTTTTTATGCAGACACGGAATTAAAATAATAATAATAATAATAATAAAACATATATTTGGTATATTATGTATATGTCGTAGGCGTATTGTAAAATCAAGCTTTTCATAAAACGTCTAGGCTTTTTCTAAACGACTAGGCGAATTGTAAAATCACTCTAAAATTTCATATATTTTTAATGTGCCTGAAAATTTTAGGCGTTTTATAAAACGCCGAGGACTTCTTAGTCTTTTTGTAAAGCAAACCGAATCCTAATCATTTTTAGAATATGCCCGATTCTAATTAGGCGTTTTATAATACGCCTGGTCCTCGAGCAGGCAAACTGTAAAACTAAAATCGTACTGTTTTATTTTGAAACCATATATTAATTGTATTAATAGGCAAATACAGTTTATGTAGGCGGATCAAAAAAGAAAAAAACAACAGAACAATGTTTTTATTTATTAACACATGGTCCACTTGACTGAACAAAAGCATTTATTCATTCGGCACTGCACTTTACTTGGTTTACATCCACAATTTGAATTTTTAGTAAAAATTGGAATTTTACAGCCGTATTCACTAATATAGACCGGGTCTAAAATTGAGATCCCCATATTTAAACCTTCCTTAAACCCCTGCCAGGTTTAAGATTTAGACCGTATTCACTAAACAATTAGCACTAGTTCTAAAGTTAGTCCAACAGGTTTAAATTTAAACCCATATTTAGACCTCTCGATGAACAAAACACTATCCATGCCCGACTTGATTAATATTTATTATGTATCTATCTGCTTTTGTAAAAATGACGTAAAAATGCCTTTAAAGCGGGAAAATATTAGCAACCGTCAAAAAAACGCCCTCCCAGGTTTTATGTTTTATCTTCCCTAGATATTAAAACATATATTTTCTTTTCTGTCTATCTGTCTGTTCGCGAAATAGCCACAAAACCACTTACCCAATTAATTTCAAATTTTGGAAAACAATTTAGGTTTATATGCGGATGACCTGGTGATACTTTGGAAATATTACTAAAAAACTTATTTCCAATATTTGCATTAAAATAATGTTACATAGAAATGAACTGCTAACATTTTGGTATGAATTCAAGATAGCAAAACAAAATAGCGGCCCAATAAAATAATCAAATGGTTAGTTTGTATATCTTATTTTACTTTAAAATTTTGGAAATGTAATACAGAGTGTTTTAAAAAATCGGGTCACTGATTAATCAATATTTTGCTCAAACCGCTTGCCGTAAAAAAGGGAATTTTGGTATACGGATCGACTACAGGGTGTAGAGGTTCGCAAAAAAAGGGATTTTTTAAAACTCAAGTTACAAGGGGATAAAACCACCCCTTAAATAATACAATATTTTATCTAAGAGACAGTTAGTTTTTAGAAAGACTTGATTAGATGTTATTTATTTTTATTTTTTACCCATTATTATTTTGGAAAACAATTTAGGGTTATATGGGGATGACCTGGTGATACTTTGGAAGTATTACTAAAAAACTTATTTCCAATATTTGCATAAAAAAATGTTACATAGAAATGAACTGCTAACATTTTGGTATGAATCCAAGATAGCAAAACAAAATAGCGGCCCAATAAAATAATCAAAAAATGGTGGTTAGTTTTTATATCTTATTTTATTTATTTATTTTATTTTCAAATTTTGGAAATGTAATACAGAGTGTTTTAAAAAAATCGGGTCACTGATTAATCAATATTTTGCTCAAACCGCTTGCCGGACGGAATTTTGGTATACGGATCGACTACAGGGTGTAGAGGTTCGGAAAAAAGGGATTTTTTCAAACTCAAGTTACAAGGGGATAAAACCACCCCTTAAATAATACAATATTTTATTTAAGAGACAGTTAGTTTTTAGAAAAAGACTTGATTAGGTGTTATTTATTTTTATTTTTTACACATTTAAAGATTTTTAAAAGTGTATGCAAGGTGTGTAAAAAATCGTGTCACTCTTGGCATAAAATGCAGAATTTTGATATAGAGGTTCATTGTACGGTGTAAAGATTTGACAAGACGGGATTTTCCGAAACTTACAATTCAAGGTGGTGAAACCGCCCTTTGAATATAAAATTTTTTTTTATTTATAGAACGGTTAGTTTTTTTACAAAAACGCTTGAATAAAGGCATTTAATTCTAATTTTTTCTACATTCGTAGAGTTTTTTAAAAGTATACAGGGTGTTTTCAAACCTCGGGTCACTGATTAATCACGATCCTCCTCAAACCGCTTGACGCAAAACGCCGAATTTTTGTATACGGGTTGACTACAGAGTGTAGAGGTTCGATAAGGTATGGTTTTTCAAAAGACTTGTAAGGGGTTGAAACCACCCCATAAATATTAAAAAAAACGCTTAGAATTTCGGATAAACGCTTGAACGGGTATTTTATTTTCATACCTTTACATATTATAAGATTTTTTCAAAAATTATACGGGGTGTTTGAAAAATATTGGGCCACTGATTAATCACAATCCCACTCAAATCTCTTGACGTATAAAGTTGAATTTTGTCATAGAGGTTGAATGTATGATGTAAAGGTTTGGTAAAAGGGGATTTTACGACCCTAAAATTTCAAGGGGTGAAACCGCCCAGCCCCTGCAATATTACACTTCTTATTATTTACAAAACGGTTAGTTTTTCAAAAAAAACTTTGACAAGTGAATTTTATTTTATTATTTACATATTTTTTTTATGTATACAGGTTATTATATAAAAACGGATCTTAAGAGGTACTTACATAAGACGATTTAAGTACCTTTTTCTACCCCTTTCATTGTCGACAAACGCGAACGAAGTCGCGGGTACCCGCTAGTAGTTATATATGTAAAATAGTCAATGTACCCTCAGTATCCGTTAAACGTTCTTCAGTAAACTAGTACTATGTACATAATATGATTTATTTTAGTACCAAGAATTGTTTTTTTAAACATTATTTATTTTCCTTTTACAATACACAAAATCGGTAAAGTGGCGTTACCCGGAACTTTCCTCGTAACTAAATTGGTAATAAGTTTATAAACATTATATAATATATAATAAAATAAGTATGTATATCCATATATAACCCATATATTTACTTTTTTATACAGTTTTTGCTACATTTTCCTATAGTTTTGGTCAAGCCAAAATACAACTGTTATTACGTATACGGTTTTATTCACGGTGAGTGTCCTATTAGAAATATTTGGAGAACCAATGAACAGACTATCTTGAACATTTGTCTATGGCCATAGGTGAACATAAACTCTATTTTTAGAATATTTTAAATTATGCGGTATTGCCACTTCTAGCTCAAACTGATAGCAACATCTGTTTTCTAAATGGAAGGCCCTGTATATTATTGCAATTTTGTATTAGCCTGAAAATTCTAAATATTTTTTGTGATGTTTCCTATACCTAAATTCAACTGTTTCTAGAAAAAGGCGGATGAAAATTGACATTTTTGATGTTTTAAAGCTCTGTAGTTCCTAAACGACTTAACTTGCAACAAAATAGATTTCAATTTACTATTTTGGTTTTTAGTTGCCTATCTCCTGATACCAATTTTAAATTTGACAGAAGCTGTCAAAATTTGACATTTCCTGTCGAAGTTAAAATGGGTATCAGATTATATGTAACTAAAAACTAAGATAGGAAAGTGCAATCCGTTTTGCTGCAAGTTAAAGCGCATCTCAATTTTCAGGTGCCATTTTCCCAAAGTCAGATGAATTTAGGTATAGGAAACACCATACAAAAGTGTTTATCATAAAGTCATTACAAAATGCAATAATATACAGGACATTTCATTAAAAAATAGATATTGCTATCGGTTTGGGTCAAAAGCAACACTGCATAATTTGAAATATTTTAAAAAGAGAGTTTATGTTCAATTATGTGTAGAGCCAAGGTTTGAAAGTACTCTGTTTGTTGATTCTTCAGATACTTCTAATTGGACAGTCACCGTGAATAACCCTGTGTATATACAATATACCTCTATTGATCAGATCTAATATACATACGTATATACATACATACATTAATTCACTTACCATACAAAAACTTTTAAAAGTTCTGAGTTTTTGTAATATTTAAATATTTTCACATATATTTTATTTTGTACTTTCCAGCAATATTTAGACTTCACAATATTGTATTATCATCGGGTTGTGTATGTGTACCAAATCTCGGTTTATTCCGTTAGAGGGAACTATATTACCATTATATTTTAAGCACCATGTATATGTAATAGACACTCACGTTTGAACATCTAATATTGTATCGTGATCCAGTTTATGTATGTCTACCAAATTTCAGATAATTCCGGTAAAAAAAAATTGTTTTGTACCACTTTGTATTCTTTACGCACCCTGTATCAGATATTTACGATTTGAAATCATCATATTGCATTGTCACTGAGTTTATGTAGGTGTACCCTGTACCAGACAAGATATTCAACACCATAATATTGTATCGTCATCAAGTTTATGTATATATACCAAATCTAAGACAATTCCTAAAACGGAAACTTTTTTGAACTTATAAGCAATATTTTGTAAGCACCCGGTATAAGATATTCACGATTGGACAACATATTATTGCAAATAAGTTGCAAGATTTAACCCAAATATTTTATGAGGCGCCATTTTGTTATGCTATCTTGGATTGGTACCAAAATTTTGCCAGTTTGTTTCCATGTCACAGTAAATTTTTCTGCAAAATTTTAGATAAATTGAATAAGTAGTTTTTCAGCAATATTTTTTTAAACATTTAACTAGGCCGCCATTTTGTTCCCCTATATGGATTTTTACGAAAATGTTAGCAGGTCATCTCTATATGACTATTAATTTTGGACCAAAATTTTAAGTTAATCAGATAAATAGTTCTTTAGCTATGCCGCGAACAGACTGACATACCGACGGATTCGAGAAAATATGTTTTTCGGCATCTAAAAACCTTGAAATGTAAAGATCTGAAAAAATCTCGGAGGGCGCTTTTTTCACGATTACATACTTTCCTTTAGGAGGAAAGTAATACAAATCCCATGAATTTCAAAAACTAATAATGAATGACTGTACGATATTTTGAAAATATGTTATCGATCATTGGCTAAAAACGTATTATTTGTTAAATAAGTATATTTGGCGGGACATACAGTATCTAAGTATTAATAAAAGTACCTACATATATTCATTAGGAATTACTTAATATTTCTAATAATACATTTAAATTCAAAATATGTTTTTACTTTTTTCTGAGATTTTAAGATATTATTGAACATCATTTTACATTTGTATCTCGCAAACCAACTAACCATAATTTTAGAATATATTTTTATTTCTTTAAAAAGAAATATTAGTGGTAATAAATAATGAAGTCGGCGCCACCAATGTGCGAAGTTGGCGGTATTGCCCATACAAAGAATTTCGATTCCAACTGTTTTTTTAACGATTTCAATTGAGATCGTATATACTTTACCAAGATTTACATTTACTTAGAAAAACCATATCTCTTAAACAATAGTAGGTAAATAGTAAATATAAAAACCATTAAAGAGCACTACACCTGCACTATAACTTAATACCGTACGGATGCGTTTTCAGGTTGCTATGAAATATTATAAAGAACCGATTTTAAATTTTTATTCTTCTATTCTTTATTCTGTTCCTCTTTTAATACCTATCATTCTTACCGACTTTACAGTAAACTTGTATACTCATAAATATATTTAAAACACATCAAAAGTTTTTTTTACTGCCAGCATCTCCCACTCAAATAATTTTTGTTTTAAATTAAAGCGCTTTACCCATACATGTTATCTTTACTTTTTATTACATTATTTACTATAATTTTTACATGTAATTTCCGTTTAAATTTAGAAAGGAACTTATATCTCTATTTTCACATTTTTTAATCAGTAATAATGTGGTCTAATGGTCTATAGTTTCGGTTTTGTTTTTGGTTCTTTACCTAGATAGCCTGAGTTCGAAATCCACTGCTTGCATACTGCTTTTCTTTTTTTAATATTAATTAGCGTACGAAAAAAATATTCATCGGTAATACCTATTAAAACAATATTAAGACTTAAACCTAGGGTTTCAAATTTAAACCTCTTTAGTGAATACGGCTGTTAGTGTTTCAGGAGAGGCCGAATATGTAACAAAAATGACCGCAATATGGAAAACAGTTATACCCTGTAGAAATGTATTGTTACTAATACATATATAATTTAAGACATACTTAGCAACTGACTTATTTGAACGCGTTATAAGTTTTTAAAAACAAAGAAATAAAAAAAAATGATGAAATGGGGAACAGGTACAACTCCAATTTTGACGCCCCGGATATCGAAAATTAGCCGACAGATTAAGTTGTACCTATAAAAGCGTTTGATCAGGAGGTCGAGAACCGCAAAATATCAAATTTTTAGGAAAATTGGCTCAAAGCTATTTCATATAAGGATTGGTGACTTTTTCGTAAATTTCGACGTAATATTCTGTTTTCGTGAAAACGGTTGCAATTAAGATAAAAATGCGGTTTCTGATTTAACCAAAAATGGAATAATCTTAATAGAAATGATCAGTAGCACACTACAAAAAAGTTTCGGGGAGGGAGCCTAGAAAAAATATTTCCTTTTTTTTTCAATCTACGATATATTCCAAAATTCGCATCATCCCTGTTTTTTATGATTTAAAAAATCATGCTTGCCCTCTTTTACGTGGATGCACAGTATGCGCAATCCAAATCAACTTCACGATTTCAAATGCGAACCCCCAATTTGTATTACAGATTCAAATTCATGAAAATTAAGCGTCATACTTATTTTTTGTGTTGCTCCAAGGGCCAAACCTTCACAAATTATCTCAAAAAACGAGCAAATCTGGATATTGAGAACATAATTTTTTGCTTAAGTGATAATTTACATACTTAAATACAACAACTCTAATAATTTTTCTGCAATTCTAATGCAATTGGTATGATGCACACGACCGAGTACGGGGTGTTTATTGCAAACTTTACCACAAACGAGCGACACAGTGCGACGTGTCAATAGCCTTTGCCATATTCTTCTAAATCAAATCATCTCACTTACTGTTACACAAGCCTTACTGATATTACTTAATAAACACATAGTATTTGTTGACAAGCCTATTAGTATAATGAAAAGCAAAACCAAATAACGTAATCAAAATCAAATATAGACAAAAGGGTTCGATGTATTTGGCCCTAAACTTCACTTGCCCGAACCTACATTACACATAACCGTCACTGGCGCTAACAGTCGAAATCCCGACACATTGGAATGCATGGAATTCGTCGTTGGCCTTAAACGTCGAAATACATAAACATGCACGCCAATGATGTAAGAAACTTCTGTCACTGTTGCCAAAGTGCATTATTGTTCTAAAGAAGTACATATTTCCGACAATATTAGTAATATTGTCAATTGTGTTTTTTTATTTATGTTTGATAACATGTTATTAATATTCCTGAATAATAAGTTTTAAATCGTTCTCAAAAAATTACCTAGTTTATAAAAATAGCAAATAGCTACGTATTAATTCTACTGCTACCGTATCAGTGTTAAGATACAATAAAATAAGTTTTACTAACATGACGAAAAATGCCTGTAAATTGTTAGTTGGTTGTGAAACGTGCAGAAATAATATGCAAGCTTTTACTGTGTTCCCGATAAGTCCTGAATTCTCAGTTTTTCGCCCATTTAAATGCAATTTCAAGAACGAGATTACTAGAAAGTTAGATTCAGCAATTTAAATGGGCTATCAAATTAGGACATCAGACATACAAATTTCATATTGGTAAGCCATCTAGATTCTTTTTTTGTGTATACATCTATTTTCTTTAATGTTCCTCTTCGGATTTTCTTCAATATATCGGTTTTTTAATGTATAGTGCACACTAAATGTTAGTTAAAAGAAAAACCTCGACAAAAACATTTGTATTTGGTTGATAACATGATTATGATATATAGTTGTGTTTGCATTTTTAGGAAAACCAAGTAAATTCATGGATGTATCAACCACAGTGGGCTCCATCTTGGCAAATCGGGGTATGTATCTCAGGCAACAATAAAAAATGAAAATCAGCTTTGCATATAAAATTATGAGTAGACAGACAAAGCAGTGAGGAATGCTTCCATAGTCCATCTGAGAATAAATATAGAACTGCTGAGGTAATTCATATGTCAAAATAATTATATATTTTAATAATAATGAGGCATTTTTTCTTTTCAAAATATTTTCTATTTAAAGATAACTTTTAGAAAAATTTGTTAAATAAGTAGCAAAATAAAGTGCTTTGAAGATTTATTTCACATGAAGAGATCCATATACTTATCATTTTTAAAAAGATAACTATTACTCTCATACAGAGCCATGCTTACCCTAGTTTTGGCCTGGGACAAAATTTATTTGGTGTCTGTATTTTCAAAAAAGGCAACCTATTTTGTTAATGTTTACAAAATGTAAGACTTGTGTCTTCAATGTTGGAAAACCCCTCGGAACCCCTAAGGTATTTTGATGTTCTCTATTTCTTCAATGATTTAAATGAACAGTTCATTCATACTAGGCTCTACATATAAGCAGGACGTAATCTGTATATAAAAGTTAAAATAATCATCTGGGGAACAGAATTCTCTTTCAATAAGAATTTTTTGGTTTACTTTTATCTTTTGAATACATTTTATTTTTAATGATAATATATATAATTTTATACATCCGACTAGAGAACCCTTATTAAATAAAGAAATTTGGTGAAGTGTCATAACCAAATCGTTCCTACCCCTGTGTTGATATTATTGGAGATATCTCTATTTCTAGAAATTAAGTTTCCATTGTTTAAAAAATACATTATTTATACACTAAACGAAAGAATCTTGAAAAGAGTTGATACTTTTGAAGACTTGGGAATGCTATTGAATTCCAAATTTACTTTTGCCAAATACATAGATAATATCACGAATAGGACAATAAAACTATTAGGCTTTATTTTAAGATGTCTTTGACCTTATATATATATATATATATATATATATATATATATATATATATATATATATATATATATATATATATATATATATATATATATATATATATATATATATATATATATATATATATATATATATATATATATATATATATATATATATATATATATATATATATATATATATATATATATATATATATATATATATATATATATATATATATATATATATATATATATATATATATATATATATATATATATATATATATATATATATATATATATATATATATATATATATATTTATAATATATATTTACTTGTTTTATATTTTGATAGGTTGCACTTTGATTTTGTAATTTGTTAAGTCTAAAAATGTTAATGACTATTTTCTGTTAATATATATTTATTTATTTGAAAAAAAAAACAAACATTGTTTTTTATAAAAACAGACAAAAATACACAAACAAAAAGGAAGTGTTATGATAACTAAAATCATTTAAATTTTCCTCTACACTCTACAAGGTTTTCTATGAGAGATGAATAAGAATTTATTTATGGCACAAATATAATTGAAATTTTAATGTAACTTAAATGCTTTTATTGTCTAAGAATTCTGTCTTATTGACAAATCTGATTTAGATATTGAATTAAATTTGCTTATATAATTAAAAATATTGAGCTGAATTAAGATGTTAAATGAATGGAAAGAGCAATGCTATGTGATTGTCTTGTATGACCAGTTTGGATGAAATAGGGAATATTCAGGATATTACTGGAGTGGTCCCATAGCAAACATATTAAATATAGCGGAATGATGCCATATTTAACATGTTCTACATGTATACACGAGCGCGAAAGACAATCTATACCACGTTCACTATATTGCCAGGAAAAAAGTATTGATGTTAATATGGTGATTCTGGTAAAATTTCATATGCAATGGACTCAAGGCGTCTAAAATTTTAACCTAAGTTTAGGCTTTATAACTTGAAACTTTGTATAAAGAAAACTAACAAGGATGAAATAAAAATTACTAAATCAATATAATAAACAACAAAAAGTAAACAGTAATATTTTATTCCCATGTATGTAGGTACTCATTATATAAATGTCTGTTTATGATTAAGTTATTAAGAATTAGTTTGAAGATGACTTCATAAAGTCAAATTTTCAATGTGGAATAAAATATTATTTTTTACTTTTTAGTGTTTTTTTTGAAGTAGATATTGTGAAGTAACTCGCCAGAAGCGAATCCCATACCCTGTGTCTGTGAAGTGAAAGCCAAACTTATTCTTAATTACCAAAATATATTAATGTAACGAGTGTTTTGTTTTACTATCTCTATTCGCTTGGTGACTAAAATTTTCCAGATGGAATATAATATTATTTTCCAATTTTAGGTGCATTTTTTGAAGTCAGTTTAATTTTTATACATCTTTTATTTCATCCTTTTTAGTTCTATTTATATGAGTTTTATTTTAAAAGTCATATTTAATAAATAACCATAGAATATCTATGTAAATTCCTGATAAAATGGTGAACGTCATACTTTTTTACAATATGCTAGCTGTGGGACCACTCTAGCAATATCCGGAATATTCTCTGAAAAGTTCATCCAAATTGTTGAAACCATCGCAGAGTAATCGTTGTACATACATAAAAAAATGCATAGGGTGAAACTCATAACCTCCTTTTTTGAAGTCTGTTAAAAATTGCATTAATATTTGTGACACGGCCAGCTAAACAAAATAAAGGAAATGCCTGTAGATCCACATTTTTTGTCCAATTGTAAATATTTAAAAACTGACATTCATAGAATTTAAAGTTTTATCGGAATATAAAAATGCATAGATGGCACAACTTCTGATATATTTATAACATACTTCCACAAATAAGCATTTAGTTTGATCATTTTTTTGAAATTATATGGGATCATTATTTAAATATATGTAGTTTTTTTTTCGTTTTCTTTTTAAAATTCAAATAGCATAAGTTCACCAGTGATTATTTTTCTAAGTAGTGCCATATCTATTTCATTCATTTCTTTTTTTTTTAATAAGTGTGTTAATGTTTTTGAAAGTAATTAGAGATTTTCTTTATTTTTAGTATGGCCAAGGATGACCATTATGTAATAAGATCACCAACAAGATGGAAGCTCTAGAAAGTAAGAAAATGATATCTTGGACTGTGTCATTGGTTAAAATCTGGCCTTCTTACCAACTACACCGATTCAGTTATTGCCAGGGGCGAGGCATGTGAAAACAACCCCTTTGTGAGGTGAGAAAACTGATTACATCATAAGAAGATAACATTTACTGTAATGTGTTTTAAATAAAATTTATGTTTAATATAATCTTAGGTTTAGATTTATTCTGAAAACAAGCTATATAAGGACTTATTCACCATTTTGTGAAGTAGGTTTTTATTTATGCCATTACAATGTGTCTTGACTTATTTATGAACGGACTTTTACTTCTTAAAACTTTTTATTGCTTTATTTCCTAGCTGTAATAGTACACTCAAATAATCTATGCTAATTTAATTAAAATTTGGATGATTAATTGATGTAATTGAATAAATTAGTTTTCTTTACATTAAGAGTCAGTTTAAAATGATCCCAAAACCATTTAACCTTATTCATGTCCTTAATTAATAAATCCTACACTTCTTCCTATGTATTACTGGGGAAAATCAAAATAGAGTCATCAGCATAGGCTGGCTCAAAGCTCCTCCTTAACATAATCAGATACATTTTAAAAACATTTAACACGGATCCTCCACATATAGCTATGCACAATGTCCAGTAGCATAGCCTGAGGAATTGTGTCAAATGCCTCACAAAAATTAGAAACTTACACAGATGTATAACTTTTACAAATATTTGTGACTAAATACACAAAATGATTTAAAATATATCATTTTTTAAAATATAGCTATTATTATTACATCCAGGGTTAGGCTTACTCCAGACTGGACTCAGAAAAAAATCATACAGTCTCTACATAAACTTAATTAAAGTTATCATAGGAAAAATACGGGTATCTGTATTTTAAAAACAAGACAATGTATCTTGTTAATCTTTTCAGAATTTGAAAGCTTGCTTCTTTACCTTTAAGAAGCCAGTTATTTTGATTACTTCTTCAATTCATTAAAAATAGTTCGTTCACACCTTAAATCTAGCTTCAAAAACCACCACCATATTTAGTCAAAAAGACGGGTAGCAGTAATTCATTTCTTATGAAATTTGTAGTCAGACTTAAATTATTCATATTGTAAAAAAGTGATGCGAGTTGTAGCATTTTAATCAAAACCAATGCAATCTAAGCTTCAAAAATGATCATAGGAGATTAAATATCAGTATTTTTTTATTGTAAGGGTAAAAAACTCACTAAATTATATGTAGCTTCATTACGCAATGCAAAAAAAATTAAAGAAATATGGATCACTAAAACATCTGTTTTTGTATAATTAATAATTATGGTCTGTTGCATTTGGAGAAATTGAAAAAGCAAAACAATTGTTTTTTAGGATCAAGATCAAAACTTTGGATATTGTGATTTAAGTAACAGTTTTCCATCTCAAACAGACCTTACCATCAAAATGTTTAGCTAACGTTTGAGAGTTAAGCTTTGCTGAGGAAGGAAGTATAACATTGGAGTGAAAAACGAAAAATGTATTCTCATGATGTCACAGAGTCCAAGTGGACATTTGTTACTTAAAAGTTTTTATTGAAATTTTTTATTCTTTCTCATTATATTTTCTTATGGGAAATTATATAAATCATTTCTCTAAATGAACTTTCGAACTAAAAAATCTTCTGTTGTTGACTCTGATGTTATTTATTGAAAGCTTTTTACTGTACTTAAATTTGTAATAGTTAATGTAATTGTATGATTTTTATGCATTCGGGCACAAACAAATAAATCAGTAAATTTATGTGTTTTAATTAAAAAATTACAAAACTTATTCCTAGTTATTATATATTATATTTATTTTAGCACTTAATTTTTTCTTTTGGAGTTAAACTTATATTTTACTTCTAGTTTCAGTATCTAAGTTTTATTACCTGACTGTATTAAATATTTTAGGTTTCATTACTTAACTATTTTTCTATGTATTGTACTTTATTATTTCTTTTGTAAAATTAAGTTTTCTTTTTATATAAGAATATATTAAATAAATACAAACATTGTGAATTTGCAAACTAGCAAAATGCTAAATAAAGGATAATAATATAATATACTCACTATACCATGGTCTATAGCTGTATGTGCATTATTTTAAAATTATCATATTAAAACCGTGACAATTAAAATTGAAGATAGGTTGTATCAGAAATACTTTTACCAACAACAAAATATAATAACAATGACAGGCAAACAAATAGTATTTTTATCATCTAAAATGATCAATTATCATCTAATGATGTACAGGAATATTGATTATAAATTGAACTCTCATTTTTTTGTGGGACACCCATGTTATATTATGTCCATTAAATAGGCATCTTTTTGCTAATCATAAATATATTAGGTTTGATATCTTTACCTTTAAAGGCAATTGAGAAAAACCATGACATAAGAGGCAAGTTATTCATATATGTGTTATGTTTTCTCTAACATCTCTGATAATAGATATATTGTCAATCTCCTGTGTTCAATGTGTCAAACCTAATATAATTATAATTAGCAAGAAAAGACCCATTTGATGGACATATACAGGGTGTACCATCAAAACAAAAAAAAATTGTCATGCTTTTCCAAAAAACACCCAGTATACATAGAAACTAATAGATTAAAAATCTACAACTTCTGCATTTACCATTTTTTCTACCCCTTTCAACAAAAAAGTTAAATGAAGGTTTAATTTATGATCAATCAAAATTCGTATGCCATCATAAAATGCTTACTTCTTTTTGAAGTATTCAAGATTTTTGTGTAATTATATAATATGATTTGTTCTTAAATTCCAATGGGATTTGATTATATATCCTTGGCACCATTTACTATGAGTTTATTTTAACAAATAATGACATTATGTCAAAATCAGTTAAATAAGATATTGTTTAAACTAGATTTTTCTCAATTACAAATTATTTTACTTAGTCCAACATTAAACAAAGCACTACAGGTATTATAAGGGATAATGCTTTTAGTCAATGTCTATCCCTCTTGAAACACTGTCTCAACCTTAAGGTTTGGAACTATTTATTTAGAAAACTTAACATTTACTTGAATAAAGATACTAAAAGATATACCACAATTTTTTTTAACAATACGCATTCTTATAAGTTTGGCGGCCAGTTCCCAACATATGGTAAAGTCAACAATAAGATGTAATATTTTTTGGAAATTCTATAAGATTAGGCTATAAAAGTTTATATTTTAAAAGTTAATTGATAAAATAATTTACAAGATCTAAACTACTTTATACCAGTTAATAAACTTAAGAATCTGAAAGCATGAAATTAATTGAGGGTATCTTCGAAAGACTTTTGTCATTTAAAATTATATCATGCACCTAACTTTTTCCTAAACCATACGTAGATTTAAAAAAAAATTGAAGATGTGATGTGCGATATCTGGCATACTTATTAAATTAACTTATTACTGAATTGTGTATACCAACTGGAGAAAATATATAAATAGGCCACAGTTAATATTTTTAAAATATGGGGAAAAATTATTTAAATTTCTAATCCACTTTAGCTATATATCTTTAATTAATATACAAAATATGTAATACACTTTAAAAAATTTATTCAACATGGAATTAAAAATAAAGTTGACACTACATTTATCGTATGGTGCATCTTTTTTATTTCTCAAACTACACACTTTCTCAGCAACAGTAATTATAAATGAGCAACTTTATGTGACAAGCATATTTAGTAAATTTATCCACTTTATGTGACAAGCATATTTAGTAAATTTAAAGGTGCAGAATTTGAAGCTTCCATATAACAAAGAGGCCCAATTATTACATTGATGGAATGGGCTATAACTGGGGCTATATGACACTCAGATCAATACCCGTAACTAAAGTCTTTTCTTTCTTCCTATGCAAACAGGGCAACAAAGAGTACTCAAGTATGACTATAATATACACGTCACTAATATCTGCAATGCACATACATATGAGCAGAACTAACTTCCTAAGCCTTGTCTACGATACCTATATCAAACATCAAGACTTGCATTGGTCCTAAAACAAATTATAATTAATAAAGTACCTGCATGAATAACAAGCTTAGGGAAAATCATTAACAATCTTATAAAACCCTAATCAATATGTGACTGATAAAAACTGATTTTTAGATAGGTATTTGCTTAGGATCAGGATAAAAAATGAAACACCAAAAAAACTTAAAAAAAAGTAAAAATTATGTGTCTCAAAAAGCTCACAAAACAAATTAGTTGAAAGATATATATTCAAGCTTAAAGGCTTTTGTGGATTTTTATATGGTCTTTTGTTTTATCTTTAGGTAGGGAACAACATCAACAAATAAGACTATCTGAGTGTAAAAACTGAAATGGTTGCAACTTTATACCATATTCACACTATTCTAAAATAAACATACCCAGTTTAAAAGTAGAAGGTTTAAAATCATCTCGATGCAAACAAGCAATAACCTCTTCCTCGGCTTTCCAACATTTTTTTTTTCAATATTCAATCTTCATTATTCCATTAAATAGAAATTATCTTGTGATAAACAAATGCTTTATAATAAACAAAAAAAAACAATAAAAATATTTTCACTTCAAAGTTAGAATACAGGGAAATACGCTAACATCATTTTTTCATGGTGTTGATTAAAAATGAATAAACAAACAATATATTTATTTTTATCAATAAAACTTGACAACACAGGAGGCCCATATAAAGAATTTTTAGCCAGTAGCGTAGCTCGCCAATTCGCTATTTAAAGTGTCGGGCTAGCGCCGCATTCCACACATTCCAATCTGTCGGGATTTCGACTGTTAGGGCCAGTGAAGTTTCGGTCCACTAACTGTTTGGGCCGATGTAGTTTAGGGGAAAATACGCACTACCGACAAAAGGACATTACTAGACAGCTTTGCATTTTGAGGTTATGTTTTTGTACTTACCAGAATAAAATTTATCTAGCTGGTGATAAAATTTGGCACGTTCCTTACTATTTTCGCTATCAGCTACTATTTCTACTTCTATTTCTGACATGTTTTCGTTTGTAATTTCATATCAAATTCGTAAATGCGAGGTGCGAGCCACGATGTAAACAGTGTTCTGATGGCCGATGTTAAACTAAATATTTTACAATTTGCCTACTCGAGGACCAGTCGTATTATAAAACGCCGATTTGGAATCAGGCATATTCTAAAAATGCATTTGTTTTACTATAATACTAAGAAGTCTCCGACGTTTTAAGAAAGGCCTAAAATATTCAGTCATACTGAAAAAATATAAAATTTTAGAATGATTTTACAATTCGCCTAGTCGTTTAGAAATAGTCTGGAGTTTTATAGAAAGCCTGATTTTACAATACGCCTACGACATATATGCTTGTAAAGTTGTGTAACAGAAATAGAATTAATCTCATGTTGTAAGGGGGGGGCATATCAATATTTTAAATGTATATTTTAAGATTTAAATATTTAGTAAGCGGATAAATAAACAAAGAGGAGAACGGGTTTAAATTTTATTCATTTAATTTAACGGGTGTAAATTAAAATTTAAATTTCCTGTTAAATATCAGTAGTCATGCGTTCTAATAATCCATTCTTATATAAGGGATTTGAAATGAAATACATTTATCTATCTGTTTAATTCGAAAAAATCGGTAAATTTCCTTTATCCGGTACTTTCCTCGGTATGAATATTTCCTTTTGCAATAGTGCAGTGTGACCCAATTAAGTTCCTCACATAGTCATTTAATAAAACATAATATACTTATTTTCAAACATTTTTATTAGGCGCCATTTTGTTCCATCATATTGGATTCCAACCAATATTTTACCAGTTTCTTCCTATGCTATACTTGATTTTGGGGTATAATTAAACATAAATTGAATGAGTAATTTATAATAATTTTTAAATAGTTCATTATATTGACATTTTGTTTCGTCATGTTGAATTCGTAATAAAATTTTACCAATTTATTTCTTTATTGTATCTAATTTTTGTGCAAAGTTTGAAAACAATTAAATAAAAAGACGTTTTAAAGTTGATTTTTTTAACATTTTATTTATCCGCCATATTGTTCGTCTTGAATTCGTAACAAAATTTTTTAAGTTTTCATTTAGTTCTTACAAAAAAGATCAAATGTTTTTAAATATTTTATTAAGCTGCCATTTTCCTTTTTCAATCTTGGATTTTTACCCAAATGTTACGAGTTCATTACTATTTAACACTTGACTTTTGCGCAAAATTTGAAGTAAATTGGGTAATTAGTTTTTTGGAAATAATTTTCGCCGTTATTTTGTTCCACCATACTGGATTTATACCGAAATGTTGCCAAGCCATCCCCATGTGACCCTTAATTTGTTACCGGGTAAGTAGTTTTTTAGCAATGTCGCGAAGTGATAGACAGACCAACCGGATTAAGAAAACATTTTTAGAAATACTTTATTTGGCCGTTATTTTGTTCCGCCATCTTAAATTCGTACCGCAATTTTACAACCATATCTCTATATCACACTTAATTCCTGCACACATTTTTAAATCAATCTAATAAACAGTTTTTACAGGCTAATTTTTTAAATATTTTATCGAGCTGTCATTTTCTTTCGCCATCTTAATTCTTATCATTATTTTTCCAGTTTATTCCTACGTAATTCTTAATTTTTGTGCAAAACTGGAAACTAATTGAGTAAGCAGTTTTTTAGTAAAAATTTATTTCATTTCACTAGGTTAACATTTTGTTCCACAATACCGGATTTTTACCAAAATGTTATCAGTTTATCCCCATATGACCCTTAATTTATAACCAAAATTTGAAGTTAAACGGATAAGTAGTTTTTTTAGCTATGCAGCGAACAGACAGATAAATATACATACAGACGAAATGACAGACAGACCGACGAAATTGAGAAAACATGTTTTTTTAGGCATTTAAGGATCCTAAAATTTGAGGATCATTAAAAACATGGGAAATAGGCAGACAAAACCCCTAAAGTTTTAAGAATTGTATCGAACTGTTGTTGCAGAATTTTGCCTACATAGAGAGCCAATTTCGGAACAACTCCGGCAGTGGGTCTTTTTTTTTAGTCATCGGTGAAGTTAGTTAGTTAGTGTTGTTGTTTTGTTGTGTACAGAAACTTGAAGATATCGGCCACAATTTGTTCTATTTTTATTGTGAGGTTGGTTCCAACAAGTTCCAGTGGTGTACATACAAATAGCTTCTGGGGGGGGGGGGGGTGTTTAAGACGATGATAATTTAATTTTCAACAATCCAAAAAAAAGATCATCTTCAGTTCTTTAATTAATTGAACGTAAATAATTTGAACAACCAAAAGAAAGGCTAACTTTATTTTTGTTCTACATAAAACTATCTCTGAGGCGGGGGTTACCCTCCAATTCCGAAAAAAGGTCCTAACTTTATACTATTTCTATTATTTTAGTTTTAATAAAAGTGGCTCTAATGGAGGAGGGGGGCTTTTAACCCACAATCCCCGCACCCTTATATACAGACGCCACTAAAATCAACCCGATCCTCAGCTTTCTTCGTTTGACGGGTGTCATTGGCCGTTTGAAATCTCAGCGCGGGCGATTTTAATGCGAAAGCTGTCAAAAAGCGATTGTTTCAATTTGGCGCTTTTTTACTGCGAATTTTTTGCCTTTCTTTTTTATTCAAAGTCAGAGTTTTTATATAAACTGTGTCCGAGATTAGAAAGTTTAGGATTTCAGTTTGTTATTGAAGTGTTTTATTTGAACACAGCCCTTAGTTTTGTGTGAAGAGTCTCTGGTGGGATTATTCTCATCATGGAAGTGCAAACTACACGCTCAAATAAACCTGCCCAATATGTGACTGAATGTCCCAGTGTTTCAGCAAAAAACAAACACATTAAAAACATTCATAACCAGGAACAGGATGTCTAATGTAGCAGAAAGGCACACGTTATATGCCCTTTATGTAAAGACAATGAATTTGCCTTTGGGACATAAAACATGCTTCAAATTCATCTGGAACAAAGTCACAAGATAAAAGTTGAAGTATTAATGTTTAATTTTTTTAACAAAGAAGAATATGAGAAATGGTCAGCGCCCTCATTTAGACAATTCCAACGATAAAATCATTGTAAAAGCACACAAAATGGCAGAAACAATGGATTTGGGTAATATCAGGTAATGTCTTCAACAGGTGATGAATATTATAATAATTCTTATAATGAATTATGTGAGTTAGAATGCAAAACTTTATACTGTAGAGTATGCAAGATTTGCATTCACCGCTATATGTATGACTGTTCACAATATATTATAAAGACAACTTTGTGTAAACACATACATTTAGTATGTTTGTGTCAGCAAGGGCAGGGATGCAATTCTGTTTTAGGTGATGTTGCTGAAATGCTTGCCGAACAAGGGCCGTTGACTGTTAAGAATCACCATAATGATGAAATTGAGAAATTTATGAAGGAAAAAAACGAGTGTAACCTTGGGGTACCAGTTGACAAAAAAAAACAGAGGAAGATCGAAGTTGAGACGCTATCAAACTTTTTAAGATCTTTGGATGATGATACTTATGATAAGTATGTTGCATAATTAAACAAAATAGTGCCTTAATACTAATTAATTATTATAATTTTAAGGTGCATGAAGCAATTTGGTGCAACGATCGAGCAAGTAAGTAAACCAAAGATGTGCAAAAGAAAAATGGAGAAACAAGATTTGTTTCCTTCACAAAGAAAACAATGATATTATAAATAATTTAAAATGTTTAATTTATTTAGTTTACAAATGTTATGTAGTTTTTTAAATATGTATGATTGTTTATGTTGTATATTGGTTTTGTGATAATATTCTGTTCTGTATCTTAAGTTAATCTCATAATAAATTTCAACTCTTCTGTATTTCAAGAAAAATATGCACTCCTAAGTTTCTTGAGGTTTTTTCTTACGAGTTGTAATCGAAACTGTGGATATTATCTGAATTACAATAAACTATTTGAAAATGACGAAAATGTATTTTTTTTACTGTGTTTTATTTTTGTAATCTGTAGATACTATAAAAATTATCAAATAAGAATATAAGTCAGATGGATATACAAGACATATAAAAAATAAAAAATATTTGCTTTGAAAACATTTTTTGAAATTGTTATGTTACCAGAATTATAGGGTATAAAATTTTCATAATAAAAAGCTAAATACAATTTTTTTTATATCATTTATAGATAGAGACCCAAAAATGGAAATTGAGCCTTAATATCTCCTTAACTATAAATAAATTGAAAGAACTATATTTGGCCTTTTAAGAAATTTCTATCACAGAAATTCCAGTTTTAAAAAACTTGTATATCTGACAGATTTAATATTATCAAACTTATTTTTTCTTTATGTACCAACTTTTATCAGAAATAACACTTTCTCTATCAATAAAAAAAAAATCTTATATGTATGACTTCTGTTCTAGATGATTCTGTAGTATGTCACAAATAAATGTATTACCTGTATAATTCTTCACAAAGATCATAATATTACGTGTGGCTTTTTGATATATTGCATCAACGAAGCTCCCGTTTATACAACGTCTCTACTTTCTAGAAACTCTATAGAAAACTCAATCTCAGGTGGGCACGTTTTGTTCGAGCGTGAGTGTAGTTTGTTCTAATAACCATGGGTACACGAACACTTTAAATAATATTCGATAGCAAAATAACAACCTCTTTACTTTCTTTGTATATGACATAACCTCAAATTGTCAGGCAAATCATTTGAAAATGACAGAGCTATTATTCGATTACAGCGCTTCCCCGCGTTAGAAATTCACACTGCAACGACACCCGATATCCAACGAACAAAGCCGAGGATCGGGTTGATTTTAGTGGCGTCTCTTATATACGCCACACTAAGTTCTGTCGAACTGGCGAGCTTCTCTCTTATGGTGATCAATGTTTCCAGCTTTTTTTAAATAAGACACCTTATATATTATTATGTTATTAGGTTTTACTATAAATTCTGAGTAATATGTTATGTTACATGTTGTATACTTTAAATTAAAAGTTTTCGAGAAAATGGTTATGGTTATGAATTTTTCCTTTTATTAGAAACAGTGAAGTGCGACCCAATTTTGTTCCGCACATAGTCGTTTAGTAACGCATATACAAAAATTTTTTTAGGTGCCATTTTATTCCACCACTGGTTTTTACCCTGGTTATACCTAGGCTCCATTTAATTTTTGGCAATAATTTAAAATAAACTGAATACATAGTTTTTTACTGCTACTTTTTTAAGACCGCCATTTCATCCTTCATGTTGAATGCGTACCAGTTTATTTCTATATTACATTTAATTTTTCTGCAAAAGTCAATTGAGTAAAGAAGATTTTTTACGTTGATTTTTTAAACATCTCATTTGGCCGCAATTTTGCTTTGTTATCTTGAATTTACACCACAATTTAACCATTTTAACTCTATGTCACATTTAATGTTTGCTCAAAATTTGAAACCAATCTAATAAGTTGTTTTTCAGTTTGATTTTTTCATTTTTCATTTCATTATACCGCCATTTGGTTTTGCTAGCTTGGATCCGTACCAGCTCTTTCTTATAAAATACTGATTTTTGTGCAAAATTTGAGGAAAATTATTAATAATATTTTTTCGTCATACTAGCCAAAATATTACCATTATCCGATGATGCCACATACTCCTTAAGTCTTGACAATAATTTAGGGTCAATCGGGTAAGTACAGCTACGTCGCGAACTGATAGGCAGACAGACTGATAGACAGACCGACGGAATTAAGAAAACATGTTTT
This sequence comes from Kuschelorhynchus macadamiae, assembly GCA_030620095.1. NCBI lineage: Eukaryota > Metazoa > Arthropoda > Insecta > Coleoptera > Curculionidae > Kuschelorhynchus > Kuschelorhynchus macadamiae. Next base: position 994,966 of record JAUTXW010000930.1, on the reverse strand, counting down.
TGGCATCTAGGAACACGTGAAGATATATAAAACCTGGGAGGGTGATTTTTTCCCGATAACAAAAATTTTATTTGGACACCATTTTGTTCCGCCGTCTTGAATTGGTGCCACAATTTTACCAGTTCATCTCTATACCACAATTAATTCTTGCACAAAATTAGAAAACAATCTATTATGTAGTTTTTCAGTCTGAATTTTTAAATAATTTATTAGGCCGCCATTTTGTTTCGCCATCTCGGATTCGTACCAAATATTTACCACTGCATTTCTACGTAATATTTGAATTTTGTGCAATATTTAATGTAAATTAGATACAGAAATTTTAGTAACGAAATTTTTTAACATTTTACGGAGCTGCCATTTTGTTTCGCCATATTGGACGTTTACCAAAATGTTACTAGGTCATCCTCATGTGACCCTGAATTTTTGACCAAAATAGTGTTTTAGCTATGCCGCGAACAGACAGACAGACCGACAAACCGACGGAATCGAAGAAACATGTTTTTCAGTATGTACGGAGCTTGAAACTAAAGATCCCGGAAGGTGATTTTTTCGCGATTACGGTAATTCCCTTTTACGATCAAAGTAAAAAGATATGCTTTGGCAAATACAGTAATTCCCCATATATGTATGTAGATCAGTGGTTTTCTCAAATTGAATTTACGCATTAAATAAACTGTTGCCACAACACTTTGCGTTTGTGTGGAATATCTCGGTAACTAAAGTTAGCCAGTTTGATTATTAAGGATTAAAAGAAATATATATATATATATATATATATATATATATATATATATATATATATATATATATATATATATATATATATATATATATATATATATATATATATATATATATATATATATATATATATATATATATATATATATATATATATATATATATATATATATATATATATATATATATATATATATATATATATATATATATATATATATATATATATATATATATATATATATATATATATATATATATATATATATATATATATATATATATATATACATATATATATATACATATATATATATATATATATATATATATATATAATATACATATATATATATATATATATATATATATATATATATATATATATATATATATATATATATATATATGTGTATATATATATTTTTTTTTTCGTTTTTTGTTCTTTAACCATATATATTTTGTTAATTATTTTCTTGGGCATAGGTTAACTCATTGAGAAGCAAAACTACAATTTAATCGACGTTTCGCTCATTATATTGAGCTTTTTCAAAATAACTTATTTTCTACAATAAAAACATGTATAGTTAGTATTTAAATTGGTTAAAACATTATTGAAAAAACGTCAGTCAAAAAGCATTACATTTAAAACAAACTATGATCATGAACACAAAAATACATTTAAAACAACATTAATATTATACAGAGTACGTACCTTGGAAACATGTCATGTGTAACGAATGTTTTGCGATTGCAATAATTTCGACACGTCTGGAATTCTGGTAGATAAAAACGAGACAAATTTTTTCTATTTTTTTATATTTACTTTTATTTTTATTGCTGTACAGAGTTTGGGTTTATGATCTTACTGAAATGTACAGGGTTTTATGTATGGAGTAGTTTATTTATTTAAATTAATTTACTTAGATATCAAATTATAATAAATTTGGCTTAAGTTATTGATGTCTTTTTTATCAATGACGGCATCTTTCTCTTTTTTAATTTGTATCATTTCTTTTATTGTGAGTTTTCGATAATTAGTTTCTTGCTCTAAAATTTTGGTTTGTTTAAAATCGAATTCATGTTTTTCTGGATGTTCGTGTTTGTGGAGTGCAGTTGATGCATTTTTTGTGTATTTGTGGCCGTTTAATCGACTATCTAAGTATTGTGTTATCATTCCTATGTACTTTTTTGGGCAATTTAAACATGGAATTGAGTAAATTAGGTTTGATTTCTTTTTTTTAATTACTTTGCTTTTCAAGGAAGTGAAAAGACCGTTTAGTAAATTCTGTGCTTTATGACAGACAGTTATGTCGTGTTTAGACAATATGTAATTTATTTTTTTCTGATAGACCGTCTGTGTAGGGCATTGCAACGTATTTAGTATTACCATTTCTTCTTTCTTTTGTTGCTTTCTTTAAGTTATTATAAAAAACATGAGTTCGTTGTTTAAAAACTCGTAGTATGTTTTTTCCGGATAATGGTTATTTATTAAAGTCTCCTTAACCTTCTTTAAAATCTCTGGACGATATTCTGGGGAAGTAATATATATATATATATATATATATATATATATATATATATATATATATATATATATATATATATATATATATATATATATATATATATATATATATATATATATATATATATATATATATATATATATATATATATATATATATATATATATATATATATATATATATATATATATATATATATATATATATATATATGTATATACATATTATTTTACTTTTTGATGAAATATATAGTTTTCCAAATACGATTATACAGGTTATGAAAATAATTTGGAATATTAGAAATTTCTTGTAAAGGGTTTAAAATTATTAATAAAATATTTTCCTCGTAATTAATTTGCTTCAATATTTTACTGAAGGATTTTAAAAAAATTATCAGTTGCGTTTTTTCCAAAACCCTATATTAGAACAAAGTTATTAACATAATATCAAACGTTGAAGACACAGAACATGTCTGAACACCGGAGTTCCGTATGGGAACCAATTATTCTCATTTAATTCTCTAGAATTTATTCTAATAAACATTAAAAATTATTACAATATTACAACTAAACGGCGAATATTCATTAATGTTTTGTCCCATTTTAATAGCAATTATATTGGTTCATATACGTGCTATTGCGAAAAATGTGTTATTTCATGTTTGTTAGAAAGTAGAAGGAAGTGCTAAGCAGTACACTAGAATAGTGTGATAAAAATGTTAATAAAACATTAACAAAATTGTAAAGAAGATACGAAGCTGTATAGATTCAGTCCTCCTTTAGTGTGTAAAGTGATGATATGAACCACAGTAAAAGTACCACTCTGGTCACTCAGTTTAAAATTATCATAGGTACTTGTATATGGGTCCATACATAGCCTGAAACTTCAAGAGCAACAAGAAGTTGCCAAGTCAAACAAAATTAACAGTTTTCGCGAATTCCTTTACTTCAATCCCAACTACATTTCTATCATTTTAAAAATAAACAGGGAATCATAAATTACATTTTATACTACTAGTGTTACTACTACAGGGTGTTCCGTTTTCGTCATTTTTATGGGGTATCTCTCTTATTAATGAAGATAGAGGGTTCCGCTTTTCGCGACATGGTGCTACTTTTTTGTAATATGAAAAATGACCCAAACAAAATTTTCATAGCCCCCTTTGTTTTTAAGAGTGTGAAATTGAAAATATTGCATTTAACTTATCGAAAAGGTAAAAACTGGCTGTGATATAGTTTTTTATGTAGGGTCCAGTGGCGTAGTCAGATTTTTTATGTGAGCTGTCGTTTTTGAGATATAATACAAACTTATAATTTTTTAAATGGGACACCCCGTATATTTTTATTTTATATTATTCAGTTCACAATAAGCTTCTCGAAAATATATAATAGTATATACTTTTCTATTCGAATCGCCCAGTAATTTGCATTTTATAGAGATAGACTCAGTTTTTGGTAGTAGGCTGGGATTGCCTAAACAAAAGAAAATTGTTGTCATGTTAAATAAATTACTTGTCAAAAACCTCTGGTTCATTTTGAAGCTAGATTAGATAACCGCAACAATTATTTTAAATTTTATAATAAATAATGGCTAGAAACCAAACGTTTTCTAATGAAGAAAAATACGACATGTTGCTCTACTTTGCACAATCTAACGAGGCTTATATTTATAGGAACTATATTTATTAAAGTATGCTTATCATTCGTCGTATTTTATAATAAATACATTTTTATGAAGCTGTTGGCGTTTTAAATATAGGTATCCAGAACGAAGACAATCCTGTGATATTATATTTCTTAGAATGAAAGAAAATCTAGTTGTTTCGGATCTTTCAATAAGCAGCGAAGCAAAACCTATAACAAGGAAAACGAGGAAGACGTAGTTAATGCTCTGGCGTCCACTGATGTAGATCCTTCAAGTTCTTGCAAAAAAATCCATCAGAATGTTGGGGTTCCAAAAAGCCGGGTACAAAAAATTTTAAGGAAACAAAGTTATAAACCATTTAAATTCAGACTGGTGCAACAGTCACATCCGGGCGACGCGCAGCGTAGTATGATTTTCTGTAAGTGATATCTAGAAAAAGGCCATAATGACCCTGACTTTTATAGAAAAGTAATATGGTCCGATGAGACATATATAAGTAGCGCCGGATTATTAAATAGGCATAATTATAGATACTGGTTGCAAGAAAACCAGCATCGAGTATTTCCTCGCGAACCACTGGGTAGGTTTGGGTTTAATATGTATCTTATATACCAGGGGAACTTATATACAGATCGGTATTTCCAAATACTGGAACTTATTCTATCGGAATTACTCGATGATCTGCCTTTGGCCTATTTACGCGACATATATTTTCAGCAGGACGGAGGACCTGCTCATAATTTTTGTAGAATAAAGCAGTATCTGGAAAATAATTTTCTTGAAAAATAGGATAGCAACAACGACGGGTTAGTATTTTCAATGCCTTAAGAAGAATACGGAAATTATGTAGGCTTTGTGCAAGGCAAAATAGACATCACTTCGAGCAATATCTTTACGGTAGCTATGGATTTAGTTTTCTGTTTCTTTTAGTGACCTTTAGCGGTAGGATTAGTTTTTGTTGGTAGTTGCTGTTTAGAAGTATTAGAGACAGAATTATTAACATGTTCATTTTATTCAAATAATAATACTTTTCAAGATTGATGGATTTACGGGTTTAGCAGAGAAAAACAGGTTAATAATAATTCTTTTTATTAAAAAACGAGTTTTCATTCCGATTTTGAACCTTCCTCAAGGCAACAGGCTAAAATTGTAACAATGTAAGATAAATAATGCTATAATAGTTATTACAAATCTACTATCATTTTACATTATAATTATTGAATTATTAAACTGCTAAAATTTGAAAATTTCTTGTAAATTAGTATAAAACAAGGATATACAAGGTAATAATTTAATGTAGAATTTTTTAAAAAATTCTTGTGATAATAAATAAAATATACCTGAAAAATTCATTTTTTTTGCAAGAAATCCTAGTCTACTACCAAACTCTAAAAAAATGCAAATTACTGGGCGATTCGAATAGAAAAATATATACTAATATATATTTCGAGAACGTTACTGTGAACTGAATAATATAAAATAAAAATATACGGGGTGTCCCATTTAAAAAATAATAAGTTTGTGTTATATCTCAAAAACAACAGCTCACCTAAAAAAGCTGACTACGCCACTAGATTCTACCTGAAAAACTGTATCCGAGTCAGTTTTTACCTTTTCGATAAGTTAAACAACAACCGAAATACGAATGGGGCCCGAATGCAATATTTTCAATTTCACACTGAATCTTAAAAACGAAGGAGGCTGTGAAAATTTTGTTTGGGTCATCTTTCGTTTCACAAAAAAAACCTAATAAGAGAGATATCCCATAAAAACAACGAAAACGGGACACCCTTTTTTTATTTACTTTACTTTGTCTAAACAGTAAGCAGGAAATAATATAAAAATTTCTCATCGTTTGCGAATATTATGGCCCACACCGTATATCAATAATTTTAAAATGTTTCAAGATATTTAAGTGATTACATTTAGATTTAATTTCAGTTTTCTTGTAAGGGGCAGCTTCTAAAATGCAAACTACGGTATTAAATTAAAAATTATCGAAATTTTACCTATGTCAACCTAATTTTACCATCTTGTATATAATTTAATTTGACAGAATATTCTTTATTATGTATGTTCTAGTCCAAAAATGTCAACATTACCCTATATCTGACACCCCAAAATTAACATAAAATGTGCCTTTTTGTCATTTTTTGTTTAACTTCTTGACGAAACCAGAAAGACATTCCGAGATAACGATGTAAGGTATACATTAAATATGTTGGTTTAATTAAATATCAAAATTTGCCTGAAACAGCAGCACCGAATATTGTGTTGATTTTATAATAAACTTCTTTAACACCCTATACATTAAAAACTTAAATTTGTCTTTAAAATTTTAATTAGCTATATTATTGAAGACAAAATCTATCGATCTGTGTATGTTGTTCTTTGATTTCAGCCAATTTTTTAAAGAGTATGATGTTTAAAAAAATATTTAATGTGGCTACTTTCATCTATTGGGCTGCTTATAAATATTAAAGCATCAAAGTTTCAATAACAAGTTTCTTTAATGCAACCAAGTATAGCGAGAGACTCTGCCAGTTAATTAACCCCCAGCTCGAGCATGACGTGACACTTTGAACCGTTTGCCGTAGCTTAATAACCAACTTCGGCAGTTTTGTTTGCGTCAGCGGAAGGCTGAAGCTCATTAGGTTTGGCCCACTCCGTGCCCTGGTCGTAATTAATTTTGACTCCGAATTTTTCTAATATCAAGGAAACTCTCGATAATTTATTTTAATGAAATAATTACTGGCACTGTAAGTCGTTTTTCGTTATCAAAGTTGACATTATCATAGAGAGGCATATGAAGCCTGTAGCATTTTAATTTTAAACCTTTACATTTTCTTACTGCCCACATATTTTTATTTATATAAAATGTATGCACATATATTTAAACACTAAGCCAAATTTTTCAGCAGGTTCAGGAGAGAGTTGATATGTTATATGTTTTTTTTTAACTAATCGTCTGATGGCTATTTTTGATTTTGTAAATTTATACTGGGTGTTTCAAAAACTAGGGTCACGATTCTGTTTGAAGTAAAAAGCTGCATTTTGGCACACAGGTAGAATGTAAAGTTTCGATAAGGAGGGATTTTTCAAAACTCATGAAACTGCCCCTTAAATATTACAATCATTAGTAGTTAAAAAACCGTTGGTTTTTCGGAAAAACCCTCAAACTCGTGTATTTTATTTGGTTATTTTACAAATTCAAAATTTCTTAAACATGTATACAGGGTGTTTCAAAAAACCGCCTGACTGATTAATCACGATTCTACTCAAACCGCTTGACGTAAAAAGTTGAATTTTGGCATACAGGTTGATTATAGGATGTCGAGGATCGATAAGAAGAGATTTTTCAAAAATCTAACTTCAGGGGATGAAACTGTCCCTTAAATATTACAATATTTTTTATTTAAAAAAACGGTTTGTTTTTCAAAAAAAAAACGTTTAAACAGGTATATTTTATTTTTTTAACTTTAAAGAGGTATTTAAATAAGGCGAATTAAGTACTTCTTTATATCCCTTGTTATCGCCATACGCGAACGAAGTCACAGGTACTCTCTAATACGTATATAAAGCTTTTTAGTTAGTCATGTAGAACCTAATCTGTATATTATGATTTCAAGTTGCGTTACACATTGAACATATTCTGGGAATTTCTTGGTCGAGTATATAAATTCTTTACTTATTCGGATTTATCTTTAAGAAATTTTAAATTGGTGAAAATTTACCTAGATAGAATTGTCAGAGTTGGTAGCAACTGTGGAGGCTGATCTTTAAGGCCAAGTGCCGCTCCCGAAAGCAATTTTGAAGCCCAAGTTATGGATTCGTAATGTGGATGACATATTTATTATATGGCAATATGGTCCTACAGAGCTTGAAAACTTTCAAACTTGCGTAAATTCAATACATCCCAGAATACAATTTACTCTTCTAGAGTTAGAGGAAAATAAATAACAAACTTCCATTTTTAGATGTTCTAATCACAAAACTTCATAACGGACATTTCGAATACACTGTGTACAGAAAACCAACACATACCGACAGACATTTAAATGCAAGATCACATCATCACCCAGCACAAATTCAAGCTGTGGCCAATACTCTAATAACTAGATCAGTGCGATTAACTGCAAAACAGGCGAGAAAAAATGAACTTAATATAATATCTGGTGCTTTAAAGAAAAATTGCTACACAAATCGCACTATAGAGAAAGCTATTAATGCACAGGGTTCTCGAACAACGAATACGAAAAATTATGAACCGGGAAGGCAACATGTAATCCTACCATATGTAAAAGGCACAACAGAGAGAATCGGAAGAATTCTTAGACAAAGACAAAATCAAATTCGAAAACCACGGAATATACAGCATTCCATGCCAGAACTGTGAAAAGCTGTACGTGGGTCAAACTAACAGGCGAATATCGGCCCTGTTCCTACATCATCAGGAAACCGCCACAAAATAAATTTCGATAGGTGTAGGGAGATTGCCAATATAGAACATTATAAGACCAGAATAATCCGAGAAGCCATAGAAATAGAAAAACAAGGCCATTTAAAAGGGACAGATGCTGATGATATATATATACTTATTTAAACATTTTCTTGAGAATGGTGTTCGAATTATAACATATCATTGATGTTAAATGATTTTATTTTAAAAAGTTTTTCGTCAATATTAAAACGTTTCGACCACTTTATGGCCTTCATCAGTCATCTAAAACGAAATAAATTACTGCCCTAAGAGTTTACAGTTTTTTTTAATAAATATTCAATTTTTAAATTCTTATAAGTTTACTTAAGTTACAATGTCTAAAATAGTAAAAATAATTTTCTTCGGCTTACTTCAATATATTCAAGACGATCCACACATTAAAAATATTTATATACATTTAAAATTCAAAACGAGGATCAGACATAACACGACACATACTTATTGCTATACATGTAAAACGACAGTGACTACCTATTATTTTATCGACAATGCAAAGTTGTTTACGTTTGTTTTTGTCTTTTTATTAGGGTTGGCAGTGGTAAACAATGTTTCGTGAATGGGTTCAAATAATCCGAATATTAATTATTTAGGATGTTAAAATAAATTTTGCTTAGATTTTTAATATCTGTTTTGTCGTTGATAGAGTTTTCGGCTTTGGATATATAGACCATCTCAAGAAATTCCCGTTTCCTCTGATTATGCTCTGTTTGCAATATTTTGGTTTCCGAAAAATTGAAGGTGTGTTTAGTTTGACATTCATGTTTGCTTAAGGCTGTTGTATTCTTTTTGTCAAACTTATGTCCATTTAAACGGTTTTGCAAATACTGTGATGTCTGACCAATATAAACACTTGGGCAATCGGTGCATGGAATTTCGTATATCACATGAGTTTTTTTGTTTTTATGTGTTTTACTTTTTAAGGAGCTAAAGTTTTTTTTCAGAAGATTATAGCCTTTATGACAAACAGTTATGTCATGTTTTTTAAATACTGATTGAAAATTTTCAGAAAGCCCCCGTATGTAAGGAAGTGATAAAAAGTTATTTTTATTTTTACTTTTTTGTTGTGTGTCACTGGTATTAGGACTGTGAATTTTCTTTATGCGTGTGTTGAAAAGAGTGTTAATAAGTTTTATTGGGTAACTATTTTTCATTAGAATTTCTTTGGCTTTTTTTATAGCATTTTCTTGATAAATTGGATCGCTTAATTTGAGAGCTCTATCAGCTAAACCTATAATTACGGACTTTTTTTGAGACATTGGATGGTGTGAGTGAAAATTGAGGTATCTTCCCGACCAAGTTTTTTTGGTGTACCACATTGTGTTTATAGACTTTTGATTGTGGTACAATGTCATATCCAGAAAATTGATTTTATTATTTTGTTCCACTTCGATTGTGAATTTAAGTTTAGGGTGGAAGGAATTAAAAGAATTAAGAATATTTTCTGTCATATTATTTGGAATAGCCATTATGCAATCATCTACGTATCTATAGTAAAAGGGGATGTTATACGATAAACTTGGAATGATTTGACTTTCAAGATCTTCTAGCACAAGCTGTGCCACTACACTTGATATGGAAGATCCCATTGCGCAGCCTTCGATCTGTTTATAATAGGTGTCGTTATAAGTAAAATACATAGATTTTAGAGTTAATTGGGTGGCTGATAGAAATTCTTCTAGAGGGATGTCGGTATATTTTTTTATTTCATTCCATTTTTTCTTTATTACGTTTAAGGCTAAATCTATAGGAACGTTTGTATATAATGATACGACGTCAAGAGATATGATTGTATAATTATCTGGTATTGTAATATTTTTAATCTTTTCCTTAAAATGCCAGGAATCCTTGATAAAAGAGGAAGTTTTATTTATAATATTATTTAAAATTTCTTTTAAGTATTTGGATAATTTATTTAATGGAGATTGCACGCAGGAAACTATCGGTCTTAAAGGTATTCCTTCCTTATGAAGCTTTGGTAACCCATAGATTTTGGGAGCTTGTGCGTTGTGAATTTTTAAATCTTTGGCTGTATTGGGAGAAATGTAGTTTTTGTTTTCCCATTTTTTTATCAGTTCATTATTTTGTTTTTGAAATATATTTGTAGGATCGCTGTTTATTTGTTTGTAAGTTTGTTTATCAGCGAGAAGGTTATTCATTTTTGTATTATATTCTTTAGAGTCCATAATTACAGTTTTATTTGATTTGCCTGGTTTTAATATTTTAAGCTGGGGATTTTCTTTTAAAAAATTACGAGTCTTTTTTAGTTTTTGACACAACTGTTTTTCTAGTAATTTAGTTTTAGACTTAGTTTGATGCGATTTTAGTTTATTTTTATGATTTGTCAAAATATTGCAACAGTTTGCTCTAAGGTCGTCTTTTTTATGAGCGGATAGATTATTGATAGATATTTCAATTGAGGATATTATGTCTGCAATTGGGAGCTCTTGAGAGTTTTCTATAGGCATTGCAAAGTTGTCGCCTAAACTAAGAATATCTTTGGCGTAATCTGGGATTATTGTGTTTGATAAATTTTCTAGCCATTCTTCTTCGATATTTATTTGTTTTGAGGAAATATTTTTATTTTTTAAAATAAGAGTATTGATTTTTTTAATGTTTTTTTCTTTGATTTTTAAAAAAATATTTTCAAATTTATTTTTTTCATAATTAAGAAATGATTCAAAAAGGTCGTTTGGAAAAATATTCTGTATTTTATTTTTTGTATCTAAAATAAGTTTATCTAATTTCTGTATGTTTTGTATAGAGTCTGTTATAAGCAAGTTTAGGGTACTTAAGACAAACCTGTTAGTAATATTTTCTTGAAATTGACATTGAAGTTTTGTCGAAAAAAATCTTACATGCTTTGTATTTAGTTTTAAAAATGTAGGTGTTATTTCTTCTGTTTTACAACGTAATAAAAAGTTTCTTCTATTTTTTAAATTAAAAGAAACTTTTTATTACGTTGTAAAACAGAAGAAATAACACCTACATTTTTAAAACTAAATACAAAGCATGTAAGATTTTTTTCGACAAAACTTCAATGTCAATTTCAAGAAAATATTACTAACAGGTTTGTCTTAAGTACCCTAAACTTGCTTATAACAGACACTATACAAAACATACAGAAATTAGATAAACTTATTTTAGATACAAAAAATAAAATACAGAATATTTTTCCAAACGACCTGTTTGAATCATTTCTTAATCATGAAAAAAATAAATTTGAAAATATTTTTTTAAAAATCAAAGAAAAAAACATTAAAAAAAGCAATACTCTTATTTTAAAAAATAAAAATATTTCCTCAAAACAAATAAATATCGAAGAAGAATGGCTAGAAAATTTATCAAACACAATAATCCCAGATTACGCCAAAGATATTCTTAGTTTAGGCGACAACTTTGCAATGCCTATAGAAAACTCTCAAGAGCTCCCAATTCCAGACATAATATCCTCAATTGAAATATCTATCAATAATCTATCCGCTCATAAAAAAGACGACCTTAGAGCAAACTGTTGCAATATTTTGACAAATCATAAAAATAAACTAAAATCGCATCAAACTAAGTCTAAAACTAAATTACTAGAAAAACAGTTGTGTCAAAAACTAAAAAAGACTCGTAATTTTTTAAAAGAAAATCCCCAGCTTAAAATATTAAAACCAGACAAATCAAATAAAACTGTAATTATGGACTCTAAAGAATATAATACAAAAATGAATAACCTTCTCGCTGATAAACAAACTTACAAACAAATAAACAGCGATCCTACAAATATATTTCAAAAACAAAATAATGAACTGATAAAAAAATGGGAAAACAAAAACTACATTTCTCCCAATACAGTCAAAGATTTAAAAATTCACAACGCACAAGCTCCCAAAATCTATGGGTTACCAAAGCTTCATAAGGAAGGAATACCTTTCAGACCGATAGTTTCCTGCGTGCAATCTCCATTAAATAAATTATCCAAATACTTAAAAGAATTTTTAAATAATATTATAAATAAAACTTCCTCTTTTATCAAGGATTCCTGGCATTTTAAGGAAAAGATTAAAAATATTACAATACCAGATAATTATACAATCATATCTCTTGACGTCGTATCATTATATACAAACGTTCCTATAGATTTAGCCTTAAACGTAATAAAGAAAAAATGGAATGAAATAAAAAAATATACCGACATCCCTCTAGAAGAATTTCTATCAGCCACCCAATTAACTCTAAAATCTATGTATTTTACTTATAACGACACCTATTATAAACAGATCGAAGGCTGCGCAATGGGATCTTCCATATCAAGTGTAGTGGCACAGCTTGTGCTAGAAGATCTTGAAAGTCAAATCATTCCAAGTTTATCGTATAACATCCCCTTTTACTATAGATACCCTAAACTTCCACCCTAAACTTAAATTCACAATCGAAGTGGAACAAAATAATAAAATCAATTTTCTGGATATGACATTGTATCACAATCAAAAGTCTATAAACACAATGTGGTACACCAAAAAAACTTGGTCGGGAAGATACCTCAATTTTCACTCACACCATCCAATGTCTCAAAAAAAGTCCGTAATTATAGGTTTAGCTGATAGAGCTCTCAAATTAAGCGATCCAATTTATCAAGAAAATGCCATAAAAAAAGCCAAAGAAATTCTAATGAAAAATAGTTACCCAATAAAACTTATTAACACTCTTTTCAACACACGCATAAAGAAAATTCACAGTCCTAATACCAGTGACACACAACAAAAAAGTAAAAATAAAAATAACTTTTTATCACTTCCTTACATACGGGGGCTTTATGAAAATTTTCAATCAGTATTTAAAAAACATGACATAACTGTTTGTCATAAAGGCTATAATCTTCTGAAAAAAGACTTTAGCTCCTTAAAAAGTAAAACACATAAAAACAAAAAAACTCATGTGATATACGAAATTCCATGCACCGATTGCCCAAGTGTTTATATTGGTCAGACATCACAGTATTTGCAAAACCGTTTAAATGGACATAAGTTTGACAAAAAGAATATAACAGCCTTAAGCAAACATGAATGTCAAATTAAACACACCTTCAATTTTTCGGAAACCAAAATATTGCAAACAGAGAATAATCAGAGGAAACGGGAAATTCTTGAGATGGTCTATATATCCAAAGCCGAAAACTCTATCAACGACAAAACAGATATTAAAAATCTAAGCAAAATTTATTTTAACATCCTAAATAATTAATATTCGGATTATTTGAACCCATTCACGAAACATTGTTTACCACTGCCAACCCTAATAAAAAGACAAAAACAAACGTAAACAACTTTGCATTGTCGATAAAATAATAGGTAGTCACTGTCGTTTTACATGTATAGCAATAAGTATGTGTCGTGTTATGTCTGATCCTCGTTTTGAATTTTAAATGTATATAAATATTTTTAATGTGTGGATCGTCTTGAATATATTGAAGTAAGCCGAAGAAAATTATTTTTACTATTTTAGACATTGTAACTTAAGTAAACTTATAAGAATTTAAAAATTGAATATTTATAAAAAAAAACTGTAAACTCTTAGGGCAGTAATTTATTTCGTTTTAGATGACTGATGAAGGCCATAAAGTGGTCGAAACGTTTTAATATTGACGAAAAACTTTTTAAAATAAAATCATTTAACATCAATGATATGTTATAATTCGAACACCATTCCCAAGAAAATGTTTAAATAAGAATATAGCTTTTGTGTTCAAGAAAAGTAACTTTTTACTATATATATATATATATATATATATATATATATATATATATATATATATATATATATATATATATATATATATATATTTTTACTCCTTCACGGATGGAAAAATACAATGTGTCTTCATTCCGGGTGTACATCCGTTCACTACTGTCGTTCGTCGTCAGCAAAACTGTTCTTTTCAGAACGACAGTAGTGAACGGATGTACACCCGGAATAAAAACACATTATATATATATATATATATATATATATATATATATATATATATATATATATATATATAGATATATGATATACCCTTACGACTTATATCTATCTACACATTGTAGTTCTCAAAATGTAATAATATTTTTAATTTGAATTCACTAGTAAAGCGGGCATTCTACAGGATTGAGGAATACTTTGACGCTAGATTGCAATCTTATATTAGTAGGATTCCTTTAAGTTTGTTTTTTAATATTTTATAAATGTATACAAACATAGTTAAGTTCTGGCCAGAGCTGACTGTTTGACATGTAATTTTGCTGAAGCTTTAATACAATCGTATTATTATTCGTTACATACAGGGTGGCCCACTACATACGACGCGGGCTCTAGCTGCTAAATGAAAATACCTTTTTAAATAGGAATTAGATTGTATATGCGGATTTGATAAACTACAATGTGAAAAATTTGGAGATATACATATCTTTGAAATGAAAATACCCTACATATTATTGTATATTTAAATTATGCAATAAAAGTTAGGGCAAATTCGTTAACGGTTACCTATGCCTGATTTATAGGGTTTTTGAAATATTTGAAGACGATTTGAGTGAATGACACTAACAGCAATCAATGTAATTAACTGAACAATTAAATACAAGTTAAAGATGCTTTAAGCTATCAGTATTTAAATATTTTGTAATTCAATATAATACAGGAAGTAGAAAAATCAGTGGTATATATTTCCTGAAAGCAATCGTAATTTACTTCGGTATTTTAAATGAATCCTACAGAATGTTTTGACATCTAGAGAAGCTACATTTATTCCCCTATCAAACTACGTTAGAGTTTCTTATACGTAAATGAAATAGTTTTTTGGTATTTTTTCTTTTTCCTTAATAAGTAGTACATTTACCGTCTATTAAATTATTTATATTTTTGTTATTATTAACAACAACACTCTGTATGTAATAACTTAGTATACCGTAGAATGTATTCTATTAAATTATATTAGGTTCACTTATACCGAACTTGAAGTGTTGTAGTAAATTGCTTCTCAATATTGTGGAAAAGTTTAAAAAATCGGTAAATATTCTTTAACCTTCTCTAGTTATCAATATTTAATTTTATTAGGAATATTGAAGTATGACCCTGTTTAATTCAGCACATAGTCATTTAGAAACAAATATAAAAATTTTCACTTTTGTCGACAAAAGGTAGGATTCAGGAGAGAATTTCCTGTTAAGTTTCTTTACCGATTGGGTTTAGCCAATTACCCAAAAGTTTACTTATAAAAAAATCCCGTTTTGTCTAAAAAAGATAACAGAGGTTATATATGCAACTACTTAATTACTGTATGCAAAACTAAATACGACCATACTTTACCATTTCTACGAAAAGGAAGAATTAATAACAGGGAAGTTTCGGCAAAATGAAATTTACCTATTTATTTATATTGTTTTTTTTATTAGGGCGCCATTTTATTCCACCACATTAGATTCGTCCCAATAGTTTACCAGTTTTTACGTATGTTATACTTGATTTTTGAGAAAAATTTAAAATTAATTGAATAAGCAGTTTTTTCCACTGACTTAAAAATTTTATTAAGCCATCAGTTTCTTCCGACATGTTGAATCCGTACCAAATTTTTTCCAATTTATCCTTGTAGCATGTCTAATTTTTGGTTAAAATTGGAGACAATGGTATATGAAGGTTTTTTACATTTTGTATCGACACTTAGATTTGTATCAAAATTTTAGCAGTTCATCTCTATATCACACTTATTTTTCTAATTTTATTAGAACGCCATTTTGTTTAGCCATCTTGGATCCGTATTAAAATTTACCAGTTTATTTTTACGCCACGCTTGATTTTTGAGAAAATTTGAAGTAGATTGAATAAATAACGAATTTAAAAAGATGGGAATTTCACAAAAGTTTGTCACTGATTTTTGTATACCCTGTATATTACTGAATGAACCTGAATGAACGGAGGTCCTAATACTGACTGCTCGAAGTATTAGCTTAATAAATTTGACTTTTAATGCAGAAATCGAACATGCAAAAATCAAGTATCTACGCAATTGGATTCAACAGTTTGATGTCAAAAGATTTACCGTAACTATTTCTGTTTAGAGTCAGACTAAAATCAATTTGCTTCTTCTCATTTTACATCCCTTAAAATTATCGAAGATCTATCATTCTTTGAAATACCTACAGTAACTCTTGGGGATGCATCTTGTGTGGCGAAACAACTTTAGTACTCAGCCGTTAAATAGTAACAAATTCATTATAACAAACTCCAATAAAAATATGTGCTAATAGGATTACCTACAATCGCTCAAAAATGAAAATATTTTTTTTAAAGACTATGCTATAAATTATCTTTTAATGGAAAGCACGTGGCACTCTAAGGGTCAAATGTGCGTTAAACAACTTTTACACCGAAAGAACAGATGAAAAATGCCGAAACAAAATAAACATAACCTGTACAGGGAAATTTTTTTTTTTAATACAACAGGATTATTTTTTTATATGCAGGGTACCCCATCACAGGGGCTCTAGCTGCTAAATGGAAATACTTTTTTAAATAGGAGTTAGATGATATATGCGGATCGGATAGGACTACAATGTAATGTAAAATATTTGAATATCTACAGGGTACATCAAAAAATCAAGCATACAAAAGTTACTTTTCTTTAAATGAGATACCCCACATATTATTGCATTATATTATCTAATAAAAGTTAAGGCAAACTCGTTAATGGTTACTACTAGGAATAGTTAAGTATGACCCTCTTTAGTTCTGCACATAGCCAATTAGAAACAGATAACAATTATGTTTTGTTTTACTTTTGTAGATAAAAGAAGGGATTCGAGATTCAAGAGGGAATTTCCTGTTAAGTTTCTTTACAGATTGGTTTTACCGAATTACCCTAAAGGTCCCTTATTAGAAACCCCCCAGAAAATATAACATACGCTATACCTACAACTACTAAATCGGCCCATTATTTGCAAAAGTATCTAAACAAAAAAATTATCCAAAAATTGTTTTTTAGGCTAAGGTTGTTCGATTTTTAAAGGGGGATGAGATCGAACCAGACTTTCACGAAACAATTTCTTTATTATTTTAATTTTGCAATAAAATTTCAAGTTAATTGCCAATTTCGCCCTTTGGTTAGTGTTACTTGCAAAACTGGCTCTTTGTTTTCGAGTCAATTCAATCCTGTTGATAAGGAGAGGGGAAGTAAGAGCTCAAACTTTAAAAATCAATTTCAAAACGACAACATTTAAAATAATAGTTTTCTCATAAATACTGGTACAGAAAAAGATATCTAAGCGCAGAGTTAAATTTTTTTGTGATACTGGCAACTTTTTAAATATTTTTATTACATTTCACTTACAAAACTGGCTATATGCAAAAAAAACTATTAACGTTTTATGCTTAAAACCAACAAATTTATTATTTGGTATTATAAACTTACTTCTAAAAAAAAAGGAAAACGAAAAAACAAGAAACATAGCCAGCAAAAGTTTTTTTTCAATTTGCCAACCAAATACTTTAGAGCAAATAGCGAGTTTTGCAAATAATTGCCCCAAATACGTGTATGCGAACCTAAATACTTCCATACTTTATTATTTCTACGATAAAGGAAAATTTATAACAAGGAAATTCTGGCAAAATGAAATAATTTTTGGGTAAAATGTGAAGGCAATTGTAGACAAAGGTTTTTTACGCTGATTTTTTAAACAATTTATCTTATTTAAATTTGAATCAAAGTTTTACCAGTTCATCTTCATACGAGGGCAGTAAAAATTCCAGTAGCTCTATTTTTGAAATCAATATCTAAATTTGGAAAAGTCCTATTTGCTCTATATAGGTAAACTTAATACAGTTTGATAGACATATACATTTTACATTACATTAGTCAGTAAATACAGGGTGTCGTTATGAATTAACAATGCCACAACAAATAATTTAAATGGCGTTACAAATACACTTTATAAGAAATTACTAACAAATTCTGCACTTAAGTATAGGAAATCCAAATAAAATTTGATGGGGAATTCATCTAAAATAACTAATTTTAAAAGGTGGAATTTCAAAAAAGTTTGCTATTGATTTTTTTATACTCTGTATATTACTGAATGAACGGAGGTCCTAATACTGATTGCGGCAAATCTTAAATTTGCAACTTATTATACCAATAACTACGTCGATTATTTTCGATCCTCATTCATTCTTTGAAAAAGCTACTGACATTTTCAAAAATAGTAAAACATTTCGAAAACCCTATAAGGCACAAGTAACGCTTAATAAATTTGACTTTTAAAGTAGAAATCGAATATGCAAAAATCAAGTATCTACGTCATTGGGTTCCACAGTTTTTTTGATGTCAAAATATTTACCCCAACTATTTCTGTGTAGAATTTTACTGAAATCAATTTGCTTCTTCTCATTGTATACCCTTTAAATACTATAGTAATGTTTTAGGACGCATCTAGTGTAGCGGAACAAAATAATAATAATAATAATAATATTGTTTATTTACCATCTGGCTAATAAATAAAAATATAAATATAAATAATAATAAACAAAAATCAGTTCATCAAATTAAATATGCAAAACTCAGCCGAATATAATATTTACAAAATGGGTAAATAACCCAATATTAATATTAAATATTAAAATCAAATTAACAAAAAATGTCAAATGTAAAGATAATAGTTCAAGATACAATGATCTAATAGAATAAAACTTATTTAAAACAAACCAAACACTCATTTAAAGACCAAAAATTAAAAATATATAAAAATACAAAATAAAATTAGCTAACATAAAGACGTCAATGGATAAAATTAAAAAAGATAAAAAAAGGAGAGAAAATAAAATATAGAAACCCATAAAAAGACAATATCAAATGTTACAAAAGTCATTAACGTTAACTATTATTTTGCTTTATGTATCATTATCCCCTTAAGTGCTCCTTTAACTTATATTGAAATAGATTTAAGCTACTTATATTTTTTATTTCGATAGGTAGAGAATTAAAAGTAAGTAAACCTTTATTTTTCAATTTTTCTTTAATTTTCAATTTTCAGAACTTTTTTTGTTTTTTTTTAATGACATAAAACTTTTCTTTATACTTTATATAGATATAAATGAACCGTGCGATTATTAACTAATATTTCTGTTAAATATTTAGCCGTCATTAATTTTTTAATTTTGTATACAAATACCATGGTATAATATTTTAAAAACTTTTCAACAGGGAGCCTGTTTAATTTTTCTAACATTTGTTTTATAGGTCCCTTTTTTTCCCGTAAAATTATACGCATGACTTTAGTCTATAATTTTTGAAGCCTGCTGATCTCATTATTGTTTGCTAAAAAAGTATTGACGAACTAAACATTAGAGGTATATATAAAACGTATTATAAACAGTAATTTTACTCCATTGGGTCAGAGATACTGAAATTATTAATACAAAATTAATATTGTTTGCAATTTTGCCAATTATATACAAAATATGTTCTTTAAAATTAATCTTATTCTATGTCAACTTTGATTCAGTACTAAATTAACTGCCTCTATTAAATGATTCAAATCTTTTGAAAAGAAATATATTAGGATATCATCAGCAAACAAATGAACTGAACAATATTTAATCACTGTTCCAATATCATTGATATACAGCAAGGGACCGAGAACACTTCCTTGGGGCACGCCATTATTATTTAACAATTCTTGCAACACCTCATTACTAACCTTTGTTACCTGTTTTCTATTTTCAAGATAATCCACTAATCAGTTTAATGCCCTACCCTCTATACCACATTTTTTAAATTTTTTATTAGTCTCTGTCTATAGTTTCAAAAGCAAGCAAAGTTTTAAATCTAGAAAAACGGCACTTGTCGCATAGTTATCATCTAATAAACATTTCCAGTCATATAACATATTTTAAATTGCAGTTTCCAAACTATGACCTTTTCGAAATCCCGACCGGCACTGCAAAAAAGTAAGAAAAAATCAGTGTAAAGGAGCTAGTTATTCAACAAATTTTAAAACAATTCAGTATTAAAAAAAACAACAGAATATCGAGTTCTGCACAAATTTCACGTGCCATATTCAAAATCTCATTATGGAGACCCTAAAGTTAAAACAAAAGAATTTCAAGCTCAAAATAATTTTAGATTTTAGTACTCGACGGTTAAATAATAAAACAAATTTATTATAACAAACCCCAACAAAATTATGTGCTAATAGAATTACCTACAAACGCTCAAAAATTAAATTCATTCTTTTGAAAAACCATAGTATAAATTATCTTTTAATGGATAGCACGTGGCACTCTGAGGGTCACATGTGCGTTACACAACTTTTACACCGAAAGAACAGATGGAAAATGCCGATACCAAATGAACATAACCTATAAAACATCAAATTTACGAGCCTAATTCATTATTTGTAACCAAATAAGGACACCCACCTGTTTTAATTACGACCAGAACCCAGTACCATCCTGTCGGGATCTTCATATTCCTGCTGTCGTCCCCTTCATGTCTTATATCACGACGAAAAGCGCGAACTGCATCCCGATCTGGATGCCTGACGTCACGAGATTCGCAGACCGACTGGATCCTGCGAGGAAGAGTCCTGCCGGACAACGACGTGAAGCAGGATTCGCGCAGGGTCGGACCGAGGCAAGTACACTTTTTCTTTTATTTTCGGATGCGTTTAGTCGCAAATCCTATTTAGTGCTTATTATAGTGATTAATCCCTTTAACGACCGTTCGGAGTTTTACGATCTCCGTGCTATTTTAGTTACTTATTATATTATTCTTAATTATGCGAATCAGACATCCCAGGCAGCATGGTGACGTTATTTTTACTTTAGTTGATTCTTTAGGTCAGTAACTTTAATGGCAAAATGTTACAGAAAATGCGAATTTTGACATACCTCCCCCTTTCGTCGATGTTTTAGATCTCTGTTGTGTACTTCATATATGTTTGAGTAAAATTTTATACCTGCATTCTTTATATGATCGACTTTTTGAATTTCTGCATCATCAATTTTACTGTGAAATTGTTAGAGATATTTACTCGATATCTTTTAATACCATTGAGAATGTATATGCGATGTTTAAATAATCTTCTGCCTGCTCCAGAGTCCTGATATTGACGCTAACATTGATTTAAATGTATCTAGCATAAAACTGCTTTTTAGTTAAGCCTTGTTCAACGTTAAACCTTGTTAACTCTCAATTGAAAAGTGTAAGGAGGGATTAACCAAATATCAATATACAGGCCGCTGCATTTTTGTTGAAATGGCATCAGAACCACAAACATCTTTGACGGAAAACACAGTTAATAGTTTTAAATTTAATTTACGTTATTCAGACCCCAGGAAATAACTTTTATCATAGTTTTGATTCAAATCCTCAGCCACTTTGCCATCAATAAATGCAGAACCGGAAAAGTCATAAATTCTTTCCACGTTTTGCATATTAGATGGCAAAAAAAACAATTTGTTACATTATATTTTAGTGTTTAAAACACTTCACAATTATTTTGAGTTTCTAAGATTCCATTTTGGTCCACTATTATAATTTTTTTGAAGAACGACCCCAAATCCATCTTGTGTTACTAGGCTAATTCATGAAATTCAAAAAATAATTTTGTAAGGAATAATTTGTGTAAACTTTTAACCAAATTACTTGAATCTGCAAAAATCATCGTTTAAACGCTGCGTTAACACGTAATAGAATTAATACAGTTCTTGGAGAAGATTGCAAAGGACCTCTCACACCTCTTTTGATATAATGCACGTCTTGACTTCTTGGCCAAAAGGCGTCATTGCCACAACTTGATACTTGTCCAGATTTTGAAACCTCTAAATCATAGGATCAAGTTGTGATCCTGACCTTTTTTCGTCAGGAAATCGATAACGAGATTATATGAAAACGTTTGAGAGATCCTTGGGATCATCATCAACAAGACACTGAAAGTGGCACCGCCACATATTGGCTTTAATATTCAAGTTCAATGTTACATGCTTGAATGCCACTTTCAATATTATGAGCCACAAACATTTGAAAGGTTTTGATACATTTTTCTCTGCCTTATAAAGATCGGCGGCAACTTTTGAATCCAAGCATGTTAATGCTCCTATAAGTGGGTAATTGGTGTGGAATTTTGTCCATTAAGACTTTTGGATAATATTTTTGCATGCTTAAGGGTCTACATTTTTTATTTTTTGAGCTTGCAGTGTTAAAAAAAATTGTAATTTTACATAAAAAAACGTTGTAATTAAGTTAAAAACGCACTTTTACGAATTTTTATTTTTAAAACTTTAAAAATAAAAAGTCATTGTACAAGTACATTACTAGAAGTAAAATTTCTATTAGAACTTTCGTCATATTTACGGTAAAATTCGAATATTGTAACTGTATTTTTAGAGCATTATTTTAGTATATTTTTGGAATATGAACTAAAAAATTACAGAACTCAATGCAGTTTTCCGTTTTCGATAGCAATTTTTTTCTAACCTTTTACATATTTCTTATACCCTTGCTATAAAAACTATAAAAAAATTGTAAATATCATAATTATGGATTTATTGAAAAAATACCTACTTTCTCACTTATTACTTTATAGGTATTAATGATTAGAAATTGCAAAACCTATAACATTTGCAAAACTAAGAGACCGTACGTTCAAAAAAGTTACGCTACTTTAAAGTCTTATTAATAGTCTCTTAAACACATTACGTATCAGTGCATTATTTTAATGGCACTTGTAAGAGCATTATAACTTAAATTTCGTCTGGCAGAAGTTATTGCTAACAAATCTATTTAGCAATAAATAAATAGCAAAGGTGCTAAATATAGAGCTCGTAAATAAGTATGCCGTTTAAACAAACATAAAATAACATGCTATTAATAACAAATGTTTAGGTAGGTAAGGCTTATTCGAAAAATACAAATTTTGTCTTCAGTAATTGGGGTAACAATTGGCACAGCGCATCGTTGCCATTTTTTGTATCTTAAGAATTATTTCCCGATTTACCTTTGAGATAACTTAAATAAAAATTCTATATTTATTAAAAAAGTACCTTTTATGGGACTTTAAAAAATTAGTGGACAAGAAGCTTTAATTTTACTAAAATTTCCAGTTTGGTCAAGTAGGAGCTGCTGGCGAATCTGAAGAAAAAAATCGATGTTTTAAATATACAGATTTATTTTAAATTTAACTAATCCTTGATTAAAAAATCAATAATATTTTCTAAATGTACTCGTACTCTGTCAAACGGTAGTTGTGGAATATGAAAACTAGTGTGAAAATAATATTTCAGCCGTCCCTGTGTGCACGATTTTCTTTGGGGAAACGGGCAGGAGGCCGAGCAGGTGTTTGTTGGGTAGGATGATGGGGACAAAAGGAAGAAAAGAATAAGCGAGCACCTAGGATAAGTGATTAGATAAGATGCAGCTTCGTGCTACATAAATAGATATATAAAGTTGGCTGTTTTCTTTTAACCCGGGAATATTTGTCTTGCTTTAAGGAAGAATCATGGTGAATAAAATTGGTTTAGCTATAAAATTTGCGTTATATTTGGGATATATATTAAGTAAACTCACCGGTTAAACTTGTATGATTTTCAAGTAAATAAAAATAATGTTATGAATATTTTCCGAATATTTCCTTTGACTAATCATCATTAAAAAATTAAAGTAGAGTAGACTTAAAAATTAGGACGTCTTTGATTCAAGGTTAGGTTGTTATTCAATTTACGCAAATGTTAAAAACGAGGACAGAAGAAATAATAACACTTATTGTCTATAGGATTTGTTAAAGTTATTACCAAATAATTTATTGTCTGTACTCAAAATTATTATTACCTTAAGATTTATAAAACTATTTTATTTCCAAACGCAAGATAACCTTGCTTTTTTTGTGAATTTTTTATATTTTTGTGAAGTTCGTATATCTATTTATGCAGCGACGGTTGGAAAATCGGGATGTAACTCGTATTTAGATATATTACATTAACATATTTCGAAGAAACATATTTTTATACTGAAAATTATCAAATATAATTTATGTTTATGTTTCAGGCTTTTGAAATAAGTAGTTTGGTCTATAACTGTGGCAAAACTATCAACGAAACTTAGTGTTTAATAGTTGTTTATTTTCAACACTAGGTTGACTCTTTGTAAAATTATTTTGCTTATCTATCTGACTAAAACATACCAAAAATTCAATAAATGTCCACATTTTTTATTTTTGAATAACTTTTTTATTTTTCAACATTTTTAGATAAAATTTGAGTCACACATTCCTATATATATATATATATATATATATATATATATATATATATATATATATATATATATATATATATATATATTATAGATAAACATATAGAAAATTACTGTCCTTCAATTGTCTTTTTTTACAAGGCGACCGGAAAATGTTCGTACTACTTTTCGAGCTATAGATGAGATATTTTCCTTCCCATAGGGATTTTATTGAAACTTCCGTTTTTGCCCAGAAACTATAATATTTAATAAGTTATATTTGTTTCTAAATCCAGCTTCTAATAAAAAGTATATTATTGCCGCAAATTATGTCATGTAAAATACACGATTTATTTAATTGTGTCATTAAATGTGCAATAAAATAAATATTAATTGAAATATTTAAAAAAATATAATAGCAGTTTTGTTGCTAAGATGTATGGCTTTAAGATGCTATGTATGCTTATTCTCAAAATATAAAAAATATTTTTTGCAAGTATTTAAAAAAAACTCATTTTTTACCTGCCCTGTACAATAAATAAATTGAACCTCATTTATATTGAATATGTCGTTCTATAATCAATACACCTGTGAATATATCTCAAAAATTTTTTTAAACAATAATAATAAATAGAAAAGTGGTTACAAATTTTAAAATGTGGACATTTTGTTTTGGCTCACCCTGTATATATAAGACCGTTTTGCACCTGTAGAAATTATATATTTCTGCTATTATACATATATATATATATATATATATATATATATATATATATATATATATATATATATATATATATATTACATATAAATTAGCTATAAAAAATTCGTTACCACCAATTTTCACTTTTAATATCACAAAATCTAGGGATATTATTTTAAAAAATCTAAAATTAAATTTTATTTGGATTTCCTTAATATTAACCTTTGTACTAAGGCAAGTATGGCTAAATAGCGATATTTTAATCAAATCTACATATTCCTTAATTATTGGTAGGATCTTTTGGGACACCCTGTATATATATATATATATATATATATATATATATATATATATATATATATTCAATTTGTTTCTTAAACCCGATACATATTAATTGAACTTCTTTCTTGGGTATAGGTTTATTTGTAAAATCAAACAATGAGATTCATTTGACGTTTCGCCTATCATAGTAGGCTTTCTCAAAAATTGCTCATTCCTTTATTTTTTTTTTTTTTGGTATATATGGCTTTCCTTACCTATCTAAAATTAATTTAAAAAACATTTAGTGGTCTAATTATAAAATGACATTTACAAGTTGTCTAAAACTGATTTAAAATTTTATACAATTGACAATAATTATTACAAAATTAATAACCTAGGGTTACATACCTCGAAAAATACATGTTGATTATTTATTTATATTTGAATGATAGGTAGCAAGTTAGTGGTTTGCCAGGCAACTGATGGCACAGTTTTAGGTAAAAAGGTGTTCTTATCGTAGTACGTTTTTTTTAAGGAATTTAAAGATAATTTTTTGCAATTTTTTAATTTAAACCTTAGAGTAGAATCAGACATTCACAATGATATACTACATTTTAAAAATAATGGCTTAGACGAAGTTAAACTATACTAAAATATCAAATTGTGGTATATTTGACTTACATTTTTTATGTCTTGTTTGTCATTTACTGCATTTTTTTCTTTTTTTATGTGAATCATTTCTTTGATAATTAATTTCTGATACTGGTTATGTTCATCAATGATTTTGGTTTCAGAAAAATTAAATTCGTGTTTTGTGTCTAGGAATACCTAGAAGAGGAAGTTCTTGAAAAATTGAATTTTAATATTACTTTTTTTAGGAGATATGTGGAAGATTGTTTAGCATCAGTTCGAGAAAATAAAATAGAAGAACTATTTTTCGTATTCAATAAATTCCATCCGAAACTTCAGTTTACTCTTAAAGTTGAATCAGAAAACAAAATAAATTTTCTCGACCTTACTATAATAAGACAAAAAGAAAATAATTTAAAAACTAAATGGTTTACAAAAGAAAGTTGGTCTGGACGATATCTTAATTTCAATTCCCACCATCCATACAAACTAAAAAGAAGTGTTGTGATTGGACTAGTTGACCGTGCCATATCTTTAACGTCACCAGAATACCGTCCTGAAGCCCTTAATAAAATTAAAGAGACCTTGAATGCAAATCATTTCCCAGAAAAACTGACAAAAAAAAATTATCAAACAAAAGGCGTACATATATTATAACAATCATAACGAAAACGTAAGACAAGATAATACGCAAAAAAATATATTGCAATGCCATACACATCTCAATTATCTGAAAAATTAAAACATATCTTAGGAAAATATAACATAATTGTGTGTCATAAAGCCCAGAACCTGACAGGCTCCCTATTTACAAAATTAAAAACTAAAATTCCCAAAAATAAAAAATCTAATCTCTAATCTAAAGTTTAAACTGCCCTATGAAATATATTGGTATGACAACCCAACTTTTAGAAAATAGAATAAAAGAGCATAAGTATACAAAGAATGCATCCACTGCATTACACAAACATGAAAAAAGCACAAAACACGAATTTAATTTTTCTGAAACCAAAATCATTGATGAAGATAACCTGTATCAGAAATTAATTATTAAAGAAATGATTCACATAAAAAAAGAAAAAAATGCAGTAAATGACAAACAAGACATAAAAAATTTAAGTGAAATATACCACAATTTGATATTTTAGTATAGTTTAACTTCGTCTAAGCCATTATTTTTAAAATGTAGTATATCATTGTGAATGTCTGATTCTATTCTAAGGTTTAAATTAAAAAATTGCAAAAAATTATCTTTAAATTCCTCAAAAAAAACGTACTACGATAAGAACACCTTTTTACCTAAAACCGTGCCATGAGTTGCCTGGCAAACCACTAATTTCCTACCTATCATTCAAATATAAATAAATAATCAACATGTATTTTTCGAGCTATGTAACCTTAGTTTATTAATTTTGTAGTAATTATTGTCAATAGTATAAAATTTTAAATCAGTTTTAGAAAAATTGTAAATGTCATTTTATAATTAGACCACTAAATGTTTTTTAAATTAATTGTAGATAGGTAAGGAAAGCCATATATACCAAAAAAAAAAAATAAAGGAATGAGCAATTTTTGAGAAAGTCTACTATGATAGGCGAAACGTCAAGTTAATCCCATTGTTTGATTTTGCATATAAACCTATACGCAAGAAAGAAGTCCAATTAATATATATATATATATATATATATATATATATATATATATATATATATATAAATATATAAGGCTCTACATTCTGTAATTTAATTTACGGAACTCTCACAATACATTGCAAATAAAAATTTTGCACTCGTAAGAAGACAGAATGTCATTGTTAGATATTAAGCAATCCGGATAAATTTTTGATATAAAACATAAGTGACAGACTGCTCTTAGTTTTTTGTTTTTTAATTTGTTTAAGACGGTGGTAGACTTTCCCCCGAAACGTCCGAAAAAGTAGATACTTTTCAGTATCGTTCCTCGGGTACCTTTATAGTGGACACAAAACTAAAGACTACAGATTAATATTTAAAGCCAAATAGATAACATTATTTTTTTCTATTTTAGTTACCTATCTATTATAATTCGTGGCGTAAAACCTAAAAATAGTTTTCGTCTTAAATCATGAATCCGCCACTACGATTTCGCAGTTATTTAAAAAAGATATAGTTTTGAATCAAGTCTTACTTTAAACGATAGATGACTTAAGTCTTATTTCAATAAAACTTAAAATATTTGGTTAGAGATAAGTCAAACAAGAAAATGCCTTAAGTCATTTCATTGATTTAAATATTTTCATAGACTTAATTCTTGAATAAAATGAATTATCTTTTTTTTGTTTTTAAGATTGAAATCAGAAATCAATACTTCAAGTCAGTCACAAGTGACCATCTTTTTTGCTAGCTTCCAGAGTCAATTATTCAGTTCAATATTATATTAATACTAATATTAATATTACCAATAATAATAATATTAATAGTCATAATAATAATGGAAATCACCAAATAGGAAGTTAGCAGCTTCATTAAGGGAACGAGCAACTGGAAGTCGACAGGAGTTGTCCATATTCACAATTTCTGGTATAAGAAATTTGAGGTCCTGCATGAAGCTATGGCCCGACATTTTACCAAAATAATGCATCATCCGGAGACAACCCCCGTATTCTCATGCTCGGCACTACAACTATGCTACACAAAAGCAATAGGACAGAAGACCCGTCCCAGTACAGACCCATCACCTGTTTGCCCACCATGTACAAGATCCTAATAGGGTGCATTGCAAATCGTATCTATCCCCATATTGACACCCATAGCCTACCCAAGTAGCACTTTTAGGCATGAATACGTCATTGTTACCACAAGTATTTTCGATAAAGTAACCGGAACTTAATGTCGCCACGTTCTGTTTAAGCTGAGACTACGTAGTCATCACCAAAATGGGGAACAATTTTAGGGTAACTATTTCGTGAATAACATATAACTTTGGCTATTAAGTAGATAGCACGGAATTGTGTAGTTCGATTTAAGTAGCCAAATAGTAATAATTCACCTTATTTGTTACTTTGTTATCTCTCTCATTATTTAATCCATTTTAAAAATATGTATGGTTCTTTTTAATACAAACAAAACAGTTATGGCGACTACAAACACTCAAATTGGGAATATGGTGAAGAGCGTATAGCATACGTTATTGCTTCTTTAGGTAGAATATGATAGAATGTGGATGAATGACGAAAGCTACTTTTTTTTCTAAAGGTTTAAATGGGCGCACACATATTATCGTTAGTGTTTCTCAAATATAACTAAACTAATTAGCTTTAGCACGTCAATATAAAAAAACTGGATCTGCTAAAAGGGTAATTAATGAAAGTATTATTAATTTCAGTGTACAAGGAGTAATATGCCCCAGCAAAAAAATCGAAATTTAAATTTCTCGCCTTTACATTGACAACCTCTGTCAGCGTCTATTGTAAATGTAGGCTTATGTTAATGTTTTACTTTAATAATCTCTTCGCACTATCTAGTGGAAACTTACTTTTTCATTTAGATTTTTAACAAACAACAATGTTTGTGCAAGCGATTAATGAGAGTTGTCTGCCAAGTGAATTTAGTAATGTAATATGTACCGAAGAAGGCGTACAAAATAAAGTTTCTTTTATGCTAATCTTTTAAAGGTTCTACCTCAAATTTAGGTGCTGAATGAAGTAAAACATACACTAGGAAATAAAACAATATTGCCTTTTTCAGGAAAATAAAACCAAAATATAATAATGTGCAATATTTAATAGTTTTTCTTGGAATAAACTTAAACTTAAGACATTTACGGTCAAAGTCATTTACAAAATCATCACAAACACTTTATAATTACAAACACATTTCTCCATATGGCCAATGGTTCAGAACTTATTGTTTGAATCAATATTCACTTCAATAAATCAGAAAAACTAATAAAAAGTACACCCAAAACAACAAACCTCATAAGAAACCCACGTAGGCAAAAAGTAAACAAAGCGATTTTAGCATCAATATGGCCGAACATTGTCGCCCCTGCCCTTGCAGCGCCCCCTATCTCCGGAACCTCAAGTACGAGAGGCAATAGTTCACTTGTAGTACATAATTACTGTAATTCTTACTTCAAAGTTTCAACAGAAGAATAACGACTGGTAATAGCCAGTTTAAAGTAACATTAGACGATAACCTTTTCTACTCTGCAACGACTCGTTTCACTTGATAGTAATACGATATAGGAGTACATTTGAACGTAATGGAATAGTCTCTGCAAGGTTCAGGAAGGTATTGATTTAAAAGTAATTTAGTAAACAGATAAGAAACAGTAACTTTAAATAATTACTATTATGTCACGAAAAAGAAATGACGACCTTGGAGTCAATTCCTTAAGTAGTTTAGTAGTAGTATTATATAATTATTTTACATATAAAATTACTATAAAATATTACGCGCAGTAACAAATACATACATAATACTTTAAATCGAGTAACCAAAAGTGTTTATTGATATATAGTAAGATTATTAGTAATAAATACGTAAAAACTCTTAAAGGGTAGTAGTGGAAACAGTTATAGCTACTTTAGTGCTAGCTGGGTATTAACCGAGGAACAGAAGGCATTCGAGATCATCCAGGACGCAAAGAACAACTTATCATCGACTCTGTGGTACTTAGGCAGGCACAGAAAAAACAACGCAACATATAGACTGCTTTAATAGACTATAAAATGGCGTTTGATAGTATACCACATTCCTGGCTCATACACGTACTACGAATATACAAAATTCATCCTATGATCATCAATGTCCTTGCAACTATCAAACACCAGGGGAGAACGAACCTGAGGATTTATAATGGCGATCAATCTCTTACCACCGATGAGATACACATCAATAGGGGAATTTACCAAAAAGACTCCTTAAGTCCACTTTGGTTCTGCTTAGCGATGAACGCCCTCTCCACGTTGCTCAACAATACAAGACATGGCTTCCATATCAAAGCCAATAGAGACAACTCCCGCACCAAATCCCACCTTCTGTATAATGATAAAATATCATCATTATACATCATTAAGCTCTATGGTGGAAACCATAACCAACTAAAAATGCTTATTGAGACATCCATATGGAATTTGGAATTGAAAAATGTTAAGCCTTAAACATTGTAAAAGGCAAAGTCATTAATGGTGATATAGCCCTACCCAATGGAAAAATAGTTCTAGCGCTGAACCGAGGAGAGACCTACAAATACCTAGGGTTCCAACAAGCTAGACTGCTCCAGGATAAGCAAGGAAAGACCAAAAGATCAGTACGTTCAAAGAGTGCGAGCTCTTTTGAAGACAGAACTGAACGCCGGAAATCTCATTACAGCAATTAACACCTATGCTGTACCCGTGCTGACCTACAGTTACGGAATCTTGAAATGGACTAACACGGAGATAGAAGAACTACAACAAACTACTCGCCTAATGATGACCACGTCATACTACCCAACGTTATCAACTCTCCGAATGACCTTACCACGAAGAAAAGGCGGCAGATCCCTTGTTGACTTGACCAATTCGCACTACCGATAGCTGCAAAATTTGAGAGATTTCTTCACCAGCAAGGCACACATCGAGCTTCCACCGCATAGAGACCCTAAGTGATAACTCATACTTTTCACATAATCTCGCTAGTGACAACATCATTCTAAAGTTACTTTTAGACCCCGACAAACAAGAATAGTAGGATCAAATAGCACTGCACGACACCACAATGACTTGAATCAGCCACACAGAGATAAGGAAGCATCCAACAGGTGGCTGTAGGATGGGCAAATATTCCCAGGGACAGAAGGATTAGTGATTGCAATACAGGATCAAGTTATTAACATACGAAATTACACGGAATTCATCATTAAAGACCGGTCCGTTAAATCTGATAAGTGTCGACAATGTAGCGAGAGATCCGAGACTATACAGCATATAACACCTGCCTACGAAAATATCTGAATATTGTCACTGCCTATTTCCTATGTGACATTAGCAGACTAATGAATATTTATCTGCTGCCTCTAGCTTTTTTTAATTCTTTTCAGTAAGAAACATTTTAGATGGCATAAAGACTATACAATGGTGGGCAAGAACACAAAATTAATGGGAATATTTGAAAAAAACCGAAATGCTACCGTTACTCCCATAGCATTGTGGCTTGATAAGCGTGGATTTATTGGAAGGAGAAGGATTAGTGATGGCAATACAGGATCCAGTTATTAATATACGAAATTACACGGAATTCATTATCAAAGACCGGTCCGTTAAATCTGATAAGTGTCGAAAATGTAGCGAGAGATCAGAGACTATACAGCATGTAACATCTGGCTGCACTTTCTTAGCAAACACGGACTACCTCCAGCAATATAACCAGGTGTGTAACATCATACACTAGAAACTTGCCAATAAATACGGACTCCTGAACACCTTTGTTTCTATCATAAGTTCAGTGCTTCAAAATAATGCCTTTAAACTGTACTACGACCGGACAATTATCACTGACAGACCGGTGACATAATTAGTCTGATGTGGTACTGTTAAATAAGAAATCAAAGACAGCTTATTTGGTAGATGCCGCTGTATCCAACAATAACAACATGTTGGATAAATATCAAGAGAAAAAATAAGCGTAACTGGCCATCGAGATACAGCTCATCGTATTATCAACTGGAATAGTTTCAAAAACGCTTGAACCGAACCTGAAAATTATAGGCTTGCATACTGACACCTTCATCAACATCCAGAAGGCAGTCCTGCTCAGTACTTGCCACATAGTGAGAAAATTCTTACAGGACAACAAATAGAACTAATCGAAACCAGCCCACTTCTTTTGATGCATGCATCCGGGATGGGATTGGAACCATTGATTTGATTGAACATTTGTTGAAAAAGTGATTGACACTTTCGATAATAATAATAATAAATAAATGTTTATAGAAATACCCTTAAACAAAACATCTCTGCTACGTTTGAACATTAAGAAGTAGCCTATGACGAGGTTTTTAAAATGATTTGTTCAATAATTACAAAAGCATGCTGATATAATAAATCAACTTAACTTTGATTCAGTTTGTGTTGCCCATTCATTACGCATATCATGCGCTCATTTAACCACTTAAACGTTGCCCATGGTATCTTAAAAAATACGCGTTTTTGAACAAAAGTGTATATGACCTTTCATCCTTAAAATTAGTCACAGAATCATATCTTAAATTTATTAGCGTTCAATTATGAAGCACCCTATAGATCTATGACAGCATAGAATAATTTCAAGTTGCATATCTATAATAATATATGCTGTATTGTGTTATTTTATTCAAATATATCAAAACAGGTATGTACACTTTGTATAATGCGTCACTATAGCAACTATAATATAGTTATGAGGCTGTTCGTTGCTACTTGTAAATCAAAGCAACATGCAAAACAGCCCGTAAATATGTACCCTTTGCAGGGAATTTTCATTAGAGCGCTGACAAGTAAAATTCCTCCGCAATTTAGTGCCCTTTGACTTTTACGTTATACTCTGAAAGCATGTTCCTGTGTTTAGAGTTTTCAGTTTTGACGTTAAGACATGTATGTGAGCAGATGAAAGTGAACTTGTGTTGCCTTAAGAATATGTTGAAACGAAAAATAAATGTAAATTAAATGATGCAAGCTCCAAATGCCTTGCATAGGGTTTTCTAAAATATTTAATTTAGGTTCTACACTACAAAATCCTTCCATTATTTTCGGAGAAGTTCTAATAATAATAAGTTACTGCTGGTGTTTTAAATAGAGTGTTTCAAAAAAACGTGCCAAATCCATATCAACATCTGAAATAGTGAGTGTTAAAGATTTTTTTTATTTTTTATGCTTTATTCCAAATTTCTTCAAAACGACTGTAGCAATCCGAATAAAACTTGAAGAGTGATATGTATTTAAACTAGCACACTGATAAAAATGCATCGACAATTACACCAAGGACGTGCGTGTAGGCTACCGCTGCAATAATGTTCTAAAAACAAACATGTGCGCCACTGACTTTTTATCTATCTAGTATGTCATGGCCTGGATTGAATAAAAAAATCGGATTGAGTTCTGACTTAAAGTCATTTACTTGTAAAAATGTTAGATACTGTTGATTGCGATTTTTAAGTTCAGCAAATAACTAGTTTCATGTTTCCCTTCTTAGATTTAAGTGTTCAGTAGTTTGTTGCGATCTTAGTTCTAAAAGTTTAACTTTTCTGCAGTACAGTGGTAGTTGCGTTTACTAAATATTACGTGTCTTTAAAATGCCTTTTGCGAATTATACATCTGCTGAATGAACCGATATGTTATTAACCGATGGTGAAGCGAGTTAAAACGGAAGAGAAGCAGCGAGAATTTATCATGACAGATATCCCAAACGAACGACAACTTCCAAAAATATTTTTAAACATATCTGCAGTCTTTTAAGAGAAAACGGTACTTAAAATCCAGTTCTGGACGCAGAAGATACCAACGAACTGAGCGGGAGGCAGTTCTCAATGCAGTTGAATGGAAACTCACTACAAGTACCAGAGTCCTTTCTAATGAAATAGAAAATATTTCGCTAACGTCTGTACACAGAATCTGGAAAGAGCCATAATTAAAACCATACCCCTACACACGAGTTTAAGAACTTTTACCCAGAGATTGTAGATTTAGACAAGAATTTTGTCAGTGATTTTTAAATAAGTTGGATAACGACCAACATTTCTCTCATCGAGTTCTTTTTACAAACAAAGCAATATTTACAAGAAAGGAACTAATACATTTCTGTACGTTGTACTTTGCATAATTGGTCTGAGCAAAATCTCCATTTACTAAGAGTAGCATATTCGCAGTATGAATTTTCAATAAATATTTGGGCTGGTATTATTGGAAATGAAATTATTGGTTCAATTATTCTGCCACATAGACGAATAATGTCTCATATCTGCTGAGCTATTACCCCGTATTCATAAAAAAGAGAATGTGGTTCCAACACGATGGAGCACCAGCTCATTTTGCTGTTGTTGTGAATCTCGCGGAAATATACGGCCATCGATGGACTGGCGGTGGTGTTCCAGTTGAATGGTCACCAAGATCCCCTGACTTGAATCCTTTGGATTTTTAACTGTGGGGGCATTTAAGAAAGCTCGTGAACAAGACGACAGTACAAATATTAAAGGAACTTTTACAACGCACTAAAATGGCTTTTCTAGCAGTTTAACAACATCCTCACATTTATGCCAGGATAAGAAGATCTTTCCGCAAAACGATTGAAGGCTTGTAATGAAGCTGATAGTGTCAATTTTCATCACTTCATGTGATCCCATTCAGATAAATAATTTAAAGGGCCTTTAAAATTTATCTTAAGAACGAAAAAAGATATTCAGTATATTATATAACTAAATCGCATTTTCCTCATAAAAGATCAAAATCGACAAAATAACACGAGGTAACTTTAGCCAAAAAAAAAATCTTTAACACCCTGTATGTCAGAAACGAAGCGAGATAGACCCCTGTTGATATGGACTTTTAGTTTTATTTTTTTTTTGAATCACTCTTT
Source organism: Kuschelorhynchus macadamiae (assembly GCA_030620095.1). Lineage (NCBI taxonomy): Eukaryota > Metazoa > Arthropoda > Insecta > Coleoptera > Curculionidae > Kuschelorhynchus > Kuschelorhynchus macadamiae. The sequence goes on along the minus strand of JAUTXW010000930.1, from coordinate 959,133 downwards.
ATCGCTTATGAAAGACCTTCTTAGTTTTAATCACAGAATAAATAATAACAGGTCACTGCTTCTGTTCCGAAATGAAGAGCGCAGCCAGCGGTGGCGTCAAGTTTAATTTTATTATATATTCAAGGATATGTTGGGTTATTGTAATAATCTTGAAAGTAGATTATCCATAAAAGAGAAAGGAATGAAATGAAAAATTCCCTATATTTGTTTGTTCTTAGGTGTGTTATATTATGCAGTTGTATTCCAATTACACGCCCTGTATTCTTACAGTAGTCATGGTAGCTTTTTTTTCTGGCATTTTCCGTGTTCATTGAGAATTTATATATGAGAGACGCATCTTAAATTATCAAATCAATTTTAATTTTCATGGAAGTAATAACCATTTTGCGTTCAGTTTTAAGTGCTGTGTTAAAATTTAAAACATAAAAATAAAAACTTGGAAATAGGTTTGTTGTGCTGTAGTAAAAGGGATACTGATAGACTTTCGTTTTTTTAATTTCCGAAAGAGAAAAAAACGTAATATGTATGCTTAATATATTTTATTTTTTAAAAGAAAGCTGACTATGTTTTATCAAAAGTGCTTATTTAAATTAGTATAGTTGTTAAATATTACATGAAAAATAAAGCGAACTCAAATGAGGGTGGCACACTTCCAATAGAAATTTTTTTTAAATTCTAATGTTGTAGGGCATATTAAAATAAGCTTTTGTGAATATTGGGCCACGCTCGAGTTAATGTCAGTAAAATTCCTATAATAATTATATTGCTAATAGTGCCATTGATTTGTGCACTTACTGCCAGGTTTGTTTTAATTATTGGTGAACGTACCTCTTTAACACAATAGACTGCAAATAAAGAAGAAAAGTGAGGCCACCTAATTTGGCCAGTAGTTAGTTGATTGTGGAAAAGTTTCTTAGACTAACGTTCAGTTTTATCACATACACATGAGGCAATTGTTAACAGTCCTGTAGAACACTTCCACTTTACCTGTTTAAATAAGGTCCCGAGAAAGCAGCTGCGAAACAATTAGGTTTTTCTACGATCGTGGGAGAAGTACGTATTTTTACGGATTAATAAGATTTAATAAGAACATTTTACTTAATTTTGAAAAAAGCACAGAGCAAATTCACTTATATATAAATATATATATATATATATATATATATATATATATATATATATATATATATATATATATATATATATATATATATATATATATATATATATATATATATATATATATATATATATATATATATATATATATATATATATATATATATATATATATATATATATATATATATATATATATATATATATATATATATATATATATATATATATATATATATATATATATATATATATATATATATATATCATTTTATTCATAGTAAAAATATCAAGGCAAGTACCTCAAACTGGGTTACCCAGTAAATGCGTTTTAATCAAGAAAGATATAATCAATAAACAAATAAATACTCTAACGAATTTTCCTTTCCCGAGCAATTTTTAATCGCTCTATTTTCTATCCGAATAGATCGTAGATGATATGCAAGAGCAGCGGAGTGGTTGCTGGGTCAATGACGTAACGTAACGGTTGCCATGGCAGTGACGAGGACGCGTAGTACTCGACAGGCGGAGCGGACATACGATGGACCCATTCAGGATGCAGTTTCAGGGTAGGCTTTTGTAGAAAAGGCGCTACCGACGAATTAAATCCTAGCGAATAAATTATACCTAACTGGCTTTGCACGTCTTAGTATTTTGTTAAAGTTCTTAGAATGACTTTATCTGTTCTAATATTGTTCAGATTTACGCATTTTTTTTATAAATACTTATTCCTTACGTTAGAAGAAAACATGATCATAAATTCAAGATTCCTGCCAGGGCAAGGCACGTAGACCAAAATATGTTAATCATATAGATTATGTTGCAATAATTAATTTTTCATTCGCCCAGACGGCAAGATAGCAGACCAGACAAAGGGGAAACTTGACCATGACGTCAGCGTTCAAATTAAGATCACCATCATCACATTGTTTATGCGTTTCTGCCTCTGAAACACTTCCTGCATTATATTATTACCATCATTGTGGCATGTGCGCTCGGCGTGAACCTGCTGGTCAGCATTACGAACACTCGTCAAAATTTCGTTTAATTTTGAATTCACATTCCCTTCCAACATATTGATCTGCTCTTCAAGGTCTACTATAAGTTTTTGTAATACAGGTACTAGTCGTTGGTCCTTCGTACAGGAGTCACAGAAGAATTGAGGCTTGTTTTTGAGTTCAATAACACGGATTTTAGAATTAGTCAAGTCACAGCAGTCGTAGTGGAATCTATGTCTACAACCATCAACTCAATACACTTGCCATCTTCGAATTGTTCGCTGCACTTAAAGTACATATGAGCCATATTGAATATCTCGTAGCGTATTGGTTACACGTGGCTTTGCAGGTTTAACCAAATGTTAAATGCTACTAATGGAAATATTTTATTTGTTCTCATATAGTTAAGTTTACCCAGATTTTATAAGTATTTATTCTTTATCTTAAAAGTTTATTTTATTAATGGCACTAATAAAAAACAATTTTTACTTAAAACTTCCACTATATTAAACAAAACAAATATATGACATGTTTATCGTTATATATAATCCGATAGTCAAAGTTTTAATTTTTAAAGAAAACTGTCACTGTTTCAAGGCATGTCTTAATGACGAAACGTTAAGATAACCCGATACAGTTCCATAAATTTGGAAATATCTCCTGGAAATGCTTTTAGGGGCGGTAACATTGATAGAGGACGAAAAGTAGAATAAATTCATGTACCCTGCTCAAGTTGTATAAGTTCTATCATACATTTCATGTCGCATTTTCTTGCAAATGAACGTTATTATAAAAAATAATACATAGTTTTTCTATGTAAAACATGAAATCGAAGTAGATGTAGTTTTATTTTTATTTTTTGTTTTACATAAAGTAAAGTGGTTATTTTGTGGTGTCTTCTGTATAAATACATTAGTTCTAAACAGTCGAATTGGGTTTTCTCGAGGGTGTTCTATTTATTTTATTTTTTAATTAATTATATATTTGAAACTACTTAATTTGGCGATTTTCAATCTCCCCACAGTTTGGAAGCCGCGTAATATCGATAAAGGTTGCAAAAAAATGTACATAGAGCTACACAAAAAATGGAAAAAATCGAGGGGCGGATAACTCCTGTAAGTCTGTGTACAACCTAGCCAAAGTCTTTATAAAAATGACTAATAAGTCCTCATAAGTCGGCTAAAGTCCTTCAGATGGCTTGAGGATCACTTATAATTTCTTAAAAGACATAAACCAAAAAGCTTAAATGTCCCCCAAAAAACTTAAAAGTCCCCCAAAGGCAGTTAAAATTCCTATAGAGTCATCTAAATTCAGTTAAAGTCTTAGATTTGAAAATCATCAAAGTCTTCAAAGTTTTTTTTAAGTAACTTGAGATTTATGTTTTACAGATAGAGAAAATAACTAATATCTAAAGACGATAATAGGGATATGTAAAACCATTTAAATTACTGCTCTTTTATAAATTACATTTTTAGTCTGCCGTTTTGATGCCTAAATACATACATTATTTCTTTCACCTCATTTCACCTATTTCAAATCACCTTTAAATCTCTTATTAAAGTAGAGTGTTTTAAACAAACATACTGATAAATATTGTACTGAAGGAAAAACATATTTCACCCCTTATAGGTGGAATTTCGAACAATCTAAAAATTCATCTTAAAAAACTATTATCAAAAATTGTTCAGAGCTGAATCATTTTTAAATATTATTTACTTTAAGAGATATTACAAAAGGTAAAATCACATTTCACTCCTCTTCACCCTTCAGTGCGAAATGTGGAAAAATCCAGAAATTGATTGGTTACTATTTTTAAAGCCGGTTGATGAAAGAATCGTCTTAAAAGTCTCGTTAGTTAGAGAGATATTGTAAAAAACTTAAATACAAATTACACCCCTTTCAGGGTGGGATTTCAAAACATCCAAAAGTCGGTGTTTTTTTCGAAAACTTGACAAAACAATTGTTTTAAATACTTATTTAGTCGAAAAGATATTGTTAAAAAGGTAAAAACACAATTGAGCCTTTTTCACCTCTTTAAGGGGGAATTGCACGCAGTAATATGGATCATTTGCAAGCCTTCCGCCGCTGCAATATCATGTTAAAACTATAAGAGATATATATTATCTTCAATGTGATTTTAATAGGGAAATATGTATAGTTGGGCGCTAAATACGAATTTTTATGAAAAAATTCATTCTAGAGTTTTAAAATAAAAGTAGATTTGTCCATTTTCGACCATTTTTTGACCACTTTTTGACGCACATGCCTTCGCATATAATTTTTTTTTCACAAAATGGCTCTTTACCGCCTTACATTGATCCTTTGTCTACGTAACTGCAAAATTTGAAATGGTAAATCGTACTCATGTCTTTGTATTGCTGCAGCGCGTGAACCCTTTTGAACCCATTTTTAACCGAAATGTAATTTAAATTACCTATACATAACACATTTTTTTGAGGTCGGAGGTGCAAGAAATTTTTTTTTAATGCCGTAGGTACCTTTTCATCTCTATTTCAACTCGACTAGACCTTGTCGCTGGTTTTTCACTTTCACTTTTTGCGTGCAGTTCTCCACTAAGGACGGAATTTACAGTTCCAGAAACATTTTAATTTTTGTGAAAAGCCGTTAACGAGAAGGAATTGTTTTAAAACCTCATTTAGGTAAAAAAATATTGTCAAAAAAGTAAAAACACAATTTAACCTTTTTTACCCCTTTAAGGATAGAGAATTTTAAATTCCAGAAACATTGTAATTATTGTTAAAAGCTGTTAGCGAGAAGAAATTGTTTAAAAATTCATTTAGTTAAAGAGATATTGTAAAAAAAATTAAGACATATTTCACCTCCTTAAGGGTGAAATTTCGAAAAATTCGGAAACTAAATTTTAGAAAATTATTTTGAAAGCTATTAACAAAAAAAATTGTTTTATCTCGGTTTTTATAAACTCATTTAAAGTTAGAGATATTGTAAAAAAATTAAAAATACAATTCACCCGTTTTCACCCCTTTAAGATTGACATCTCAAAAAAATCCAAAAATTGGTTTTTAGATTTTAAAAATTTATTGACGAAAGAATTCTTTAAAACATTTATTTAGGTGATGAGAAATTGCAAAAATGTAACGAGAGATTTTACGTTGTTACTTCAAGTAGAATTCGAAAAATTCAGAAATCGGTTTTTTGATAATAATTTTTGAAAGTTGTTGGCAAAAGTTGTGCTATGAAAAATGATTTAGTTGCAGTGAATATCTGTAGAAAAGAGAAAAACACAAATCAATCCATTTTACTCACTAGTGGAATTTTAAAAAAAGACCACCTGTCGCTCGGACTATTTACAGAGGATTTTGGAGCCGTAGAATAGAAGTTCCATGTATCGAATTAAAGATCCTGCAAATACAAGTCAAAGAGCGTGTAGAAATTATTTGTTAACGAACTTAGGTTTAGAAGAAACGTCAGTGATGAATATGTGAAAAACAATTTTTTAAAGATAACACCAACCACTATTAATTTTCCCCAAAAACTAGAACGTGATTGAAGGGTTGAATTTCCCCCAAACCGCGCTACACACATAATAAACTCGTCCCAAAACCCCCCTCTTAATAGATTAGTCCTATATTCTATTGCCTACCGGTGCTAATTCAATCAGTATGAAATGCATGTCGTCAAACAAATGAAAAGCAGAGGGCAATGTCACTGATCTCAGTCATATTGATTCGGTTGATCAATTAGCGTTGTTCTCGATAAATTTCTTTGTGTTTTCTCTAGAAGTTTCGTGTACAAATAATTACAACGTATAACCTCATAATGTATCAGTGCATTCTTTGTGGTCAGATGTGGAAAACTGGAGCTTGTTATCTTTTCACAGAGTTAAGTTCGATTGTCGACAAATAGCATTAAATTAGGAAACTTTTAAAAATAAATACTCTAATTCTTATGTAAATTATTATTAAAAAACTAATTATCCAATTTACCTCAAATTTTACGCAAAACGGTGTTACATAAAAATGAACTGGTAACATTTTGGTACGAATTCAAGATGGGAGAACAAAATGTTACAAAAATCAACCCAAAAAATATTCTTATTCAGTTAACTTTTGCACAAATGGTGGAACGAATCTAAAATGGTAGAGCGAAATGACGCCCAATACCCACATAAGTTTGAAAGACAGTATATATGTATTACTGAATGACTAACACTTCATAATAAAAAGGAACGATTCAATAATTCAAATAATTTTGTTTGGCTTCTACTGAATTTACTCAGTTCGCTATGTGATATTTTCCGTTTTGGAAAAGAAAATTATTTTGTTTCATTAAGTCATTGGTAGGTAAAATAGTTAAAACTATTAACTGGACTAGAAAGTGCCATATATCACACGCGTATTGAAAAAAAAATTTCACACATGTGTTGACAAATGCTTTTCAACACGACAATCTTGTGTCAATGTCACAGCTGACGTAACGGATGACGATCTAGTCTTGAAATATAGAAAATATAATAATTCTACTGAAAACTTTAAGAGGTCGTAGGAAATATACTTAGTGTACATTACTCATGTCAAAGTTACAATTTTCAAACTCGAAGGATTTCACCTCCCCGTTTGGAAATTACCACTTTCAACACTTGTTATGTAATATACTATTTTTTTGGACAACTCAAGTCTCAATGTTCTGAGCGAAGTTGGCTAACTATACTTGGTGCTAAGATATAGATGCAGTAATAAAATACAGAATATATAAATATCTTCAATAATAAAAAAGTTTTATCTCCCACAAAGATGCCAATTTAAATTAGGCTTAGGATGTATACTTCAGATCAACAGCGAAGTAAGTTACATATTTCCTTAAACTGACCCGACTCTGCAAAAAGCGCAGGCTGTTTCTCACATTGATTAGTGCAGTGACCTCCCCAAGGTGGCGTCAACGAAAGGTCATCCTAATTAAATGCTTTGAGGATCACAAACATTTTATCCAATATGTTAACTAGCAGTTGTAAGCGAACTGAACTAATAATATAACCGATTTCTTGATTCGGTGATCTAAGTGTGCTGCGTATAAACTACTATAAATAGTCACATTTAAAGCAAACTAGAGATATTCTTGACTTCTTGACACTAATACAAACACTATTCATAATAATAGTCTAGTCGCTGGAGGGTATAATGACAGGAAAATTATTTCCAGCCAATTCTTTTTAATTGCAGTTCTTTAGGATTTTTCTGGAACTAGCGAAAATTACATTACTAGACCCCCTACCAGTTCAAAAAAAAACTTATATATTTCACTAGACAGAAATGCGCAAGATTTAATGACGCGGCTAGCGTTTCATAGCCGAGGCTACTTAACCACCCAAGGCATTAAATCTACTCTTTGGCCATGGGAACCATAATTCATTCTCAGAATGACATTAAAAGTTACAGGAGGACACAAAATTGTGTTATTTTTATATTTAAACCTCTATCTAGGTAATAATCATTTTGAACTTACGTACTGTCACTGTCAATTTTGATTTCATTTTGATTTACATTGTTACCTGAACGAAAGTTGCATAGCAACGAAAATTTGTTCTGCTTACAGTGCGTAAAAAGTACTTTTACTGAGTAGACAGTAAAATTAGATCTTTCGGGCCTGCCAATCGACATTAAAAAGCCGGTTTAATGTCAATTCAAAAAAAAATATTTTGCGTAGTTTCTGTATTTCTGAAGTATTTTCTAGTTTTTTGTAGTATTTTCTTTATATTTAAAGTATTTTCTTGTATTTTTAATATTTTTCTTCAGTACCAATTATTTTCGGGGTATTTCTCGATGTATTTTCAATTTTTTTTTGTTTTACCAATTTTTTTTCTTTAAATTCTCACACACTTTATCCCATGTGACTATTGACTTCAAACTTCTGTAAACAGGTGTGAATGTTAAATCGCAAGAATAAGATACATAACTTTCGCCCAACATCAATATCCGAAGAACATAAATAACGACAAATGGCCGCTCAGGTATAACCTTCGGTCCGGTGATGTAAAGGAAAGATTCGCACTCACTAACACTTCAGTCTCTATTCGAACGCGAGAAAGAAAGCTTTGAAAATGGCAAATGTCATTTTGGCCAAACGTCAGCAAAACTGTTCTTTTCAGAACGACAGTAGTGAAGGGATGAATCAACATTGTTTTTTTTTATTGAAACAGCGTTACCATATCTTCTTTTCGAATTTCTGTTATTAACTTTTGTTTTTTAAATAGGAGACGCTATATTCGTTTGCTTATTTTGATTTACCATAAGTTCAAGCATGTGTCAAAATTGAACCTTGGTATATAATCGGTGCCTAGATAGTGTTTGGGCTTAAATGCGTATTATGCCATAATTTGCCGATTTTAAAAAAAACTGCATATTGTTGTGTGGTATGAAATCACTCACAAAAAATATCTTTTTGGCCACCCTCATCCCATTAAAAAAAAATAGTATTACCTTAAAAATACGTTTATATGATATTTAAATGTGTATAAAAGACGTTTAGTGAATAAGGGATGAAGAATCTTATTTTTCCCAGGCTTCTGGCACCTAAGTAAACAGCACTCTAGATTGTAAAATTAAAATGAAATAAAAAATATCTTTGAATGTCAGAATAACATAAATGTTACATGGTTGTACTTGAAATGTCCTAACGCACCAAAAAATGCGACCATCCCATTTCAAAATAAAAATTAGTAGTGGAAATTCGGAAATTAAAAAGATATGGCAACGCTGTTATGATATAGAAATCTAAAATTAGGTCTTATTTAACCTCTTATTTTCATGTATTTTCTGTATACTCTTTGTATTTTCGTGGTATTTAATGAGTTTGTACACTATCGTCAGTGGATTACATCTAGGCATATCCCGAACAATAATTTATTCTTTAAAAAGAAACTGGAAAAAGTTCCTTTTATTTGTATTTTATTACGATATATACATTCTACCCTTGACAATTCAATGACTATTCCAAAAGGCGTAAGGCATTTTTTCGAAATTCATTAAGTACATGGTTTTCAAAGAAACGAAACCAAAAAACGCCCCATGCTTCTTGGCATAGTCAATGAATTGTCAAGAGAAGAAAATATTTATGGTAACAAAATATTTTATGTAAATTCATTATTTTGTACTTTTTAGTTCGTTGCTGACGAAAGCGTGTTTCATAGTTTTTTTTAACTATATTTTATTTTTTACTGTTTACTCTTACAATATCTTTAGCATATGATAATATATTGGACTGGTCAAAACAAACTAAATGAGCTCAAACTCACCACTCCGAAGGGGCGCCTAGCCGGAGGTTTGAGGGAAAAAAATAGAAAGAACATTTACTTTTATAAAACTCGAATTTTTAATTTTGAAACCATTTGCGACGAACAAGGCACTAAAAATTTCCTATTGAAGAAAACGCGATTCGACCATCTAATGTTGATTCCATATTATCAATTAAGGCATTAATTATTATCCTTAATATCAGTGGTATAGAAATTTGCAATATTAATATAAATCTTACTAGGACTAGTGAAGTTTGACTTAGGTTTGGTATCATTTGATACCATCGGACTGATCAGACCAGCTCTATGGTACCAAATTATTGTATTGTCATATGAATTACATACACTTGCTAAATTTCAAATCGATACGAATATTAGAAGTACGTTAGAATCGGCTTTCTAGACTTATTTACATACATAGTTAGTGACATACAAGTAAAGGTAATAAAAGTATGTTAAAAATAGTACTGCTAGTTTTATTTTCCTGAATACGATAGTTACTGAGGCAAAAGATCTTCTCCGACTGACATATTCTATCAAGTGAAAAATCAGAAATTTGTGAACGCGTTCCAGTACCAAAGTACAATCTACACACCCTTCTCTTTTTTCTGCCAACTATCTTACTGTACAGGGTGGTACCGAAAATAAAATTGAGCTTAAAATGTTGGTAATGATTGGTTTACATGTTTTTTAGATTTTTGCATAAATATGTGTTTTAAATACATACACCTAAAGCATATTTACTACAAATATAGGCTAGAAATACTAATATTATAGAATCAGTAAATTTTGATATTATTCGGGGTTTTAATCAAATATCTGCGCAGGCGTTGGTCGTTATTTATGTTTTCCGGATGGTGCTGTTGTTGTTGCGCTAATTGCGCTTGAGTTTTTGCGATTTTAGATTTGTCGATTATTGTCTTCCATACTGTTGGTAGTTTTAATGATTCGTCCCTTTTATTCAAATCACCTTGTTTTTCAATTTCTATGGCTTCTCGGATTATTCTGGTCTTATAATGTTCTATATTGGCAATCTCCCTACACCCATCGAAATTTATTTTATGGCCGGTTTCCTGATGATGTAGGAATAAAGCTGAGGTTGTTTGTTTATTTCTGATGCTGAGTTTATGCTCTTCCACTCTTGCTGATATTCGCCTGTTAGTTTGCCCTACGTATAACTTTTCACAGTCCTGGCACGGAATGCTGTACACTCCGTGGTTTTCCAGTTTGATTTTATCTTTTGGGTTTCCGAGTAGTTTACCTATAGTTGTTTGTGGCTTGTGTATTGTTTGTATGTTGTGTTTCCTCAGAATTCTTCCGATTCTGTCTGTTGTGCCTTTTACATATGGTAAGACTACTCGTTGCTTTCCCGGCTCATATTTTTTGTTGTTCGTTGTTCGGGAAACCTGTGCATTAATAGCTTTCTCTATGGTGCGATTTGTGTAGCCATTTCTCTTTAAAGCACTAGATACTACCTTAAGTTCGTTTTGTCTCGTCTGTGTTTCAGTTAGTCGCACGGATCTAGATATTAGAGTATTTGCCACAGCTTGAATTTGTGCTGGGTGATGATGTGATTTTGCATTTAAATATCTGTCTGTATGTGTTGGTTTTCTATACACGGTGTATTCGAAATGTCCGTTATGTAGTTTTGTGACCAAAACATCTAAAAATGGTAGTTTGTTGTTTGCCTCTAGCTCTAGAGTAAATTGTATTCTGGGGTGGATTGAATTTACGTGAGTCAGAAATTTTTCGAGCTCTGCATGACCATGTTGCCATATAATAAATATGTCATCCACATAACGAATCCATAATTTGGGTTTTAAACTTGCTTTCTCAAGAACTTCTTTCTCGAAGTATATCATAAATAAATTCGCGACTACTGGTGATAGCGAGGACCCCATTGGAGCACCATCCATTTGTTTATACATTTGCCCGTTGAAAGAAAAATAAGTGTTTTTGAGGCAATGCTCCGAGAGTTCTATTATATGTGCCTGGAAATCCTCGTTCATAGCAATCTTGTCCAATGCTTCGTCGATTGGAATACTGGGATTTAACGATTTGACATCTAGGCTTGCTATGATATCGTTTTTTTCAAGGACGATATCTCGTATAATTCGAGTGAAATGCTCCGAGTTTTTTACAAATGAATCAGCTTTTTCTACAGTTGGTTGCATAATTTCAGAAAGGTATTTCTCCAGTTTTTGTAGCGGCGAATTAACAATAGGTCTGATAGGCGCCCCTGGTTTGTTTATTTTTGGTAAACCATAGAGTTTAGGGCATCTGCTCGACTTTTCCCGTGGTATGATTTTTTGTTGAATTTCGGGGTTTATTGGTGAACTTTTTTTTTTATTTTTAGTTGTTTTTTCTAGGTACGTTGTCGGATCCCTTGGAACAGGCCTATAACAATTGTCCTGTAGGATATCCTGCATTTTTTGTACGTAATCTTGAGTATTCATAACCACAGTTGCGTTTCCTTTATCTGCTGGAAGGATTGTGATGTCTTTATTTTTTCGAAGGTTTATTTACACAGACGAGACAAAACGAACCTAAGGTAGTATCTAGTGCTTTAAAGAAAAATGGCTACACAAATCGCACCATAGAGAAAGCTATTAATGCACAGGTTTCCCGAACAACGAACAACAAAAAATATGAGCCGGGAAAGCAACGAGTAGTCTTACCATATGTAAAAGGCACAACAGACAGAATCGGAAGAATTCTGAGGAAACACAACATACAAACAATACACAAGCCACAAACAACTATAGGTAAACTACTCGGAAACCCAAAAGATAAAATCAAACTGGAAAACCACGGAGTGTACAGCATTCCGTGCCAGGACTGTGAAAAGTTATACGTAGGGCAAACTAACAGGCGAATATCAGCAAGAGTGGAAGAGCATAAACTCAGCATCAGAAATAAACAAACAACCTCAGCTTTATTCCCACATCATCAGGAAACCGGCCATAAAATAAATTTCGATGGGTGTAGGGAGATTGCCAATATAGAACATTATAAGACCAGAATAATCCGAGAAGCCATAGAAATTGAAAAACAAGGTGATTTGAATAAAAGGGACGAATCATTAAAACTACCAACAGTATGGAAGACAATAATCGACAAATCTAAAATCGCAAAAACTCAAGCGCAATTAGCGCAACAACAACAGCACCATCCGGAAAACATAAATAACGACCAACGCCTGCGCAGATATAACCTTCGGCCCCGAGTGGGGATATAAAAGGAAGCGTCGCAGTCACCAACACTTCAGTCTCTATTCGGACGCGAGAAAGAAAGCTTCGAAAATGCCAAATGTGATTTTGGCGAAACGTCAGCAAAACTGTTCTTTTCAGAACGACAGTAATGAACGGATGTACACCCGGAATGAAAACACATTATATATATATATATATATATATATATATATATATATATATATATATATATATATATATATATATGTCTTTTCTTTGACAATAGAGCATTTTTTTACTTTGACTTTGAATTTGCTATAATGCTAATACTCCTATTCTAGGTTCAAAAATGAGTATTAATCAATTAAAAAAACTAAAAAAGAATAAATGGTTTGAAGGGATACCTAAAAACTCATTCTAGAGCATTTTCAAAATCTAGAGCTATCTAGGCATATTTTATATATTTTCATCACCAACATAACAGTAATAACTTGCAGAATCAGTCTAACATTTCGAATGTTGAATTGTCCCAAGAACAAGATATTCTATTTATTATAACTAAAAATCCACCAGAATATTTAAAGCATCAGAAAACTTAATTCAGGGGGAGAATTATAGCCTATTAATTAGTAAATCGTTATTTTGTTAGTGTTTGTCAAAGTTTTGCTAATTAAGGCCTAAAATTATAGTTTGATGTTTATTACAACATTGTAAGATTTTAAAATATCACGATATTAGGCTGTACTTAATACATCTTTGGTATAGCAGAGATCCACTCCTGTGGTACTTAGTATTATTATTCTTATTGTTATTAATATTACAGTCAAATCAATATAATAATATTAACAAAGCCTGTTTAACAAACACGTTTTAACCAAAAATGTGTTAATATTTTACTATATCGTACGAGAGAGGCAGAAGATCATTGAAGCTAACGGTGTTTCTCCTGTAACCCGTTAATAAACAATCATTTGGCAAAAGCTCAAATCCAATTTTAGCACCTCTGATCGATTTTAATCCCCCATTTAAATTTTCGGATTTGCAGGCGTGAATTATGCATAGATGGAAATCAATTTTACGCTAATGTATCTGACCCACTTCAGTCGCTCCGGGGTACAGACTTTAAATGCGATGCCGACACATCAGAGTCGGGGGAAATACAATGATTTGAAAACGTGATCTGACGACCACGTGTCTCCTGATCTGACTAATTATTGATAATGGGAATATTTGTATAGAAAAATCAAAATATGTGCTGAGTTGTGCTGTACTATTATTCAATCTCGTTTATTTATCAATAAATCCAGTTAAAATTTTATTTCGGCTTCAGTTTTTTACTGCAAATTTGGGAAACTGCGACTAGCTATCTGTCAAAATTTCTCCGTATATGTTCGTCAAGACTTTTTCAACTAAAGGTTTATCTGCAAAATAAAATGATTTGAGATATCTGATATTTTCTGAAAATTTTAATCGTTTCTGAAATAAAATGTCTCTTTTAAAAAGCTGTTTCACCCCTCTAGAACTGTCGAAAGTCGGAAAAAATGGTATGTAAAAAATAAATCAAATTTGGCGATTTTCGCCGTTTAAAACAAAACTTAAAAATTTTATTTTGTTTTTAAGGAGCTATTTAATTGCCTTGGAATACCCGTATATAAAGGAAACAAAATTGCATCTGTACACAAAAATATAATACATTTTATTTTTTTTTAAATTATTCCTTTAATATAACCCTGGTATGGTGGAAAAAAGTTTGTATATACAAAGATATAAACGGACGTGTTCCTTTGTTTTTTTAACTAAAAAAAAATGTTTTAGAAGACTGTTTCATAATCCCAGGACTACTCTGCATAATAGGAAAAAATGTTTTATTTTTATATGTAATCGAAAAAAAAACAGTATCTACGCCAATGAAGTTATTGGCGTCAGTTACCAATTCATTCCTATGTAAAACTTGATATTTGTGCAAAATTTAAGGTAAACTAGATAATTAGTTTTTTTGTAATAGTATTTTTAACATTGTTCCGCCATATTGGATTTTTACCCAAATATTACCAGGTCATCCTCATATGATCCTTATTTTTCGACTAAAATTTGAAATCAATCTGGTTAGTAGTTTTTAAGCTATGCCACGAAATGACAGACAGACCGACAGACGAACCGACAGAATTGATAAAATATATTTTTTGGCATCTATGGACGCTAAAACGGGAAGATATGTAAAACCAGAAAGAGTGATTTTATTCACGATTACAAACATTTTATTTGGCTACCATTTTGTTCCGCCATCGTAAATTAGTAACACAACTTTACTAGATGATCCCTATACCATAATTATTTGTTACACTATTTGAAATCAATCCATTAAGTAGTTTTTCAGGCTGAGTTTTTAAATATTTTATTATGCTGCCATTTTTCATCTTAGATTCATATCAAAATTTTACCAGTGGATTCCAACATAATACTTGCAAAATTGTATTGAATTTTTTTAACATTTCACTAGGTCGCCATTTCGTTTCGCTATATTGGATTGGTACCAAAATATTATTAGATCATCCCCATATGACCCTAAATTTTTGGTCAAAATTTGAAGTCAATCGTGTAAGTAGTTTTTAAGCCAAGCCGCGGACTGACAAACAGACAGATAGGCCGATAGATGGACGCACGGAATTGATAAAACATATTTTTTGGCTTCTTGGGACGCTAAAATGTGAAGATATGTAAAACATGAGAGGGTGATTTTTTTTAACTATTACAAACATTTGATTTGTCTGCCATTTTGTTCGGCTATCTTGAATCAGTAACACAATTTTACTAGTTGACCCCTATACAACAATTGGCTATATCACACAATTTGAAATCAATCCATTAAGCAGTTTTTTCAGGATGAATTTTTAAATATTTTTTCCGCCATCTTGGATTTGTACCAAAATTTTACTAGTTGATTTTAACATAATAATTTCATGTTTGTGCAAAATTTAAGGTAAATTGGATAACTAGTTTTTTTAATAATAATTTTTTAACAATTCACTAGGCCGCCATTTTGTTTCGCCATATTAGATTTTTACCAAAATGTTCCCATATGACTCATAATTTTTGATCAGAATTTGAAGTCAATCGGGTAAGTAGTCTTTAAGCTATGCCCCAAACTGACAGACTGAGAGATCGACAGACGGACCGACGGAATTGAATATATAATATATATTTTTTGGTATCTGGGGACGCTAAAACCTGAAGATATGTAAAACCTAAGAGGGTAATTCTTTCTCTGTTACAATCTTAATTACTACCACAATTGTCCTAGTTGATCCCCATGCCACAATTAGTTACGGCACACAATTTGAAATCAATCCATTGAGCAATTTTTAAATATTCTATTAAGCCGCTATTTTCTTCCACCATCTTGGATTCGTACCAAAATGTTATGTTAATGATTCCAAGATAATACTTGACGTTTGTGCAAAATGTAATATAAATTGGATAAATACTTTTTTAATATTTCGCTAGGTCGCCATTTTGTTCCCCATAATGGATTTGTACCAAAATGTTACCAAGTCATCCCCATATGACCCTTAATTTTTGACCATAATTTGAAGTCCATAAGTAG
Source organism: Kuschelorhynchus macadamiae (assembly GCA_030620095.1). Lineage (NCBI taxonomy): Eukaryota > Metazoa > Arthropoda > Insecta > Coleoptera > Curculionidae > Kuschelorhynchus > Kuschelorhynchus macadamiae. Next base: position 942,951 of record JAUTXW010000930.1, on the reverse strand, counting down.
TTTTAGCTATGCCGCGAACAGACTCACAGACAGACAAACTGACCGACTGAATTAAGTGTATATATTTTTCAACATCTAGGGACCCTGAGATGTGAAGATCTGAAAAAATCTTGGAGGGTGATCATCCTTTGTGATCCTTGTCCTCAGTGAAATCCCTTTAAAAAACAAAATTGAACTAAAATTTTTAAAGTATTTGTCTGACAAAAGACAAAATTTTAAGATTATCCTTTTATCAAGTAGTTTTTTTTAAGTATAATACATCATTAGCGCCTTCAGCGCCGGTGAGAAGGTTCTTTTCATTTGTAATGTACATTATTAATCCTAGATGACACGGATTATCACACAACTTATTTGAAAAGCTCGTTATACTTAAAGCAGGTTACTGATAATGGTGATAATAATGGTTTGTTTTAATTATATTAAAACGTCTGATCTCCGTTTAGTACATTTTCTTTTGTTTTAGTTTATTTTATTTTTACGTTTATGTTGTTATGATGTTTTCATAATTTTAAGTTCTGAAATAAACACAACAAATTTTATTTTTATTTTTAAACTAATAATTTTTAATAATAACACTATTTATCAAGATGTGCACGCAGTTAGAAACCTTGCGAAATATTAAAAAATATATGCATATACAAAAAGTAATCTAAAAAGTAACTGTAAAAATGTATCTTAAAATTCTAGTTATTTGTAACTTAGCTACTTTTAAATAAAAGTCACTTAGTCAGGTAACGAAGTTTTTTTCTTAAGTAACTAACTTATAACTAGTTAATTTTTCTTGGTAACTTTCTCAGCTCTGCAGTTTCACCAAATCAACGCAGGTGTTCCCCTGGGTTTAGTGTTGGCACCTACCCTACTCCTCCTGCACATCAATGATCTGATTTTTGTGATCATCACCCTCCAAGATTTTTTCATGATTAGAATACTTCCTTTTTACCAGGGAAGTAAAAAGTGTGTGTTAAATATGCAATGCGGTGGATGGACAATGTTTTCCAGCTATCCATCAAGAGCAAAAAAATTAGAAACGATGTCTTAAAACCCAAACAACGAATGAATTCTTTTTAAACGACTTACTCCGGGATGCTTTGACCGATTTGGACGAACATTATAGGAAGTGAATATTTTTATCCAAAAATGTTCGCGAAGAATTTAAAATTTTTTCATATATTGCTTTTAAATTTAATGTATGAAGCGTAATTAACCAAGAAAGTAATTTCCCGCACTCTGAGGTACGTACGTACCCCCAAGGGGTAATATATTTTTTTGTCAGATTATTTCGGTTATTATAAATCTAATATAATGAACGTCAACGTGTCAACGAGTGAAACGTATAGCAGTGGTGAGGAAAAGGGAGTATCATAAAAATATCGCATTTCATATGGTTTTCGGGTGTTTAATAGTACAATTATCTTAATCGGTGAGTTTCATACGCAACAAACCTAGTAGCTACTTTTTATTTTATTTTTTTTTACCACGAAGGCCTAAGTACTAGGTACCGCGGTTGCTTTAAGTGAAGACAGGGAAAGTTTATTGATGCGCGAATTAAAGACAGATTAGAGGAAGACAGAAAGACATTTGCTGGTAACACATTCCAACATTCCATAATCGGGCACTCTGAGAATAAAGGAGCGAACAATCAGCAATCTCAAAAACCCTGGGTTTTTGAGATTGCACGGTGAAGGAACGCAGGCGAGTCGATGCTCATGTCTCCCTGGCAAGAATTACTAAGGAAGGCATAATGGATAATATAGAACGGAATCCATGGTAGTATCTGTAAAACAGAAACAGATCGCCCACAATGCGACGAGAGGATATTGAGGATTGAAGGAGAGGCTGCTCCCCATATTTGCGAGCAATACACAAACGGGGTCTGATTTGCGAAGTGTAAAGGATATACAAGTCGGCAAAAGGAAAGTATTTTCGAGGTCGGAAAAGGAAACCCAATTTCTTCACGGTTACTGTGGCAGTTGAGATAATGTGATCATACCAGCGAAGATCTTTCTGAAAAATGGTACCAGTTAGTCTAAAGGAATCTTTGGCTTCAAGCATTTGAATATTCAATTGAATGGTGTGGGTAGTGGAAGACAATTTGTGAGAAAGTAAACATCATTGCTGGCGTTAAACTGAACAAGATTCTTTGCTCCCCATTCTATTATTTAAATGAGATACTCGGTTAGGGATAAAGTCATTACTCTACGTCTATCAATAATTTTAGTCCTGGAGATAGGTTGTATATTGAAGTGGAGTGTATTATCGTCAGCATAACTGTAAATAGGACTACTGGTAAAAGAAATCAGATCCTTGATGTGCAGGAGGAGCAGGGTAGGTACCTACACTGAACCCAGCGGAACACCTGCGTTGATTTGGTGAAGCTGCAGAGCTGAGAAGGTTACCAAGAAAAATTAACTAGTTATAAGTTAGTTACTTAAGAAAAAAACTTCGTTACTTAACTAAGTTACTTTTATTTAAAAGTAGCTAAGTTACAAATAACTAAAACTTTAAGATACATTTTTCCAGTTACTTTTTAGATTACTTTTTGTATATGCATATATTTTTTAATATTTCGCAAGGTGACTAACTGCGTGCACATCTTGATATATACTGCTATTGTTAAAAATTATTGGTTTAAAAATAAAAATAAAATTTGTTGTTGTGTTTATTTCAGAACTTAAAAGTATGAAAACATCATAACAATATAAACGTAAAAATAAAATAAACTAAAACAAAAGAACATGTAATAAATGGAGATCAGACGTTTCACTTGTAAATAATTAAACAAACCATTATTATCACCATTATCAGTAACTTGCCTTAAGTATAACGAGCTTTTCAAATAAGTTGTGTGATAATCCATGTCATCTAGGAGTAATAATGTATATTGCAAACGAAAACAAGCTTTTAAACGGCGCTGAAGGCGCTAATGATGTATTATACTTCAAAAAAACTGCTTGATAAAAGGATAATCTTAAGATTTTGTCTTTTATCAGACAAATACTTTAAAAATTCTAATTCAATTTTGTCTTTTAAAGGGATTTCAGTTTGTCATTGATATTGTCAGGTTCAAGTGGAGTGAACGTCAGTGACAATATCAGAGTTTCATTGAGAACGAAAAAATCATTTTGAATCAGTTTTTGGTCTACACCGTTACTATTATCTTCTGTACCCTGGTCAGCTGATCTTTAATCGCTATTTGAAGAAATCGAAAGAATCGCTTCTTTGGAATTTATATCTAGAGAAAAGTAGTTTTCAAAACGTTGTCTCAAGAATTTTATAATTTTTTCCAACACCATAGACAATAATTTGAATTCTTTTTCATGCCTTAGCTTAAGCAGTTTTACTTTTAGAGATAATATGCTAGGTATAGCATATCCATAATAAGTATTATTTTCGCCCTGCAAAAAATTCAAAGTATTGGCGATAGGCTAAAAAAGTGAACAGTACTCTTCGAAGTACTGCGTTTCTGTATCTTTAAGTGAATCCCTATTTAAGTCCATTTTTTCGAATAGTTCCCTTAGTTTGTCTTATTTAAAATCTGCGAAACCGATTTGTAGAAAGATTTCGATCTGGTGACGGAGGTGTAAGAGAGTGTGTAGCTTAGAACTTCTTGTATCACCTCAGCCCTCTTTGGTCTTCCAACTTTGGCTTATATTTTATTGCACTTTTGCATTATCTTCTTATGTCTAGATCTAAGAGAAATGTTTGCATTAGGCGTACTATGAATATCAGTAGTAGCAAGCAAATTTAATGTGTGACTAGCACATCTGAAATATTTAGGTAAACTAAATTCTTTCCTGTTTTGGCTCTCTCCCTCTTCCTCGATATTTTTCGGAAAAAAAATTTCATCTTCTTCTGAATCATTGTCTGACTCTGACTCGTCGGATTTTTGCAGCTGCCTGAACACCATACTCTCGAAATGCTTTCACAAAGTTTGATGCATTGTCAGTTATCGACTCTCTACTCGACGTTCAATAATTAATATAATAATACTAATTTTAAAAGTTAAAGGTAACTATAGCTACTTTCGGTAACTTAAGTTAGTCGAAATAACTTAGGCTACTTTCGGTAGCTTAGTTAAATAAAGTAACTTTTCTAATTGGCTACTTTTTAAAGTAATTCGATGAGTACATAACCTAAAAGCCTTTTTTGTTACATAAGTAGCGCTAGTAAGTTACAAGCTACCCATAAAGTAATTAACTTAGTAACTTAGTTCCCTGTAAGTAGTTACTGCGTAGTTTTGGGTGAAAGTTTGATAAATGTTGGAAAGAAAACTGGTAATCCAAGTACAATGTTTTGGAAAAAGGAAGGAAGAATACTTGATCAAATGCTTTGGATACCTCGAGGGCAATAATTTGGGCTTATTCATGGAATTGGATGGACATACTCCAGTTGTGGGTTATGAAAAGAGGGATTGCGGTGAATATTTGGTAGCGGAAACCGTGTTGCCGGTTGTGGATAAGTTTATACCTTTTAAATAATTAATTTAAATACCGGGACGTCCGATATTTTAAACTAAGTTTAGGTCTCGAAAGTTAAAACTTTGTAGAAATAGAAATAAAAAGATAAACTAAAAATGTTTACAAACAAATAGAAAAATATCACTTAAAATTTAAAAATAATATTATATTCCATCTCATCAAATCAATTTTTCAGACTTTTTGAAGTCGATGTCGAAAATAAAATGCTTTGTCACAATTTTAAATTCTAATTTTTTTGTCATAATGACTATAAATACCGTTAAATATTTAACAGGTAGTGCTATTAATACTAGTGCTAATTTCAGATGCTAGTGGGAAATATTACCATAGTAGATAAACATTTCCTCAATTTAGAAGTGCCGCCAAAAATCGACTAATAAAATAAAATATATTACTGTAGAACAAAAAATATCGAAAAATTACCCAAAAAATGTGGTATTCCAATTGAGAAAACATCAGAATTTTATATTAAGAAATATAATAAATGGTTATTTTGGTTTCCAAATCAAGACATCTATGGTGAGAAAAACCTGTGTGCAGCAAAGAGGGATCGACAGAACCACACTGGAATCTGGAATTCTTTATAATTTAATGACTCATCACAGGGATTCAGATGCAGAATGGAGTGCTCATATATACCCCCCCAGTATACAATATGTTTTTTGCCATTTTTTTATTTCCTCTGTATTTCTTTAAATCCAATGTTTTTTTTGCTATTTTATCTTATAATTTAATACCTTTATTTAGTATTGTTATGAGCTATATATAGTGAGCAAGAAAAATCAGAACTTTTCAGCCGCTATGATACCGCTTTTTTTGGTACCTCAGGGTGTGAATAAAAAATGCCCTCTCCGGTTCTTGCAACATCAAAAATATTAAAGTTTAACGTCTCTAGAACTTATATCCATTGACAGAATGCTGTTACCAAATTTTGTATACTCATGTACCCTTGGCGCCTGTACTATTAGTATGAAGGTTAAAGTCAATTTAGAAAGAAGGGTTAAAATGGAAGTGTCTAGTGCATTGGCCAATGCATTCATATCTTATAACCGGTGCAAAATCTGTTTTCTAAATTGAACGCCATTCTGGACACTTTTTGGGTTATGTTTCCTAAACCTAAATTCAACTCTTTTCTAGAAAATGGCGCTTGAAAATTAACATATTTGATTTTTTTGAAAGGCTGTAATTCACAGACGATTTAACTTCCAATGAAATGGTTTTGACTTTTCTATCTTGGTTTTTAGTTATCTGTCTCCTGACCCCAATTTCCACTGTGACAGGAAATGTCAAATGTTGACACATCCTGTCAAACTAGAAATTGTTGTGGGCAAATAGTTAATTAAAAACTGGGATAGAAAAGGGAGTTACAGAGCCTCAAGAAGCAAAAACGTTAATTTTGAAGCGCCTTTTCCTCGGAAACAGTTGAATTTAGATGTAGGAAAGATAATACAAATGTGTTTTGAATGTTTAGGAAAATACAAAAAAGCAATAATATGCAGGGCATATATATATATATATATATATATATATATATATATATATATATATATATATATTAATTGTTTTGGCCGAATGTTTTTTAATTACATACGAATAAAATATATTTTAGTTATTTATAGATACCGTGAACAATGGCCAATAATATTTTTATATGTATTTGGCTTAATTAAACAACGCTCAGTTTCAAATTATTTACTTGAAAGTTGAAAGTGTAACACCTTAAAAGTTCAGATGAATGTAAAATTTAGCTTTTTAGTTCTGCTTTTAATATGTACGTTTTGGTGCATTTGTTCTCGTAAGTATTTAATACATAAGGTTTTATTGATTACCTAAATGGGTATTATGTTATTAAAGATTAAGTGTAAAAGCCTCTAACATATTGTTAACAATATTACCATAGTTACTGATATAAATACACTGCGCCGATTAATTATCGAGATACCCTAAAGTACCTATGACTTTGGTCCTATATTCCTTGAATGACTAATTTGATAAAAATTTCTATCAACTTGTAGCTTGGTTCTCAGGAAATTGTTTTATAATATCAAAATTTAGGATTATTTTTTTAGCCGATAACACGTTAATAAATAAAAAAAAACATGTTTTTATTACAAAAGTTTGAACCACCCCCTAAAGTAAACGAGACGATTCAAAGAGCACTAATTTAAACAACTTTGTAATCCAATTTTTTTAAGATATCAATTTTATATTATCTTTAATAGCTCTACTTTTAACAGTTACAGGGCTTCTAGAAAGTCCCCTTTTTCTTTTTACTACAGAAAACAAAAAACTTTACTAGTCGATACTAATTATTAGAATTAAAAAGTAACAATTATCACATATCTGACCAACAAAAAAAAAGTCTCTATGATGGACAACCGATTAACAACTTATGATCATACTTAAAAATAAATTTCTCTTGACTTCATCTCAACCAAAAGCTGACCCAGTTTTTCTAGGTTAAGGAGCTATCTTTGGTGATTTCTTAGTCGCCTTCCCATAAAATCCCAGGAGGCCTGGGGGTGTTTCGTAACCGTTATAAGGACATAGATTTTCTTCAACATTACTTATGTATTTGGCCTGCTGATTACGAATTTCGAGGATGTCTTTCCGAAAAATGGTCAGACAATTTGTTATAAACAATTTAATTGTTTAAATGACTAGAGCTAATAAACTCTGATAGATACAAAAATGTACAAGAAATAGTTTTTTACTCCTTCGGATAATTAAAATCCGTCAATTAGAACCCGAGATTTTAGTGTAAAAAAATTTCAAAATAGCGACTTTTCCAAGCTTTACCGGTTATATCTCGGCTCCTGCTTAAGATAGGAAGCTCTATGGCTCCTCATTTTAAAGCTTAGGCTATAAGCTTGAACATGAGATGATGATGTGTTGTGATGTGATAAAATCTCCAGCTATTGTTCTGAAAAAAGTTTAACTTGGTTAAAGTTATTACATTTTTGTGAAAAAATGGCAAGGTACATTATCAATATCACTCATTAAGTATCCTGGGATTCTTCTACCTCTCAAACCAAACATTTGAGAGTTGGTTGATCAATTTAAGTTAATTTTTCGCTGAGATACAGCAATTTAAAATGTACAAGTTGTGGGTTTACGTTCCGCGTTTACTTAAACGTTCTTAGCACGGTACCTAGAGCAGCTGCGAATGTCTACAAACGCTCATTCTAAAAAAAAATTTTTTTTCTTTGGAATGAGTATTGTTAAATATTGTTATAATTATTTATACAACAAAAATTTAACAATTTATATTTTAAATGTTCAATAAAAAAAGCAATTGTATTTCAGTTCTTGCTGTGCCAACGAAACTGAATGTCATGTTTGACAAAATATTAAGTCAAAACCGAAAACAAAGAACTTTTTGATTATTTTTAAGAAAATTTTTTTCAAGCTTGAATGAAATGAAACACACTATCGGTTAGAGTTTGGCGTGGGGAGTTAGAAAAAATAGCAGAGGATGAGCTAACTCCGTGGCTTAAAGAGGTCTTAGTCCTTAGTTTTTTTTTATTGTTTTATTATTAATTGTTATTATCTATGATGTGAATGTAAAGTAAGTATATTAGAAAATGTTTGGATATTGGAAGCAGAATAATCCTAAGATACTTAATGAGTGATTTTTTTATATTAATTTGGTTAAAATGCTTATAAACAAAACACATTGCTTTTTTTCATAAAAATTTATGATTTTAACCTAGTTTAACTTTTTGCAGAACAATAATAGGAGAACCTATCATCTCATCAAGCTTATAGCCTAAGCTATAAAATGGGATGCTATAGAATTTCCTATCTCAAGTAGGCAATTTTTAGAAAAACACTTTCGTATTTTTACAAGGAATAAAAAAGCATTTCTCCTAAATTTTGGATCTCTCATAGTTTATTAGCTATAGTCATTTAAACAATTAAATTGTTTATAACAAATTTTTTGCCCATATTTCGGGAAAACACTCGTAATCGGTAGCTCATTGGTTATAGTAATATGGGCTAGAAATCCAAAGGCGCGGATTCGATCCCCGCTCGTATCACAACTTTTGCTATCGATTAAATATTTCTAACAAAAATATTGCTATTATGGACGGTACCTAATAGCAATGTCAGATTTGTCGTCCAGTCAGGAACGCCTCGTCATAAGGTTAGAATATTTGGCAGATTCAACAATAGTTATGATACTGGTGAGTTTGAATATGTACAAGTTCTAACGAATTGCTTATTAGTGTTACGATAGCGCAATTGGTTACAGAAATGGGCTACAGATGCAGAGGTGCGGGTTCGATCCCCATTCGTACCATATCTGTTGCTGTTGATTAAATATTTCTAATGAAAATTTAAAACAAATATTTCACAATTTAAAAACAAACTGATAATTTACTTCTATCCAGTATAGATTTTGCTAAGAAAATCCTTGTTTTGATATAAATGCACTTTTTTACCCCAGATAACAAAAGGCCTAACCGAGGCTAACCAAAACGCAATCTGATTTTTAAAACACAACTACATAGAACGGATGCTTTCACAGCTTTGGTCAATTAAGAAACTACGGTTCTTGGGATTAGACCAATTCAAATTTGAATTACTATCCGACGTTTCGCCTCCATTGCATTGAAACGTCGCGTCGATTGAATTATAGTTTTACGTCTCAATGAGTTAACCTATGCCCAAGAAAATAATTAACAAAATATTTATATATATATATATATATATATATATATATATATATATATATATATATATATATATATATATATATATATATATATATATATATATATATATATATATATATATATATATATATATATATATATATATATATATGTTGATTTTTACTCCTTCACGGATGGAAAAATACAATGTGTTTTCATTCCGGGTGTACATCCGTTCACTACTGTCATTCTGAAAACAGTTTTGCTGGCGTTTCGCCAAAATCACATTTGGCATTTTCGAAGCGTTCTTTCTCGCGTCCGAATAGAGACTGAAGTGCTGGTGACTGCGACGCTTCCTTTTATACCCCCACTCGGGGCCGAAGGTTATATCTGCGCAGGCGTTGGTCGTTATTTATGTTTTCCGGATGGTGCTGTTGTTGTTGTCTATTATTGTCTTCCATACTGTTGGTAGTTTTAATGATTCGTCCCTTTTATTCAAATCACCTTGTTTTTCAATTTCAAGTTTGGATCAGCTTTTAGTTCATTTGGATTAGCTAAAGTTAGTAAGTATTTGTTTGAAAAACATGTTAATACTAAATACGTTGCAATGCCTTACCCAAACAGTCTATTAAAAAAAATAAATCACATCTTGTCTAAACAGGACATAACTCTCTGTCATAAAGTACAGAATTTACTAAACGGTCTTTCCACTCCCTTGAAAAGCTAAGTAATGAAAAAAAAGAAATCAAACCTAGTTTACTCAATTCCAGGTTTAAATTACCCAAAAAGTACATAGGAATGACAACACAATACTTAGATAGTCGATTAAACGACCACAAATACACAAAAAATGCATCTACTGCACTCCACAAACACGAACATACCGAAAAACATGATTTCGACTTTAAACAAATCAAAATTTTAGAGCAAGAAACTAATTATCGAAAACTCACAATAAAAGAAATGATACAAATTAAAAAAGAGAAAGATGCCGTCAACGATAAAAAAGACATCAATAACTTAAGCCAAATTTATTATAATCTGATATCTAAGTAAATTAATCTATATAAATAAACCACTCCATACATAAAACCCTGTACATTTTAGTAATAGCATAAACCCAAACTCGGTACAGCAATAAAAATCTAAGTAAATATAAAAAAAAAGAAAAAATTGTCTCGTTTTTATCTGCCAGAATTCCAGACCTGTCGAAATTATTGCAACCTTAAAACATTCGTAAATCTGACATGTTTCCAAGATACGTACTCTGTATAATAATAATTTTGTTTTAAATGTATTTTTGTGTTCATGATCATAGTTTGTTTTAAATGTGATGTTTTTTCAGTAATGTTTTAACCATTTTAAAATAATTTAAATACTAACTATACATGTTTTTATTGTAGAAAAAAAAATATCTTGAAAAAGCTCAATATAATGAGCGAAACGTCGATTGAATTATTGTTTTACGTCTCAATGAGTTAACCTATGCCCAAGAAAATAATATATATATATATATATATATATATATATATATATATATATATATATATATATATATATATATATATATATATATATATATATATATATATATATATATATATATATATATATATATATATATATATATATATATATATATATATATATATATATATATATATATATATATATATATATATATATATATATATAAATATATAAACATATATATATATATATATATATATATATATATATATAAATATATAAACATATAAATATATATATATATATATATATATATATATATAAATATATATAAATATGTACATGTATATGTACATATATATTCGTTCGAATCAGTGGAACAATCAGGATATGTTCTGTTTATACAGCCACTTAATGAAAGTGAGATCTTTTATCAATTACCAAAAATTATGAGCCCCGCTTGACCTAAAAATCTATAACCACTTATACAGTGTCATTTATTTAAATGCCGGCCACTCCTGTGCAAAGAATTTTTTTTGTATTGTGATAACAAAAAAATTTTATTTTGCAAAAATATTATACACTTTTGTTAAAAACCCAAGATAATTAGTTATTTCTTCCCTCGTGAGATTTTTTCAGATCTTTAAGTTTAAGGGTCCCTAGGTGCCGGACAAGATGTTTTCTCAATTCCGTCTGTTTGTAGGTATATGTGTCCGTCAGTCTGCCTGTTCGCGGCATAGCTAAAAAACTACTTATCCGATTTTTTCAAATTTTAGTCTAAAAATAAGTGTCATGCATGCGAAAAATACAGGCTATATATATATACACACCCTGTATTTTTCTTTAGCCCCGAGTTTCTGGTAAAGCGATTTTACCGATTTTTATAAATCAAATTTTGTCTTATAATTAATAAAAAAATTTACTTATTTTAAACACGCTTTAAAATTGGAACAAGTATTATATAATTATTTATTTATTGCCTACAAAATTACAAATGTACTAAAAAAGTAAGCAAAAAAATGGTGTCAGCAGTAAAGCAAAAATTTTAAATCAAAATTCACTGGCTAATATCCAGGAGCAAGTGGCAAAAGCTTTGAGAATCGGTATAAGGAATGTACAGAAACTTGTGCATGAAAAAAAACATAATTTACTTCCGAAGAAGATTAAGAAATGTACCCGAAAAAATCCAAAGGCAAAAGACTTAAGTGCAAAAATGGATATTCATAATGCAATTTATGATTTATACACGTCAAAGACTAATATAATCCTTCAGAGACTTTTTAATATTATAGACTAAAAAATACCATCATCTCTTAAAAAGTCCTCATCTTCTGACTCGTTCTCAAATGGCGCAATGATCATTGGTGCTATTTCGACATGTAGAACTCGTTCTCGATTCCACCAATCCCATATTAATTTCTCCGTATGTTCCACAGATTTCTTCCAGTACTCTGGCGTAATATAATTTAATGAATCTTGACAAACAATTTGCACTTCATCTGATGTAAGACCATCGTTCACGTGTTTTTCGTAATATTTTGCCCTAGCCTATATTAATTTTATTGCGTGTAAACTGGCAATGGTATATGGCGGCAGTCGTAAAACCTCATGTCCATTTTCCCGTAATATTTCATCTACGGCATATATTGTTGGTTTTTTAATAGATTTTGCCATTAAAAGGAATTCTAGTTTCAGCATATTGGGTAAAGGATGTTTTTGTTTTATTAGCCAGTCATAAATATCACTTTTCTTCCAGGATGAAGTAGGTTGTTTATTTAAGATTCTTGAATGATACGATGCCTTGTTCAGAATAATTAAAGATGGAGCATCGAAATTTAGAATCAGTTGTTCTTTTAACCACTTTTCAAACAGTTCACAGTTCATATTATCATGGTTGTCCATACTTTTGGATGTTGAAGAAAACAGTAAACTTGCACCTGGGAGAAATCCTGTTGAAGAACCTGCATGCAAAATGATGAACTGTTTTCCCGTCCCACATCCCTTTTTTCTCTTGACACTTTTTACAGACTCGTCCTGCCAAGATTTTGAACCACTTCCATTAGAAAATATCCAAGTCTCGTCTAAAAATACCACTTTTCTAAATTTTGAATTAACATTTTCCGTGTATTTCTTTAAAAACTGGATACGCTGACTTGCTATATGTGGCAACTCGCATAAAAACCTTGGATTACAGTACTTTTTATATCGAAAACTCAACATTTTTATTAATTTTGACAATGATTTTAGTCCAATTTCCAATATGCCTCGATTTTTTTAAGCTTCTTTTAAAACTTGAAGGGTTATATTAGTTTTTGATGTGTATAAATCGTAAATTGCATTACGAACATTCATTTTTACATTGGCACTTAAGTCTTCTGTCTTTGGTTTTTTTCCTGTACATTTCTTAATCTTCTTCGGTAGTAAATTATGCTTTTTTTCATGCACAATTTTCTGCACAGTCCTTATACCGATTCCCAGAGCTTTTGCTGCTGTCTCCTGGATATTGGCCGCTGAATTTTCATTTTCGTAATATTTTTTTAGATTCAATACCATTTTTTTCGCTTGTGGATGCAAAAAACTCTAAAATTGTTTTCTATTACTCATTTTGTCAATCTGACTTTAAAGTGACATCGCTCAAAGATTTTTGCAACTGCTGGTATTTATATTTTTTATCCTCTTTTTTCATATGAAAATATCATAGGTCTATCTAATTCATCTTCCGGATTTTATGCGAAGGATATGATTACACGTAATAAAAGAAAAACAAACTTAAAAAGTTTGTCGTTGAAAAATCGTATATCGCACGATAACACTGCTTTTGACTATAGCGTCAGAAAATTAGGTTCCAAAAGCCTACCAATAAATATGAAATAATGCATGACACCCCTTCCTGTAAAGTTTTTTATTCAAAGGTTTGACATGTAAACTAGGCTAGGTAAAAAAAAAGCTACACGGAAAATTCCTAAGCTTACTCAATTTTTTTTTTAAAACAAGGGCTAGTTGTTGACTCTATATATAAACAGTTGTAATTTTCCATACAAATTAAATTTTGTAAGATGTTTCATAATTAACTTATCTGCCTAAGTAAAATTTAGGTTAAAGAAAATCACCATCCATTTCAAAGGCAGATATATTTAGTTTAAAGTAGGTTTAAAAAAGAGTACGTAAATTTTAAAAACTTAAAGATGATCAATTCCTGCGAAACAGGCAAGTTTTCAAATTACTTATTTAATTGTCTTGATTTAAGCTCGTTTTTTTTTGGTGTTGCAGGAAATGTGGTTATTTATAATTCGATGGATGAAGAGAGGCCATTCCGTTACTTTATATCGAGACCGGACGATCAAGCTACTTTTCTGGAAGCGGTAACGAAATGTTACCAACTGGGTATGACACTGGTCAATTTGAGAGATATGAAAGAGGAAACGAGACTTCTACGCGAAATTGACCACGTCATGACTCAATGTAAGTATATTATTATAATTATGTTTGCATATTTGATTGAGAGGCTAATATAGCCCCTGCACGTTGGCCCTATTTTTAATCCTTTGTAAAATTTCCTGGGAAAATTGTTTAATATAGGCTTCATGGTTAGGTTATATATATATTCTAACGGTCTTTCCTATGTAAAAATAGTTAAGGCCATTGTATATTGGAAACCATGTTTCATAAAATCGAGGTTACCAATGAGTATTTAACACAGGGTTTATTTACCACAGGGATTCCAGAACTATGATTAGGGTCTCAGAAACTAAATATACCGATCAGTTCAAACGACGCACGATAGTACTAGACCCCAGTAGTAGTAGTCGTCGTGTGTAATTAAAATAAATATCACCAATAAGTTTTAGAAATTAAAGGTAAATCTTAATACGTTAAAATGTAAAGTCCAATAGCTCGGTGATTGTGGGAATTAGAATATATATATATATATATATATATATATATATATATATATATATATATATATATATATATATATATATATATATATTATACAGGGTTGAGGATAAGTTTATGGTTATTATACATAGTCAGGATTTGTGGGGTCTATACAGAGTCAAGATTTACGGCCACTTTTCGAAAATATTAGAGGTACATTTGACGCTATGTATTTTTTAATGCGTTAGCATAAACAATTCTAGCATGGTAAAAGCTTCGAAATGTGGTCTTCTTTCAACTGCCTTATTTTTCTTTAGTGTTCTTTAATAATGGTATACAGGGTAAAAAGAAAAATCCTGGATGCAAATTTTCTCGATTAATTTAAATGGAATGCCCCGTATATTATTATGTTTCCAGATTCCTCCCTTTTTGGCCATTCATAGGGTTTGTGGGGTCTATACAGAGTCGTTCAAGGTTTATGGCCACTTTTCGAAAATATTAGAGGTGGACATGTCAATTTATTACGGCAAAATATTGCAAAGTGTTCTTCTTTCGACGTCTATTTTTTTTATTTTATCATACCAGCATGGGTGGGTCGGAAAAAGTTTTAAAATGAAAATTATCGCAGATAAAAAAAGATTTAATCCAGAAATTTCACAAATACAAATGATAGTATTACAATAATCTAGTAATAAAAACTGGGGGTTATTACGAAACGATCGATATGATTTATGTGTTAGGAGCAAATGAAAGGAATTGTTTTTTAGCCATACAAATATATCATGAAGAGTACCCTGTTAGAAAACAAATACGAGAAGAGCTTTTAAAAGATTATGCAACGGTTTGATGAGAGAGGGAGGAAATGTAGAATACACAAAACTGATCAATGGCGGATCACTAGGGTGAAGCGCCGCTTCACCTACATTTTCCAATCAATTTACTCAAAAATAAAAATATTTTTAGAATATTAAGCATTTTATAAACTACATATTTATTATAAAAATGTTGTATGTTTTATATAAATTCACATTATTTACTTAATTATATCCTTATTTTCTATACAACTAGTGCGTTATATACCTGAAAAATAATAATGACTTAAAAACATGAACACCTTTCATAAGAGCGACCGGTTGAGGAATCACAATCAGCAGTAACAAATTTCGCATCAGACTCCCCCCGCACGCCGGCTTTCGCGCTTAGATTTGTTTACTGCAGTTGCTATGGCTACGCAATGGTGAATATCCGTAAGCCAAATAGAGATGTGAGCGGCATAAAACTGCTGCTCCAGACTGCAGGCGCTTGTTCGCTTGTTGTAGAATTAATGTAAATTAGTGCGTTCGGATCATAGGAGGCGAAAGCAGTTTTGCATCGATCGAACCGAATCGAAATTAGCTTTAAGATATCGGTACAAAACTGTTTTTTAAGAACAAAAAGATTAATTCAAAATCTTATAAATTCATATTATTTCTATGGATAATTAACATCATAAAAAGATTTAAAAAATAGCCATTATGGGCGTGGCATCCCAAAAAATTTTCTCCTGCGGCGCTGTGATCCTAACTGCACTGTGCTTCACTCGTTCTTTAATCCACGAGCCGCCACTGAAACTGATTGAGCCAAACCTGTTTTAAACTAGTTAGGGCAGCTACGACAACTTCACAAGTAGTTTAGGCTAGTTGTTAAGTTGTCTAGAGTAATTAGAATGTAAAAATAACAAAAACAATAAACAATTAAAAAACAATACTAAGTAACAAATCATATAAAACAGAAAAAACTAATTAATTAGAGGTTCGAAATGACCACCGTTCTGTTCGACATAAATATTTAAACGATTTTCAAAAGATACATATCTCTTAATGTATTAAAATCAATATTATTAAATACACTTTTCTCCTACATATTCTCTTTCGTAGTCGGAGGTGTTTGATAGACTAAATTTTTAACAAAGCCCCAAAGAAAAAAGTCCATTTTTGTCAGGTCAGGGGATCTAGGCGACCACGCAATCGGTCCTCCTCTTCCTATCCACCGTTCTTCAAATTATTCATTAAGAAATCCATAAATGAGAACCGTATAGTGAACTGGGACACCCTCATGTATAAACCATATTTGATCACGGACGTTCATAGGGATTTGGTATAATATTGTTCTAAAATATTTTCTCAAAAATGGAAGATTCGGTGTGCAGTAAGCCTTTCTTCAAAAAAATGTGGACCAGTGACTAGTTGTACAGATATAGTGAGGATTTTCAGTAGTAATGAAAATTATGTCTATTGACATTTCAATTTTTGTGGAATGTTGCTTCGTTAGTAAATAATACAAAGTGAATACATCTTGGTTCTCTCTGAATTTGTTGTTGTGGCTTCTTGAGAATTGTATTGTATTTCGTTAGAATTCGTAGAATAGTGGCTTTAGTTGCATCTGTTTTCCTTGTAATTTTTGTTGCGCCAATATCCCCTATTTTCGGACCAAGAAAATAATTCTTAAATTTAGAAGCAGACAGATTTTGCAATTACTCCAGTAAAAACTATTTGTAAATCAAAATGCGTTTGTAAGATGGCATCCGTGGCTACATAACATGATCTCAAAAGACTTTTTTTCAAACTCACTTTTTGCAAAAACTATGATACCTTTTTTTTAAGAAATAATATGCCCTATATTTTTTAATTATACAATTTTGCTCTATCAATATTCAATAATTTGGAAGATATTGGCAAAAAACATTTTTTTCCCATTTTTTGGTCATTTTATTTGTAATAAACGGCCTACGTGTGAGCCAGGGGCGTGCGGTGAAATTTTAAGAAAGGGAAGCAATTTTTAGAAACTTAATGTAATTCGATTCTTCGATAATTTTTTGCAAATTCGTCAATGACGTCATCATAAAAACGTCGATGCTCCGACATATTTTTGAGAAGTTTATTTTCAATGGACAACAGCGATGTATGCGAAAATCTCTCCTGCCCCGTTGAATTTCTCACGAAATTGTTTAACGTTTAATTGTTGAAAAATTGCGTTCTACTGATGAACTTGTGGAAGGTATTGTCAATACTAATTCACACAATTTCGACACTTCGGTGTAGGCATCTTCCAGCTCCTTGTCTTTTAAAAATTGCATTAGTTCCTTAGCGTTATTTTTTGCGCTAATGTCATCAGTTTCGTAAATCACTTTTAGTTCAGATCGCAGTAACACTCGGTCGAAGAACTGGCCATAATGAAGAAGAAGAGATTTAAACGCATCTTCTGGAGAAGTTTTTCCTTTAAATGCATCAAAATTGCAGAGCTCGAGGAATTTAAAATCATTTTAAACCGTTATATCTATAGTTTATTTGTTGCTGAATTTGATCGATTATTTCATAAAAGAGGCGTCTGTATGATGTTTGAACATCTCCGACCTTGCCTGTTCGAAGACGCTTGGCTTGTGGCTCTACATTTAACGTCATCCTTTTCTCCCAAAATAGGTCAAAGTCATCTCTTTTTTGGCTTAACATGGACTTAAAATCATCCACTTTTTTTAGGCAAAAAGCAATATCATTTGTTTTAGTTTGTAATATATTAAAAACATTGTCCGAGAATGGAAATACTTCTGAAAATATGTTCAATAAATAATTAAAATTAAAATCTCGTTTCAAACAGTCCAAAAACCCCCTCGAACTATTTATTGTTTCTGAGTCCCACGTTTCATTATTTTCTATTATATTCTCAAATAGTTCAATCAGTGATTCACGATTTTCAGATTGTTAACACAAGATTAAAGTAAAGACCTACTTTGAAAAATACTTTACAAAAAAAGCTCTTAACGAAAAATACTTTACATCTTTAATGTGATTGATGGACTGGATAAAATTAAATTTAATTTATGAGCAAAACAATGGACAAACACAGCACTTGGGAAAGTTTCTCGAACTTTAGCTTGCAGACCCCCTAATTGTCGTGCCATCACTGCAGCTCCATCATAGCTTTGAGCAACTAATTTTTTCTCTCCATTAATTTATTCTGTTTTAACGTAGCGTATTACTATAGATAATTGGCTAAAATTAGTCATCAGTTGTTTCGTCCAGAACCATAGCAATGCACCGCGCCTCGCCAATCTCCTGCTTAATTCTTTTTAGAATAATAGTTGCAACAGCGGAAATTAAAACATTCTGGATTCGATTCGACGTTCCGCGAAAAACGCTAGACTGCTCTAAATGATTTTTTAAGCAATCATCATATTTAACCATTAAACTAAGTAAATCTTGAAAATTTCCTTTATTTTAAGAAAGCCTTGTTTCGTCATGACCTCTAAATCCCAATTCGTGCTGTCCGAGAAAACAAACAACATCGATAAGTCTTCTTAATATTTGCCTATTTTTATCAACTAGTTCATTGTGTCGGCGGTGATTAATTTCCAACTGTTTATTTAGGGCGTGTTCAATTCTGGTTTTCTTTTATGCAAATGCGCTTTGGACATAATGTGTCTTTTTGCAGCTTTATGGAAATTGTTTAAATTGGAAAAACCAGTTTTATTCCGGATACCTTTTTCATTTTCAAAAAGTAAACATGGCCAACAAAATAATTTATTTATATTTTCACACCCTGTTAGCCATATAAATTGTTCGTATTGTTTTTCCGGGTAAAAATGTCTAATACAGTTTTTCATTTTTATGGTTAAATTTTTCATAGGCGGTTTTGTCCTTCCTTTGGAAATTATTTGAAGCTTATCAGCGAAGTTTAGTGTTGAAAATCCTTTTATTATTAAGACACACACCACACATTCACACACACTCTTCTTGCTAAATTCTCCAGCATTTTCAACGTTATTACCGACAGCCGAAGTTGACGGTATTTGCATATCCACGTCGGTATTATTGTTTTCCATATCGCACCATGCACGACGTGACGTACGTATCACAAAACACCCGGATAGCCGTTCAAACAAAGAACCTACTCCAACGATAGCTTCCGCCCCCACTTAAAGCACGCGACTGAAATGCAAGAATTGCAAATAGCCGGTGGAAAGTTCAATAACCTCTGGCCCGATTCACAGGAAATCAAGCATATTGGACTTGGCTGCAGAGAAACTAGCCACCCGCATAGGTTCTATTAGATTTCTATTGTGGCTCGGTCGGAGTCAAGGCCGCATTTATTATGGGTTTGATAATTAAAATAATATTTTAGCACTTTTAATATAAACTAAATTAATGGTTTCCTATTTCAAAAATTACATTTTAGAAGATGTTTTGTAATTTTTTTTTGGGGAAGCGCTGCTTCCCTTGCTTCCATGGACTACACGCCCCTGGTGAGCACTCTTAAACAACACCTCGAGAGGTATTATTAATAAAAAAAAGTACATATATTATTCCTGTGACAGCCTCCAAAACTGTTTCTGGAGACTGGGCTATCTCGAAAATGAGTGTCAATAGTGACATTAACGCTTTTATTAAGAAATAACCCCTCTTTCACAATTTATGGTCAATAAAGCCAAAATGTAGAAGATTAAAAACTGGGTACATTCAGTATTCTACATATATAACTAGCGCCCCCTGACTGGAATCGGAAAAAAAAATTTACATTTCTCGACCTCAAGAATATAAGTTTGCCAATTTTTGCTTGTAACACTATAAATGCTTAAAAATTACGAACATTCTGAAAATACGCGTTGCTTGATAGTGAAAACTACATGAGTTTATTTTCTTTATTGTCTCAAAGTTAAAATAGCCCGACTTAGCAAAAGTAGGGCTATTTTTTTGAAACAATAAGGAAAATTGGAAAATGTTATAGGCAACACAATTTTTTTAGAATTCTCTGGTTAATTTTTATGGACGAATGGTATTAGGTCGAGAATTCACTGATTGACAATAATCAATTTTGTATTTTACTAACCGATTTTCAGTTACTAATTCGTCGAAAACATCACGTTTCATGTCTTCATAAAAATGACTACAAAATATATAAATTCACTAGATTTAATGAAAATATTACTTTTCAGATAGAAATCGTTCGGTCTCAGAATTCTGGATAGGTGGAAGCAATTTAGGCGGTACAGGCTCAAACTACTATTGGATTCATTCTGATGTACCATTTAAATACCACAATTTTCCTAGAAGATCAATTGGTCAAGAAAGTTGTGTTAAAGTAAGTGCACATGGAGTACAAGTCTTCTTGTATTTTGCACCCACAGCAGTTATTTTTAGAGATACAAAAAAAAATTTTAGTGTAACAGTTGTGGGATTTTGTCTGAACCGGTACAATTTTTTATCAGAATAAACACATGAACATGGTAAATCTGACAAAAAAGTTGTGTTTTTTTAAATACTCTGTTTATTGTTTTTGGGAATCATCGTAGTTTCCTAATTTCAATAAAATAAGTTCTATATTATTTAATTTAATCTTCTTGTCAATTATGTATATTAAGGAAAAAGCGGCTTTATTAAGTTTCATTCTTAGTTAGTCTAATTGCACATTTTCAGCCTTACACACTTTTAAAAAATGATAAAACTAGAATTTAAACAAAACCATTTTTTTGTACAGTATACTTCGAGAATTACACCGTCAAAGATAAAGACTTATTAAGTAATTCTTCATTAAAAATAAGGTTACTGATTTAAACATTTGGGGTTATATATAGTTGGACTAGATCAAAAATCTACCTACAAGAAAACTTTATTGGCACTTCCGTTTTTTTTGGAAACAATTGATATACCGATTTATGACCGTTTCCCAGAAAATGGCGCTATACATTTATAACGTGGTAAAGGAAACCAAAAGAGAATCTATTAAACATTTCTTAATTAACCAAAGCCGTGAAAGCTTTCGTTGTATCTTTACTTATATTCTTATTTAATAGAAAATCTACTTCAAGGTTATCAAGAAAAATCTCATCAAGTGACAATGGAAAACATACTTTTACAGGTATTTGAAGTAAAAATTGTAATTGAAGTACCAAAAAGTATTTCACGTACCAACATATTTAGGACATTATGACAAAAAAATTTTAAATTGGCGAGTATACATAGTTTTATAATAAATTTCAAACCAATCAGCAAACTGCCACGTGGCCATATAAATTAGCTTCAAATGGTTTGTGATTCTTATTTATAAGAGGCCTATTTTGTTATGAGTAACACTTTAGAATTTGTACTTATAATTTTTTATTACTTATATGAACTTATTTCTTGTTTATGGCGCTTTTTTAGTAAAAGAAAGTTTTTGTTCGGTTTTTTTTTTATTCTAAAAAGAAAATGTTTATATTTTTCGATGGAAACCAATTCTTTTGAAAGACGGTAATGCTCTGATACATTTAATGGGTCATTTATTTTCCATTTGTTGATTCGTATATATAATCAATCAATTTTTGCCACGACCAAACAATAATGTAAATGTAACCAATGTAGACTGTGTTCGTTTAATTTTTTGGTAGAATTATGCAATCTTCACGACATGCGTAGATCCAAATAAAACAATATCAAGATAGCGTTGCTAAGTTTTAGATCGAATATACAAGTTGCGTAAAAGATAATAAGATTTTAATTTGCACAGAATAATCAAGTTTATTAGAGTATAATTAGAAAAAAATCATGAAGGAGGCGTAAAAGAGAATATATAAAAACAAAATAAAGTTTCTTATTAATGAAAAAATATTTTTGTAAGTTGAAACCAAGTGCATAGTTTAAAAGATTTTTAATAATCTTGACAAAAATGAATAATCTTGACATAAACACAACTCAATATATTGTAAAAGTAATTTAATTATGCAAATAGAAAACAAAATATTGAATACTAATACCTAAGAAAAATACATATAACTTTTTAGCGAAGGAATAAGAAATCTTGTTAAGCATTTTCCCACTTACTTCAAAGTCGACCGAAGACAGAAAAAAAGCTTGTTTATTAATTTATTATTACCGTTGTTTTAAAATAAATACTTACTGTGTTGCTACTCTTGTGCCTAATTAGCTTTTACTCCAGAAATACTCTTTCAAAATATAATCCGAGAAATTTTTTTCTTCGGAAAACATGTTAATACACACAGTAATATTTCCACTAAAGGCACTAGAACTTTTTTATTTTTGATCTTACCATATTTAGTCCCTTCTTGCTAGTTATAAATAAACTAGATTTGATACATTTACCTTTTATTTAAAAACACAAGATGTATATCTGCAAACAACACTATACAAAATTGACAATTTGAAGAGTTTTTGTATTTTTTTTATCTATACCTAGTATAAATTATAAAAAACAATTTATTGCAATTTAAATAAGTTACACTTTATATAGGTACCGGTATCCTATATAAAGGCCAAAAATACAAATAAAAAATCGGCTCCGATATCATGTTTGGATCACTAATCTCTAATTATTTTTATTCCAATTACGTTCATTTGTTTAACAAATTCAGAATGAAATATATGTTAGACCAGAACTTACAATATTTGGGTAGTGTCCGTATAATTTATTCTCCTTATCGATCTCTACTCATTTTTACAGCGCCTAAAACTATTTAGGAGATTATTGCGAATTTCTGGACAGATATCTGATTAAAAAGTCCATTGTGCCAAAATGTCCATCTGGACGTCACGTCTGCAAGGCATACTTCGCAAACGTAAATGAAAATGTTTGTATATTGTTTCAAACTCGATTTTACTCAATTTCTTGCCAGGGACAACAAAAATGTAAGACTATATTTTGTTGCAAAAATATGAAACTTTTGATCTGCCCAAGTCGAAGTGACGAAGTGCTGAACATGATATAATTGCTTATATTTGGAACACGATGTATATATATATTTAAAATCGTCCGCGGAACCCCTTTATTTTCCCCTATAACAATGAATTATAAAAATATGCATTATTTATATTGGACATAATGGCGTAATATTTCACTATTTTGATTTTTTATAAACAAATCTAGTTAATTTTTTTTTATGGTATGTTTTTCGTCCACTAATCCTAATCTTTGAAATGAAACAATAACAGCTTCCTTGGACAATAGAGTTGAACGTTTATTACTATATAGTTTAAACTATATATAGTTTAAAACCTTTAATCTTCTCAGCGGCATAAAATTCCTCTGCTCGTTCGTTGTTTTATTTTGTGTTTGTGAAGTAACAACAATATGTATGTCTATTTAGACTACATAAGTAATTAGAATTTACTAGCCCTGATGATGGCACAAATTGGTGCCGAAACGTTGGCTTAGTAATAAACGTTCAACTCTATTGTCCAAGGAAGCTGTTATTGTTTCATTTCAAATCTAGTTAAATTTAATGAATTTACCCATTACTTGCCAAACGGATAGTGCAAAATGTTAGATGACACTATAAGAGTAATCCTGAAAATGTCTTATCTAATTTATCTCGTTCTCGAACTCAAATTCAAATGCGCAAACAAAGATTTAAAAACATCAAAGTATTAGACTGGCGGTGTGTTACACAAAAAAAATCACTCTTCTTTGGCCTGATTGGAACATCATTTTTTCAATTTTTTAAGATCATAGTAGATTTAGATTAGATTCATTATATGGTTGGATAGTATTCTCCCATGCTTTCATACCTTAGAATATGGTTGCAACCGAAAACAATATTTGAGAAAAATAAATTCCTTTATTTTGTGTAATAAAGCAATATCATAGGATCATCCATATAGTAATCCATTTCCGCGAAAGAGGAATGATAAGGAGCCACCGTTAGGTGGCGTTGTTTTTCTCTACATACATGGCACCACAGATAAAATAGGACGGTTACTTCGGCGCTTCAACATACGTACAATCTTCAATACACATAAGAAGATTGCACAATACTTATGATCCCCGAAAGATATTGTACCTTTTCAAACCGAAGGAGTATATAAAATTCCTTGCTCTTGTGGAGAAGTATATGTGGAAAAACAGAAACAATATCAACAAGACTTAAGGAACATGAACAATGTATTAAAAAAAAACAAATTGTTCAATCTGCTGTAGCTGAACACCAGCATACCACTGGCCATATTATAAATGTAAAGGATACGAAGATTCTAGCATCGGTTCCAGGATTGTATAAACGGAAAAATATTTTGATATTTTTAAACATACAAAAAATTTCAATACAAGTACGGGTTACGGTCTACGGTCACACGTGGAAACCGATTATAACACAGGATCACTGTTCGGCGGGCATAATTCGGGTATAAAAGCTCATTCAGTGTTCAGATCTCATGGAGTAAAGATTTCTGAAAAAGCATGGTGCACTCAAAGGCGAAACGTCGGATAGTAATTCCAGTTTGACACGGTCTAATCCAAAGAATCACGATTTCTCAATATCATAGGATTTTGCTTATTTGTGAAAGGTCGTTGCCTTCAGTCTTTAGTTTATTTGTCGTGTTTTATAGTTTTAGTGTCCTTTTAATGTTAACACTGATACTATACACTATATTTTTACAAATAAGTCTTCCACTTTGAATTATTTAAACAGCATTTATAATATTTATTACTTGGGCCCTTAGTCCTGATAATAGTCTAGTTTGACTAAAAGTTCTTAACGTTTTAATAAATAATTTTTTATACCCAACACTAAATGTTAATTCCCATTTGCAAGGAATGCAAGGGGTATACTAGGCAATTTTATATCTATAATAACTTTATTTATTCCAGCTCGCCTTTTCAATATTCCGCTCGGAATGGGCAAACGAGGCCTGTGAGCGGGAACTTCCATACATTTGTAAAGCCTTAACCCGTGGTGGTCTTCATAGCCGTATCCACAATGGTGACATTCCTAGTGTTAGTTTGCGTAGAGGTGGTTTTCGAAGCGAGAGTGAAGCTCGATCGCTGTTTTCAAAGTTAAAGTCTGCTGCCAGAAGGGCCTGTAAGTATAGCAAATATTAGATACATACAGTATGATACAAAAGTATTGCAACATATTAAAAATTAAAAAAATACTTACCTGTATGAAAGTGAATTTTAATTTTCCGAGCTTTTCTTCCAAAGATAATTGAAGACTTTGGTGCAAGAACCGCATGAGTCCACTTGTTTTAAGATTTGGAGAAAAGTAACAAAAACGGTTTATTTTGTGAATGGTAAATCAGAATAAGTTCAAATTAGTACTGACATTTATGGATATAATATGGAATATTTAAGACATAAAATATTATAATTTCAATTATATCTTGCTTTGGTTTCTCATACTTCTAGTTTTGTTTGAAGTTCTCTTGAAACTTATGCTAGGGTTTGTAACAATATACTTATTTTTGTCATTACTCGCCAATTGTTTGAAAGCTACTTTTTATTGTTAAAGTTCTCGGCTCTCTCAATTGACTCACATAGTCGGTGGCTTATCTTTGAACAGTTTCTTCCTCTAACGATGACGTCACACCGGGGTTTCCAATGAGATTTGTAATAATTCCTATAGGTTATTTTCCTGTTTTTACCAATTTACAATTTATTCTATATTTTAGTTTTTGTTCTGATAATACTCATTAAGATAACTTGTAATTTAGTAATTCCTTTATTACACATAAGGATTTCAATATTATCATAATAATTTTTTACAGTTGTAGTTGTTTTAATTCCATATAAATTTGGCAACCCCGTCGATTGTCAATTTTCTTTTAGCTTTTTGTTAAATAGATTCTCCCATTTCTCTATTCCATATGAAGGATAACTGCTTTTTAAGCAATAAATTTAAACAAATTTTTTAAAAAATGTAATTTGGTGTTCGTGAACTTTTGTCCTTGTTACATGTAAAAAGTGTTTAGTACATTGATTTGGTACCATGTATCTTTCTACCTGTTCACTGACGAGTAAATATATCGTTTGATTCAACCGTTTTCTTTATTTTCGGCTTTTTGGTCTTGTTCACCATCTTTATATTTGTAGGTAGCACTGATGATGACTAATTAGTCGAAAGATCTCTGCTATAATTTTAAAGTTTGGACATTACACACGTTAATTTAATTAAATGAATATAATTTCGAACCCTACATAAAATGTCAATTAAAGGGCTTATTGTATCTTTAAGATACCTAATTTGATAAATCCAACTTAACTATTAATGGAAAAATGGCTTAACTTTATTGATAAACATGGAAGATGATTTTTTGAAATTGAAAGATAATTTATACGATTGTAGCCAATTTAAAAGTATGCTGAAATCGTGACTAATTTGGCTATATATAATTGTAGTATCATCCGCAAACAGATAATACTGCCTTTTGAATTCCATTTCGAGATTGAATTTATATAAATTAAAAAGAGCACTTGTGGAACCCCGCAATTTATAATTTTTTACTATAATATGCTTTTATTTGAACGTATTGTTTTGAATTACATAAATATTTGTGAAACCATTTATAAGTGACATTTCGAATTCCTAAATTATATAAGTCTCGTAACAAAATAGAATGATTTACAGTGTCAAAAGCCTTGCATAAAAGATATCAAACAAGATTTGTTTCCATTGTCCACATTTTGTTTAATATTAGTAATAAGATTAATAGTTGCTATTTCGGTATCTCTGGACGAAAAACATATTGACCTTCAAAAAGTAAATTTTGACTCTCTAGATAATTTATTAGTCTGTAAGGTGCTACTTTTTCTATAATTTTTGAAAATATGGACAAAACTATAATTGGGCCATAATTATTACTCTGTTATATGTTTAACCACTTTTATAAATTGGAGATACTTTAGCTATTTTCATTTTTTTCTGGAAAACTACTTAACTTTAGTTAACTAAAGTTATTTAATTAATATCAACAAAATAGGGCTAATAAATATTTTTAAAATTTGTATAAAGACTTTTACTGAGATATCAAAACCACTGGCTTTTTTGCACAATCAAATTGTTCAATAAATTCTTCTATTTCTTCTTGGTTGGTTGGTTTGCCATTGCCGAACTGGCCTAAACAAAATCTAGAGTAGCAAACTTGGGTCATCTGGCACAAAAAAATAAAAAAACATGAAAATACCCAAGCACATATCAATGCTCAATTAGAAATGAGATGTTTGGGCAAAGTAGATATTCGGCAAAGGCTTGATAATGCATATAGGTGTAATATTTAGCAGGAAAATGGAAAAGTAAGAATAAACTTCACTACTTTCAAAAATTATCGATAGTTAAACATTTTGGGGTGCGTGCTTTCAAAATCGGACTTCGAGGTTATAATTTTTTGGGTGTTACCTAACGTAAAATATTAAAAAAAGAAAGATTGAATGCCGAATTTCTCTCCGTTATGGCAGATGCAACTGTGGATATATCCAGTTTTTGTCAGATGGTTGTTGTATTAGGTTTATTTTACCAGATGTTGACGGTTTCTAAGAATTTACTAATCCCTCTGATCAGATTGCAATAAAATTTTAAACTTAATCAGGATGTATTAAAACCGTTAAGTAAGCCAAAGAAAGTTAATTCACAAAGTTACGATGGTGCAAGTTTAATGGGTGGATATAACTCAGATGTTCAAACGATTATTAAAGATAACTATAAATATGCCATTTTTGTTCATTGCTAGGCTCACCAGCTTAACTTGATTTTGTATCAAGTCACAAGCCAAAGGCAAGAAGTTTGGGTGTTTTCTTTTTAAATTAAGTGACATTACAATTTTTTTCTGATTCTCCACAATGAGTTGAATTTTTAGATGAAATTGTTGGACAAAGAGTTCCTCCAGCATCCGCTACAAGTCGGATTTTTGAAACCAGAATAATTAGCATACTATATGAAAACTAGCCTCTATTGATAGAATGTATGAAAAAATGAATAAAATTCAAAACAAACAGTGGCAATCAATCAAGCAACTACTATTAGTCGTATATGCAGGATTTGGAGCTTGTATTCTGATTAACAATATTTTATCAACTTTTGCCACATGCTGATACAATTCCAGATCCATATATTTCAAGAACTGTAGCTGTCAAGGAAGTTTCCGATATTATACTTACACGTGTAAAAGAAAAATTCTCTTTTACCAAAGATTTGAATGGAGTAGAATTGTTCTTTTCATAAAGTTCATAATAGATAATAACCTTCCAAATAGATAATAACCTTCCACTTTGACGTTTAGAGGGTTATACAAAATATGTTTAGAATTTTTATTATAATCAGAACATTTAATATTGTACAGGGTGTATTCATTAAAAAAAATATTTGTTTCGGTAATACTCAAAACGGACGATATTGTACATACCAGAATATTTTGAAATTATTATTTTTGTCCTAGCAGTCAATGTTTGTAAAATACTTTTCTAGATTACAAGATATCGCCGGCCTCCATTTTTAGTTGTACACCCGATACTAACGCCACATTTTAGAATCATCTTCATATCTTAAAGTCAATTTTTATTTATTTTCAGATGAAAAATTCAGACATGTTATCGATAGAGTCAAGGAGAAACTAATGGAAGTTGGAGAGTTCACAGGTAATATCCAGAAATATGAGAGTTATTTTTACCTAGTAACTCTATTATAGTTTTTTTTTAATTCAGTTAGTTTATTTTTTTGCCAAAAGCTCGATAAATTAAATAAAATATAAAAACATGCATTGCTACAGGATGTTACACAAATTGTATTGGTGACTAGAAACAAAAATACGAGAAAATTTCAGATGAATTTCGCAAAGGTTTTGGTCTCTAGATACAAAATGTTAAAAAAAATAGACAACTTTTATGACATTGGATATTTGTATGCTCGAATATGGCAATAAAAGACATTTTTATGGGTATACCAGACGCTTATACTTGGAACTTGTTTGCCTAGATATTACAATCAAATTTTATTTGATTACATACAAATGAAGAACGAATATCGCGCCTTACATAAAAATTTTCTTACATTTGAATTTTTGATTAAAAGTTTTGTTTAGGGTCAACATTTAATATAGAGTTATCGAAGCATTTTATTTACTTATTTATTTTTTCGAAAAAAAATTATTTTATACCTGAGAAAATTTGAAGCTGCCGCACCTGGAAATTATTGAAATTCTACGGAAAAGGCCCCAGCGCTGGTTTGTTTATTGCGTGGTGAAGCAATAGAGTTCCTAGGGAACATTCCCGAAGTTACGCAAAATGAGAACAGAGAGAGAGAGAGTTAGTAAGCCATTTGGAAATACTCTTTCGAGAAGCACACATGGAGGAAGTTTAAAAAGGTCAGCTTCAACGTCAAACACAGAGATATAATAAAAGTTTTCAAGAGCAATAGCAGATATCGTGCGGCTAATTCACCTGACTTATCCATCCTACCCTGAAGAAATAAAGCGTAGTAAACAGTTTTATTGAAGGCATTTGTGATCCTGAGACCACTTAGGTTCTAAGAATGACTAAATTAAAGAAGATCTCAGAAGCGCTTTCGTATATCTTTCAGTTTAAAACAGCTAACTTCTAGAGAAATTGCCAAGAATAAACCATACATCAGACCAACGAACCACTATTGAAGACATTACAGACTTTTTGAGAAAATTGCAAAAAACTCTTGTAAAGCAACCAAAAAATGACAAAAAAATCGTAACTTTCCGACAAGGAAATGGTATTCGTTTTTGGAAATGTGAGAATGACGAATATTTATAGAGTCGCTATACCCCAATATACATCCAAAAGATAATCAGAAAAGCCTAAGAAGCACGGCCTTTATACACGTTGTGTTTATCGTAAACATAATGATGACGGTATACTCGATTTTGATGTTATGGATTAACATGAATTTATACTCGACTAATAACATGCTTGATGACTTAGATGAAGAAGTAATTAAGTTCGAACCAATTTAAGACTGTCTCTTACATGCAAAGGGAATATCACCACCAAAAACCTTAGTCGATGAAGAAGAAATAAAATGTTTGTCAAAATGATGACCACGAAGTCAAAAAGGGTTACAAGAGCGGAACCTGTCAACCTGCTAATACAATATTTTCCTGTACAACCTAGTCACCTTCAAAACCGGGAAATGTTCTACCTAAAATTCTCCAAGACCTCGTGTCAAAACATCCACTGAATCAAGTGCATCATCAAGTCAGGTTGAATGAACCTCTGGGAAGAAATCAAGAAATTTCCTCTTTTTTAGACAAGTGAAAAACCAATATCGTAAAATATTAAATTAATACACCAATAAAATAGCCTCCAAGACAAATACCTTTGGCAAAACAGCATGAGGCTGAGAAGATGCCTGAGGATATGGAGAAGCAAGACATTATAGAACCATCTAAAAGTCCCTGGTCTAAATTAAGAAGAAAGATAGCTCCAGCAGATTCTGCATTGACTGCCGCAGACTTAACAATGTTGCGAAGAAAGTAAGTTGTCCCTTACCAGACGTTGACGATGACTTAGACACTTTAGTCGGACGAAGATGATTCTAGACCTTAGACGTTAAACATGGTTATTGGGAAGTAAAAATCAATCAAACAGAAAATTCCGTTTTTTCTACAGGAACTAGATTGTGACAATTTACAGTTATGCCTTTTGGTTTATGCTACGTTCCAGCGACATTCCAACTCCTAGTCGAATTGACATTACATGTCTAGTAAATTAAGATGACTATATTTGGAAAATATTTGATGGTCATTTGAAGAACTAGAAGCTGTTTTCCAGAATCTAAAGATGGATGGCTTAAAACTCACTCCTAACAAGTGCTATTCTTTATAAAAAAAGTGATATATCTAGGGTACGTAATTATTAAATGAGGAGTGCAAACCAGTCCAGTAAAGGCTGGAGCCCAACAAAATTGGCAAATACCGAAGGACAAGGACAATTAAGTATATTTTCTGGGATGTTGTACATTCTACAAAATATTCATAAGAAGTTTTGCTAATATCACTAGACCGGTACATCAACTTACTGAAAGCAATCACAACCATGTATGGACCGAAGAATGTGAAGAAACGTTTAACAGTTTGAAGTAACTCTTGTGTGATTATCCAGTGATGTCATATCCGCAGCCATCTCAGATGTTTATCTTAGGCACCGACGCAAACATTGTGAAGAAAAAGTTATATCCCATTTCAGCAAACTCACACTACTCAATCTCAAATCTCAAAACACTCCAAAGTGGAATACAAAAAATTTATTCAGAGAACAACAATAAGACACAGATAATGGCTCTATAACCAAGTTAGAAAATGAAGGTTCATCAAGACCCTGTTATCAACAAATTGCGGCCAAATCCCAAAAATGTCAATGATATTGGGATTTATGGGACTCCGTGCTGATAAAAGATGGTATATTAAAAAGAGTCTGATAGCAAAAACAATAAATATCATACTATTTTGTCCTTAAAAGAAAATTTCTGAAGTTTTACAAGCCTTATACCATAGTGTGGTTGGTGGACATTTTGACTCTCGAGGAAATCCAAGAAAGGTTTTACTTGTTGGGAAAAGGATAGAATATATAGCAAGACCATTTCCAGTTAGTAAGTCCGGGAATCGCTTTGTCATAATAGCGATAGATTACTTTAGCAAATGGTCAGAGGTCTATGCCATACCCATTCAAGAAGCCATCAGCTTTGCCGACGTGCTATTCCATGAATGAATTTGTCGATTTGGAATACCAAAGAAAATACACTGGGTCCAAGGCGAATGAATCCGACTTGTTCTTAGGAATATATAAGGCAAGAACAACACCTCCTTATCCACAGTCAGATGAAATAGTTAAAAGATTTAATAGAACTTCGGAGAACTACCTGAAAATCTATGGCAATGATCAACAAAGTGTTGGCCATAAATGCATTCAACCATTTACGGACCTATACCTCTGAGATGTGGTCATCAACTGGAAAACACCTGCCAGTTTAATATTTGGATCCGATATATGGCTTCCAGTCGACCTTCTGACTGGACGATCTTCTGATAATAACTATCACGGGTTATGCAAGCTAGATTAGTAACCGTCTTAGAGAAATCCATGAAGAGGTTCGCCATAAATTATAGAAAAAGAGCAATAGAATGAAGACACGTTATGATCTTACAGTCATAGTGGATTTGCAGTCGATGAAAAAGTTTTGATAATACAATCCAAAAAGAACTAAGGGACGCTCGCCGAAGTTACAAATGACATGGGAAAGCCAATATCATGTGGTGACCCGCTTGAATGACCTGATATACCAGATACAGAGGAGCCCTCATGTAAAAAATTAAAGTTTTGCACCTCCATCGAGTAGACCGTTTTCGAGATTCAGAAGACGGGACGATCAATTCTGTGAAGCAGACAATGTTGCGAATTTAGCCTTAGTTATAGATTTGTACAGTTTTACTGTAATTTATTTGTTATTTTAACTAAATAGAACTAATTAGTTTTTAGTCCATGTTACGACTGTGTTTGTGTCATTAATTTTGTAGTATCTAGATTGTTTTAGAATTTCCTAGGTCACTCTACCATTTTTCAACAATTATATAAGCGCGCCGAAAACATCTAACTCAATTCAGTTTGAGATTTCAAAGCTTAAACAAGTTAACGATTGTTAGCAATAAAGCTGTGTTCAGAATAAAGCATATATTTGTAAACCGGCCAATATAATAAAGTATGACACACGAATCTGAGACTATGAAAGGAATGCAATTATCTATAGAAACAGTGCATTAGTCATTAGTGATTGGCCAAAACTCTACATATCCATATAGAAACGGACTGCTTTTGACAAACCTCCTCTTTTCGTCGTGGTATCAGATCCGTGCGGCGTACTGTAGAAATGGAATCATACTTGCTCTCAGCAAGCGACGGTAGTTAAAAATATCAATAAAAGCCTATATACCTAGAGGGTTCTTGACAATATTAGGCAAACTAAAATATATAATGTCGCTTGATCTTGATTGGAGCTATCCATGCTAATTTATAACCTTAAATGTGTCTCCAGATAGACACATTTAATGTTGCAATAAAAGATATATTAGGGATAACAGTAAAATATAAATATTTTTTTCTGATTTTGCAGAATATGAAGTGACAGAATTTGGAGAAATCGTTAAGGAGAGACTGAAAGAAGGTAAATATATTTAGAATAATTAATGTAAATGATTACAGATTTCAATATTATTACAAAATATGTAACAAAAAATTTAACTAAATTAAACTTAAGATTGTAACATGCCTCTTTCAGTTTTGGATAAACAAACGTAAAAGAACTTGAAAATGATCAAGAGCTTATCGCATGTAATTTCATAAAGAAAATTGATGTTGCGTGATAAACAAAAAAAATGTAATGTCTGATATTACTGGTGCCTCACTATAAAATGTGTGAAAAAAAAAGGGTGAGAATTTTTTTTGGATTATGCAGGGTTGCGGGTTTAAAATCCCCTTAAAAAAATAATTGACACATAATTTTTTTTAATTTTTGCATCCCAACGTCCTTGTTTCCAAATTTCTAAATTGCTTAGTACAGGTTTACTTAAGTTAACAAGGATATTTAACACGAAAGTTTGCCTGCCTAAACTATACTAGTTAGTTTTATAGCTGTTATTGTTAACTAATAAAAAATAGACATTACCGGAAGAGCCCGACATTGTCAGCACTTAGGCTCGATGGGACCCATTGTGCTATCGCCCCGAGTCAGAACAAGATAGATGACATCCAAACAAGAAAAACCTTTGATTTTAAATATTGGAATATTATGTAGACCAATTGCTATTATTATTTTTTTAATTCTTAACAGCTTTTATTAGGCCCTCCATTATTAACCTATTTAAGAATGTATCAGAAGCAGATATATCCTTAACAAAATTAGGATTATAAACAAAATCCTATGAGTGCACGCTACCAAAATAATTTCCAGATGCATTACAAATATAAGGTCCACTTTTATACCCTACAATTTGAAGAACGTTCTGTTATGGGGTTTTTCTGGGAATATACACCGAACTCTTTTTGCTGTTAATATAAGACCAGAAAGCTCTGAAATCCATTCCAATAGAATTTTTTATTCCCGTGTGTAGTTGTCCTAGAATGTATGGCTTTCTGCAAATTCGCGAATTTTAAAATTTTTATGTATTTATTGCAAAAATTTAGTCATATCAACAGTGTTTTGATTTCTTGTCTTTGGAAATAGATATCAAAAGTATATATCTTTCATTGTAGAAATCTGCGACCGGATTATTAATTCTGATATGTGATTCCAAAATACCCTGGAAAGTTTACATAAATACATAGTAAAATAATACATAATCAGCTGAGGATGAACAGAAATCTTAAAAGAGGTGCTATGGCTTTGACTAGTCTAAGTTTTCCACAGCTAACAAATTCCTCACAAAATACTAGCTCTTTTTTGAAGCTCAAATAGTGACGATGTGGTATTGATACTGATAACTGAGCATCTAGATTCTAGACTGCTCTGTCCTGTTTTTTCGTGTCATTCAAAGTAAACTATTCGGAAGGGTAAATTCTAACCTTAGTCCTGATAGTAAAAGGAGCAGTTCTGAGAGCAGGTTTCGGTCCAGTGAAAACAGTGTTCCTACCTTCCCGAGACTGCTAATCAGCTCCCTCATTAAACCCAATGCCCCGATAGTCAGGCAAAAAGATTAATCTTACTCTATTCAAATAGTCACAGCTAGAGCATGTATATTATTATAATATGAACACCATTACAGAAACTGTCTCAATAGTAACCAACTCTTTTCACCCCGAGGGGCCTATCTATTCCTTATTTATAATGGTCATGGACGTTGCTGCTCTAACTGCTCTAAATACATACATACTTACATAGAAAATTAAAGCAAATTTTACTAAATTAAGGAAAGTATTGCTGCCAAAATTGTAGCTACCAAAAAACATAAAAGATATATGCAAATTTTCTTCAAGTCAGATTTATTAATATTATGGTACGTCCTAGAAATAAACAGTAAATTGGAAAGTTGTAGAAAATAGATTGTTTAGGTTAGGTTAGATTGTCCTTCGGTTATATTTGGCTTCAAAGTAATGGAAGAAAGTGTATTGAATATTGGAGTTCCCCAAGGATCTATACTAGGACCCATATTGTTTTTGATCTTCGTCAACGATCTACCAAACTCGAGTACACTGAAGAAATATACACTTTTTGCCGATGACACGATCATTGTCTTTGCAGCTGATAGTCTACAGGAAGCACCGGAGGGATCTATGGAGGCACGAGAGAGAGTAGAGGAGTTATTTTGTATGAATGGGCTGCCTCTCAATCAGAACAAGATCAATCAAATGATTTTTTCACTTAGAGAGGGGTATTATCACGCTTCCATCTCTGTATATACTGGACAACCTACTGTATGTAAAAAGAAACGAGGGCTCATTCATGACCCATGCGGATGTTCATAGCCATAATACCCGGCACAAAAAGTTTTAAGGCTAGGTTTAAGAATGTTTTGTCCAAAAATTGTTTTTATTCTATACAAGGTTTTTTAACTTTTGACTTTAATTCTTAGTTTATATGTTTTATTTGTATTCTAAATGTTTTGTGCGTATTCTAATTTTAACTTTAAATATTTATTCCTGAATTTTTTTAAATTCTTACTTTGACGTGTGTAAACATATACTTATGTATTTAGCATGAATAAATTGATTATTGGAATCGTTTTGTTTTCGCTTCAATTTCCAAAAAATCGTAACTTTTTTAGTTTTTATCCAATAACGTTGGTCGCAGGACCTCGAAGCATAGATTTATATTTTAAGAAAATACCTCGAACTTTGTTGGATGTAATTGAATTTAGTGACAAACAAAAATCTTTTTTGGCTTTTTCGCAACTGAATAAAAATGTCTAACTTTAAAAGTAAATATTTAATAAAATTACATATCTTAACATGTAGACTGGTCTGTGTATAGAAAATATTGCAAACATAACAAAAAAAAATATTACTTTTAACTATGATTTTCAGTTCTATATAGGACAACTAAATATTGTTTGTAAAGGCGTGCAAAAAAAATAAAAAACTCATTGTTAAACATGAAATACATTTCACTATTTTTCCTAAATAATATTATGTAGCTTATTTCAACTTATTTTTAAATCCTGTTATACTGTTTTGTAATTGTTTACTAATAAACGATTAACGGTTAAAACCATTTTTAGAAACCTTTACTATTAATTTGGGTTTGCCTAAAA
Source organism: Kuschelorhynchus macadamiae (assembly GCA_030620095.1). Classification (NCBI taxonomy): domain Eukaryota; kingdom Metazoa; phylum Arthropoda; class Insecta; order Coleoptera; family Curculionidae; genus Kuschelorhynchus; species Kuschelorhynchus macadamiae. Next base: position 906,468 of record JAUTXW010000930.1, on the reverse strand, counting down.
CTGAAATACAGGGTGGCCCAACGAAAAGGTCCCACCCTTATTTATGACTTTCCTGGTATATTTTGGGAAAAACGCTTGGACACGTCAATTTTGATTTTTAGGGGGACGTCTTTTCATGTATGATTGTATAATACAGGGTGTTCCAAAAATAAGATATCGCATTACACTTGACATTTTTAAATGGAAACCCCCAATTTTTTTTCTATTTTTGGATTCTCCAGGAAGTTTTTAGTAACTTTTGTATAATAGAGTTTATACCTATCTTCAACCATTTTGAAGTTATTTGAATAATTGAATAATATCAAGTATTGATAAATTAAATTCAAGAAAGGGTCAAAATAACGAAACTTTATTATCAAAACGGAAACATTGCAAGGGCTACTGCCCGGTTGTTTAATACGTTACATTCAGTCAAAAATATTAACCATAAGTATGTGGCTAAATTAATAAGAAAATTTGAAGCAACTAGATCTGTATCTAATATTCGCCGGAATCAGGAACACTAAACCATTTACAGTTTTACATTCACATTAAAATTTAAACAAAAATTAGTTACTTAGCTACAATGTGTCAAAAAGTCAATGTGGTAATAAATGTTGAAAGTGGTGTCCGTTTACCTCCATGCAATAATAAATATTTTGCTCAAATCTATTCCTAACATTTTCACACATTTCTGGAGTTATTTGTCTGCATTCCGCCGTGATCCGCTCCCGAAGATCTTGGATGGAGTCTGGCTTCGTACTAAAAACCTTACTTTTTATATGTCCCCAAAGAAAGTAATCTAAAGGACTCAAGTCCGGAGACCTTGGTGGCCACTCAATGGGGCCGCGCCGTCCGATCCACTGATTTGGGAAATGGGTGTCCAAAAACTGTCGTACTGGAGCTACATAGTGCGGTGGTGCACCATCTTGTTGGAAATGAAGAAAATTTTCATTATAATTAACCTCATTTTCTATTATTTCGGTTATTCGTGGCTCTATTGTATTTTCCAACATGTCCAAGTACAACTCCCCCGTCAAGTTTCCAGGAATAAAGAAAGGTCCTACAATATGATTTCCGAAAATGCCGGCCCAGACATTAATTTTTTGTGGGTATTGCGAATGTACCTCTCGAAACAAATGTGGATTCGAGTCGCTCCAATATCGACAATTATGTCTATTTACAGCACCATGTAAATAGAAGGTACATTCATCCGAAAAACAAATGTTAAATAACAAATTTGGGTTATTGTTCAAACGTTGTGTCATTAATTCGCAAAACTCCAACCTTCTATCATAATCGTCTTCATTAAGCTCATGGACAAGTTTAGTTTTGTACGGGTGAAATTTATAGGATTTCAAAATTCTTTGCACTGTTGAGCGTGTAAATCCTGAAGAAGTAGCCAGACCACGAGTACTTTGGGTGTTGTCAAGAGCCACGTGTCCCAAAACTGCTATTTCTCTGGCTTCATTTCTACTTGGACGATTTTCCTGATTCCGGCGAATATTAGATACAGATCCAGTTGCTTCAAATTTTCTTATTAATTTAGCCACATACTTATGGTTAATATTTTTGTCTGGATGTAACGCATTAAACAACCGGGCGGTAGCTCTTGCAATGCTTCCGTTTTGATAATACAGTTTCGTTATTTCGACCCTTTCTTGAATTGAATAAATCATTGCAAAATATTATAATAGAACTAGGCAACTTAACGATTTCAAATCAAAGATAAAGTTGTTCTATGATTTACGATGACATTGACGGATGCTAAATTTCTTGCTGGTATCGGTGATTATTATTTTTTTCCGTATTATCAGTACTAAATTAAATGAGGCGAATTTTATAAAAAAAATTAAAAAAACTTCAAAATGGTTGAAGATAGGTATAAACTCTATTATACAAAAGTTACTAAAAACTTCCTGGAGAATCCAAAAATAGAAAAAAAATTGGGGGTTTCCATTTAAAAATGTCAAGTGTAATGCGATATCTTATTTTTGGAACACCCTGTATTATACAATCATACATGAAAAGACGTCCCCCTAAAAATCAAAATTGACGTGTCCAAGCGTTTTTCCCAAAATATACCAGGAAAGTCATAAATAAGGGTGGGACCTTTTCGTTGGGCCACCCTGTATAGATACCACTACTATCCTATATTTTAAAACTTATACTGCATTATTGTATTAGAAAAAATATATATTGTGGCGTTAAAAATACAATTTTTTGGAAGTTTTACTAAACTAAATATTAAATTTTAAAAATATTACGCTGTAATCCAAACCATGATTATAAACTGTAATAATAACTATTGAAAAATTTAGGAAAGGGGTGGCAGTCAATCAGATGAGTAAGATCAGTTAAAGAGTAAAATAGCAAGACAATTTGTATCAGCCCTCTCTCTCTCATAACTCTGCTGCACTTTCCAAGACAATCTTCATATTAAGAACAGAAAATATAATTGCCGTACACATCATGAAAAGAATGAATTATTTATTTTCTTGGTTATGGTTATATTAAAATACAACTTCGACATTAATAATAACTGTATAAAATTTAAAGTTATTGGAGAACAGAATACCCTTTCTTTTTCCATCTTCTAGAACTTCTATCTTGGCTAAATACACAGATAATTAAAATTTAAGACAATTTAAATTAATAACATAACTTTAATATAATGTTAATTTGCTCAATTTTACCTCCAAAATTACATAAAATGATATTATTGATAAGATACAAAAAGCTAATCTTCACATACAATTAGTAAACCAACTAACCCTTATTTAATATGTCACCTAAATTCCCTTCTTCCGCATGATTATATTTTTAGATAACTATCCAAAATTAACCAAAACCTTATTAATATTCATAATATATAGACAAAGAATAGCTTTAATCACATCACATCACGAATCAAACAACGAAACACAGTCTTTATTAAAGAAAAATTTCGTTCCTGGTTTTCATAAATAAAAACAAGGAAATCAACAGAAAAACTCACAAACGCGGTGTGTTTAACAACAGCGTCGTCGGGGCGCTCTCTACCGTGGCACTGCGGGAAATGATTTCAAATATCGCCAGTTTGGGACCTCAACTATGTACAATAATATTTTAGAAAAAAAGATTTTTTACAATTATTATATTGTAGATTGTATTATAATATTAGATATTCTTCCAAGCATAATTTAAAAAATTGCCATATTTTTTTACTAATCGCACAAAATTACTACATTTCATTTTAATGTTTACCAAATATTTTTCAAATTTAGTTGAATGTATGTACAATGTGTTTATTGAAATCTAATATTTAATTTAGGAAAATTTACAAAAAACTTTCGAATATTTTACTAAATTATATAATAAATGGCATTTTCTAAATTATTTTTTAACCGTTAACATATATTTTTGCAAGAACCTAGTTTTACGAATTTACATAGTTATGTTAATTATAATTTTTCGTTAGAAATTTTTACTAAAAATAATCGGTAAAAAAACGATATCCTAAAAGATTTTTGCTGCTATCTATCCCCTTTCAGAATCTTTTTGTTTTTGTCGAATACTTGAACTGTTTAGGCGCCAAATGGCATTCAATGGCCTCCTGATTCTTGGTCTTAAAAAGTTTACAAATAAAAAGATCATTGAGAGGAACGTTTTCTGATAATTTTAAATTAATATTTTAAATAAATTGAAAAAAAAAATTTTACATTAATTGACGGAAACCCAAAAATAGTACAAAAATCTGTTTGATACCGTTCCAGAGCCACAAGTCTGGTCGGTAGTGAATGCACCAAAAAGCAATTCTAGATTAAACTCGTCAAAATAATGATAATGAGCCAAATATGCCTTAGTAAAATATCGCTCATTAATGAGATACAGGGTGTTAAAGTTTAAATCTCGAAATTTTTATTTTTCTATAGCTCAAGCTGATTTTGAGATATCGAAATAAAAACTGGTAACTGGGAGTTTTCGGGGATGATTAAATTCTATTTTTTCATATAATATGTAGAGGGCGCTTGTCACACCTGCTACGCTCTCTATTTCATACCATAACTTTCTTGTTAGTACCGTTTCATTATTGTTTTATTGAAAATTGTGATAGTGTGAAAATTTGTAAGAAAAAAAGATATACTACATAATTCCAACAAAACAACCGCTATTATTTAATTTAGTATTTTATTGCAAGTCAAATCGCGACTCAAAAACAGTTCGTTAAGAATGGAGTAGGCTATTAAAAATGAACCTAGTCATGGATACTTGACATACATTAGTGCTGACATTCATCAAAAGATCTTTTAACGTTAATTTAAATCGTCATAAAAATAACTTCTCGTAATTAATATGCCTAGGCATAATGAATATTTCAATAGTCAAACGAAGGGATGATTTGATTTATGTTCAAGTAAATTTCAACACTCGTGGGGCAGCAAGACGCTACCAGAAGGCAACTAGATTGACACATTTATCAAAGATTATACGATCCACTAGGCGAAATAGGGTATTTTCGGCCTCAGAGTCATGTTGAGCGTCCTAAGGCTATATCTGTAAAACAAGAAAAGAGATTTTAGTGCGAGTAGATAAAAATACAGGTACAAGACATTTGGCGAATGCTACTCATGTGAATAAGGCTACAATTTTACGAGTTTTACACACTGAAAAAGTACACCCATATTAATTGACTCCCGTTCAACACTTACTACCAACCGATTTACCAACCAGGCTTCAGTTTTGTTAATTTCTGCTTCATCGTCTCAATCAGGATCCAACGTTTATCAATAAAATCATTTTCACGGACGAGACGACCTTCACCAGACGAAGTGTATTTAGTTGATGAAATACACACATAACCAAAGAACCGCATTTTCAGCAGGAATGTTCTATCAATATTTGTGTGTGTCATAATTGTTGACGTTATTATTGAACCTTTTGAGTTGCAAGGCTATATAGTAATCAGTACTTGCAGTTTGTGCAAAATATCTTGCCGAATCTACTCGATGATGTTCCTCCAAATTTACGACAAAACATATAGTATATGCACGGTGCCCCACCGCATTGTCCAGTTGCGGTTCGAATTTTTTTAGATAAATGGTTGCCTAACAGATGGTTTGGTCGTGGCAGTGAATTTCCATGGCCGACGCTATTTGGTAAAAGGATTAAGGAAATGCATAAAAGTAAATGGTAGACATTTTGCCCAATTGTCGAAGTGACGTTTTTCATTATTTGTTCATGACAAATTCATTATTCGTTATTAAAGTATGTTTATTTCAGTTTTTGTTTATTTTTGGACTTGCAATACAATAATAAAATGCAAATATTTCGAAAACGGTTTGTTTAATCAAGTTAAATGTAGTATAGATACTTTTCTTTTTTTAGAAATCATCACTTTATCATAATTTTCAATAAAAAATACGGAAACGGTACTAACAAGAAAGTATCAGTATCTCATAATGAGCGCATATATGGCTCAATATCATAATTTTGACGAGTTTAATCTAGGATTGCTTTTTGGCTCATTAGTTACCGACCACCCGATAGGGTATGTACCGAACGGTAAAAAATATATTTTGCCTTGACTACCAATGACGACGAATATGGACAGCGAAGATGGGAGTGGTTTCAATTTCTGGCCAATAAAATCTGAGTCATCTGGCACGTGATCGTCGTGATGCTTGTAGTTTTTGTTACGGATCTTTCTCTGTACATATGTGATCTAAAGTCTAAGTATAATCTAATTGTAGACGTCGATAGTTAAGATTGACGATATATGGTAACATTGACATTAGTTTTTACTCAAAAAAAAGAAGTTTTATTGTTTTTCAAAATTATACTCAACTATCTGATAAAACAATATAACCTTCCTGAATTCTGATTTGAGTTTTATTTTTCAGATGGAACATTAGTAAGCGATAGTTTAGCCAAGATAGCTGAGAAAACTCGTAAGTATTTGGAACATTTACCAATGTATTTATAATATTTACGGCATTTTAATTTATTATTTATAGTAAAGTCAATCTACCGGAAATTTTCGTGAAAAATAAATAGCTCTCAGTTTCTTTATTAGACAATTTGTAAACATGAACTATATTTTTCTTTTTTTGTTAACAAAAAAACGTTTATTATTACTATTATCGAAATTGACAAGCAATTTCTCAACAAATGTTGGGATCCAAGCCCATCCCGGATGTATGCATCAAAAGGTATAGGTTTTATGCAGGACTGCCTTTTGGAAGTCGATGAAGTATGTAGTCCTATAATTTTCAGGTTCTTTTCTAGCGTTTTTGGAACTAGTCAAGTTGATGATATGATGATCGGTATCACATGAACCTTATTCAGTCGCCACATCTGCTGTATCTCGATGGCCAGCTACGCATATTTGGCCTTTTTCTCTTAATATTTATCCAACGCGTTATTATTGTTGAGTACAGCGACATCTACCAAATAAGCTGTCTTTGTTTCCTTATTTAACAGTACGACATCAGACCGGTTATTCGTCACCGGTCTGTCGGTGGTAACTGCCCGGTTGTAATACAGTTTGAAGGCATTATTTTCAAGCACTGAACTTGGTTGGTATTTATAATAGAGCACAAAGATGGTCAGGAGCCCATATTTATTGGCAGGTTTCTGGTGTATGAGTTACACATCTGGTTATGTCGCTGGAGATAGTCCATGTTTGCTAGGTAAATGCAGCCAGATGTGCCAACGTGGTCATGTATTGCCATCACAAATCCTTCTGTCTCTGGGAATAGTTTTCCATCCTTCAGCCCCCTGCTGGATGCTTCCTTATCTATGTGTGGCTGATTTAAGTCATTGTGATGTCGGCCGTGCAGTGCCATTTGTACCCTCTGTTCTTGTTTGTCGGAGTCTGAAAGTGACTTTAGGATGATGTTGTCACTTGCGAGATTGAGTGGAGAATATGAATTCTCACTTATGGTGACTATGCGGTGGTGGGTTGATGTTTGGGCCTTGTTGGTGAAGAAATCTCTCAAGTTTTACAGGTGTCGGGAGTGCGAATTGGTCAAGTCAACAAGGGACCTTCCACCTTCTCTTCATGGTAAGCTCATTCAGAAAGTTGATGAACTTGGGTGATGTGACTTGTACTTGGTCATCATTACGCAGTAATTTGTTGCAGTCCTTCTAGCTCCTGCTAGTCCATTTCAAGGTTCCGAAAGTGTAGGTCAGCACGGATACAGCGTAGGTGTGTTCGCTAGAACTATTTCTCCATTGGGTAAGGCTACATCACCATTAATGACTTTGCCTTTTACGATGCTTAAGGCTTTACATATTTCTATTCCAAATTCCATATGGATGTCTTTCGAGAAGGTGTATGTCACGTCAATAAGCTTCTCTAGTTGATTATGGTTTCCACAATAGAGCTTAATATATCCATATACAGGTAGAATATGCGCGGGAGTTGCCTCTATTGGCTTTGATGTTGAAGCCATGTCCTGTATTATTGAGCAACGTGGAACGTGCTAAGAAGAACCAGAGTGGACTTAACGAGTCTCCTTGGTAAATTCCCTTATTGATGTGTATTTCATCGGTGGTAAGAGATTGATCGCCATTATAGATCCTCAGGTTCGTTCTCCACTAGTGTTTGATAGTTGCCAGGAAATTGATGATCATAGGGTGAATTTTGTATCGTCGTAGTACGTCTATGAGCTAGGAATGTGGTACTTTGTCAAACGGCTTTTTATACTCTACAAAAGCAGTGTGTATGTTGCGTTGTTTTTTCTGTGCCTGCTTAAGTACCACAGAGTCGGTGATAAGTTGTTCTTTGCATCCTTGATGGTCTCCAATGCATCCCTTCTGTATGTCGGCTAGTAGGTTATGACTGTAAATATGGTGATAGATACAATTTGCAATGCATCCTGTTACGATCTTGTACATGGTGGGCAAACAGGTGATGGGCCTGTATTGAGACGAGTTTTCTGTCCTATTGCTTTTGGGTAGCATAGTTGTAGTGCCTAGCATTAGAAATGAGGGGGTTGTCTCGGGATGATGCATAATTATTATCGTTATTAATATTAGTATTATTATTAATATCACTATCATTGTTACTATTATATAACGACTTCTGTTGGTCTAATCGGATCCAAAGAATAAAACAGTTTCTTTGTTTTCGCATTTCTGACAAAATTCCGCTGGTTTCTGATATCTGATGTCCAATACATAACCTACAAAATAATGAAGACCACATGACAGAAAGTGGTTCACCTGAAATGGGTTATTAAAAAAATAAATTCATTGCCTTCCAGAAGCTCTCCTTAACAACGTGGAATAAAAATTTTCCTGCGGAAATATATCATTTCCATTTTCAACAGTTAGATTATCTGAAATCAATTACATTAAAACTTTGCTATGCATCTCATTCCAAACACTAAAATGCCAAAATATTTTTCGCGGAAATGTGTCGTTTCCATTTTTCGTGGAAATTTTGTACACTTTACAATACCCGAAATAAGTACATAAAAAATCATTGCATTCTAGAAGCCCTCCTTAACAACAGGAAATAAGAATTTTCTTACGCAAATGCATCATTTCGAATTTCCACACTTACCTGTTGCATAAAAACTTTGTTTTGCTTTGCATTTTAAACATTTTTCTAAACATAAACATGACTTTACAATAGCTAAAACCTGTTACATAGAAACTTTGTTTTGCTTTGCATGCTACGCATTTTTCTGAACATAAAAATTCAAAAATGTTCCTGCAAAAATACGATATATCCATATTCCGAGGACATTTTGTAAACTTTAGCTGAAATGTCATATAATCACCAAATATTTTTTCAGCTTCTATTAAGTCTCCTGAATGCCTAATTTAAAAAAAAAATCTCTACGGAAACTCTCAATATTTATTTTATCTATTTATTTATTTATTTATTTAAAACTTTTTCTTCACAAAAATGTGCTACATTCACAACACAATTTTTTTTACTTCGATAAAGCCTTCTGAATATGGAATTTAAAAATTAATGTGATTTTTATAACTTAAATGATGGTTTAGGCCTTTAAAGATGGTTTTATAGACGATTCCGGGCTAACGTAACACTTATCGGGATAGATCCACAGTATAGGTTTTCTTTAAACAATCCTTGTCTTAATACATATTCGGAATTTTGTTGGCAGCAAACCTAACCCATCGTAACCTGACCTAATTCACATTTTTATGATATTTTACTTCTATTAAGCCTTCTGAATGAAAAACTTTAAAAAATGTATGTGATTTTATTACTTAAATAATAATAGATTTAATGATGGTTTTATCGACGAAGCTGAGCTAACCTAACATCTAACGAGATAGATCCACCTAAGAGTTAAAACAATAATGAGGAATTTCCGCAAAAACATATTTGTATTTTTATATTCAGAACAGTGTTTGGAATGGCAAATAAACCAAAACCTCCAGGTAACTGATTTCAGGTATTCCAAAGTATAGAAATTTCCTCAGAAAATGGAAATACCAAATTTCCGCAGAAACATTTTTGCATTTTTATGTTGATGTAAGATGAATGTTCAAAATGCAAATCAAGGCAAGTTTTTTATGTAATTGATTTCATGTATTTTAAAGAATAAAGGAATTCCTCGGAATATGAAAATAAAAAAATTTCGCAGAAATATTTTGGCATTTTTAAGTTCAGAAAAATATTTGGAATGGGAAACAAAAGTTTTCAAGTAACTGATATCAGGTATACTAAAGTGTGAGAAATGAAAATTATACATTTCCGTAGAACAAATCTTATTTTCCGCTATTAAGAGAAGCTTCTAGATAACATAAAACTAGCTCCTTATAACTGATTTCAGGTGAACGAAAGTTAACTCGACAACTGGCCAAATTGAATAATTTATTTTTTTAAGTGTAGGTTTCTGTTCTTTCCAAAATGACACTTAAATTATTTTTTAGATAAGAAATTTTAATTAGCTACTTAAGTAAAAAAAAACTGTCAAAATTTCGCTATTTTTATAATTAAAAGTAGAGACAAAACGATTATACTCAAAAGTAAGCTTTTGTACTAATTTGGTATAATTGCTTTTTTATCTACATTTATTTATAAACGTAAATATTTAAGAAATAAAAAAATCAAATTTTGTCAGAATTTTTATTCTTTTAATTAAGAAATTAAATAGAATTTCTTATTTTAAAATGTATTTTTTTAGTGCCATTTTGAAGAAAATAAAAAAATTTACATTTAAAAAAATAAAACATTCAATTTGGCCGGTTTGCACAAATTTAGTGGATCAAATTTCATATTAAATACAGTACTTACATACAATTTATTTTTTATCCAAACAACAATAAGTTACTACCTTTGCTTATATAAAAACAGCTTTGTCAATTATTTGAGATATGACATCACATTGTAACAGGGTTATAGAGCGGTTATTTATAATATTTAAAATTATTTATTTATTTGAGACATAGCGGGCAACCCCTATCACAATACTGAAATTAACTAAGATATGATAAGTAGAATCAAAGGTACTCTGTAGGCTTCTTCATAAATTATAATTTACAATGTTAACAACTCATCAATTCAGCGAACACTTATATCTCGAACAACAGCAAACTGCAAAACGAGGGTATCTTCTACTTGAATATATTTATTTTAACTAGCAAGAGGTTTATTTAAAAAAAAGATTTGGTTTTTAAAAACAACTTAAAAATCTATTAACAAAAGTAAAATAAGTGAATTACTGTACAGAAATAATACTTAAAATTAATAACAAAAAGAAAGTATTTAAATCTAGAAAATGACGGAATTTACTTAAAAGCCACAAACTTAGTCCAAAAGAAAAGAAAACAAAAATCTTTAAATAAACCAGACATTTACCTACAAATTGCTCCCCAAATAAACACTAGTATCAAAATAAGATATCTTTGATAAACCCTCAACTTTCACAACCCACTGTATACTTAAAGCCCCATAAACCACCGCAAAAGAAGAATTTAAAATCAACTGTAGGAAACAGAACTCTGACACAGACTGAATCCTGTTTTAGAAATCAAAAAAAAGGTCGAAACCTAATTTGAACTGCCTTTGGTTGGCTGAAATGCAATGCGCCGTTATAAACGCATCCTGAGCCCTTAATTAATAAATACTACAGGTGTCGTCTAGAGTTCTACTTTATGTATGTAATTGAAATAATAATTACATTTCCGTCTTAATAGGGTAAAAGTAACTTCTATATACATATCTAAAACTTAAACTAACTTATCATCGTTGTGGTGGCCACGGCGAAAAAAAAGAAAGGCACAGAAAAACCCTCTCAGCCAATATTTTCCGAAGGGCAACAATGCTTTCCAAAAAAAAAAACCTGGAATTTTTGAAACCCCTTTTATTATAAAATATTCTATTGTATTTTTAACATAGTAAGTTGACAATTTATTATAATTGAATCGAACCAAATAAAATGTTTCAATTATTATTAGCTTTAAGTTAAATGAAAGCTTTCTACGCCGCAGGTCCATATAGGACCATGAACTCTCGAAAGGGAGGCATAGACAATAACTACTTGAGAAGGTTTATCTATGCATAATTCTGTCTATACAGTCTAGAAGATAGCGTTTGACATAAATAATATTTATTATTTTGTTTATGTTTTAAAAACTCTCAAAACTAATATCAGATAACTTTACTTTAACGACTTCTTTGAAATACTCAAGTTTAGCATTTGTCATGAGAAAAAAATAAATTAAGAATTTATATACTCTTTTCTATTGGTTTATCCCGTTACAACATCAAAACGTTTTGTAATTGGCATTTTGTAAAACGTCACGAAGCATGTTTCCCGTCGACATCAGAATAATAATCAGTACTGCCGTTCTCATCTGTTTCCGATAGAGTTTTATTGTTTGTGAGTTTGTATTTGATAACGTCTTTAATGAAATCGTTCTCTAATTTGGTCTTAAAAGGAGCATGACTGATTTAGGACTTACAAAATCTCAGTCAGATAATCTACCACATGCAGATGTATTAACAGTGGCTGGCTTTTTTTCTAGAAATTCATTATATACCTAAGTACAAATACGAGGCGTTAAAGCCAAAAGGTAAGAAAATAATCATTCATAGTAATCCTAGTTTGTTGAAGAAATACATGAATGTTAAATAAACTTTAAATTAATCACAAAATATTTTTTAGACAGATTTATTTTTATTATTATTTCTAAAAAGTGTAATATTATCTGATTAAAAAGGGATTGCAAAGTTCATTAATACACTGGTACCAAATTAGCTATTGTTGCAGGACAGAGAGATAAAGCTTTGGAGATGCAGTCATTTAGAGTCCTTAGCTCCTATCCCCTCTAATAGTTGCTCAAATGGTTGATCTCCTTTCCTAGGCATAAATCATCCTTTGAAGTACTTGGTCTGTTACGTAAGGCTTCTTCGATTGTTTCAAGTGTCGCACGCTTTAGAGAATTCAGAGGCCCGTTTTCGGTCTGATTGGCAATCAAATTTGTGTGGGGAAAAACATCTTATTTCATTCTTTTCTCCCATTATTTTCCGTTCCTTAAAATTTTCCGTATCATCTTGCATCAAATTGCTATAAACAAAATAAAATACAAAGTACTATATTATAAATTAATTGAATACCTGCCCCGAACAAGGTTGTAACCAGCAATATTTCAAAAACGGTGCTAAACATGGAATAAGGTTGTAACCAACATTTATAGGGCTTTTAAGCCTTAATAAGCCTTATAATTCGTATTATTAGAGATCATTTTCGATTGCAAACTTTGCCTCGGCTAGAACAAGGTTGTAAACATCAAGTGGTCTGTGGTGTCGCTTTGTCGTAACATGGCGTCGAGTGTGGTGCGTCTTACTGTTTCCGCCGAAAAGCAGCTAAATAAAGGCAGAAAACGAAAAATAAAAATTGCAGAATGGAAAGACATTAAAAGAAAAAGCTTAAAGGATAGTGGACAGCCATACATATCAAAAAGAAACGTTCCCGTGCCTGGGAAAATCGCTGTTGATGATGTAAGTAGAATAACGTTGTAACCATCGACATGTTTGTTTTTTCAGAGACACGTTTTTTAAAATGCTTTGATTTAACTTTACTTGTATGTTGGTATGTTTGGATCAAATCTTTCAAGTAAGTTTTAAAGTAGTTCATGTTATTGTATTTTCCTGAAATTTGGTATACGTATATAAATCCGATGACAATACAATATTATGGCTTTCCAACATGAATGTCTTATATAGGGTGCAAAAAAAAATGCTAGAAATTCTAAATAGCACAAACCCTATGATTCTAAAATACTATGGTATGCAAAATAGTGAATATCTTATACAGGGTTTTTAAAAAATATTGTTAAAAAGTGTAAAGCTGCACCCGTTATCGGATTTGACTGAGAGTTAGTGAATACACTCGATGACAATACAATATTCCAATCGTGAATGTCCTATACAGGGTACATAAGAAATAGTAAAAGTACAAAATAAAATAAACTAACAAAATATTAAAAAAAGCTTTAATGTGTAAACTATTTCACTGAAATTTAAAAAATAATCTAACTTACAAAAAAGTTTGAGTTGTAATACATCATTATACTTAAAATAAAGCTTCAAGTTTTTAGAAAAATATTCAAAAATTTAAAAAGTTCTGTGCTTGTGTGAGTTTTTTTTTTATTTTCAGTTTAATAGTTTACAAATACAAGCTTTTTTTATTTTTTTACTGGTCGGTTGAAATATTGTTTTGTTGTTTCAGGCTCGAGTGTGTCGCTGTAAATATGAATGTCAAATTGTAACTTTTGCTGACAAACAAAAAGCATTCCAAGATTTTTACAAATTAAGCTACGATGGTCAAACAAGAATGCTTGCGCAACAGTGTATGGATATTGTTAATATTAAGCGCAGATATGTAGAGGAAAATGTTTCCAGGAGACACTGTAGTGTAAAATATTATTTACCCGTTGAAAATCAGGAAATATCTAAAGTACAAGTATGTCAAAAAACATTATGTTACGTATTAAAAATTACACCAAGGCGTTTACAAAAACTTCAAGAAAAAATAAAATTTAACGAGCCACTAGAAGACAAAAGAGGTAGACATTCCAACAGGCCTACGGCTATACCAAATACTACTAAAGATATAGTTAAAGCACATATCGAGACATTTCCTAAACAAGAAAGTCACTATGCAAGAGGTCGTACGGAAAAAATATGTCTTAGTCCCGATTTGACGTTAAAGCAGATGTATATTTTATTTAAGGACAAACATCCAACTGTTAAATGCAGTGAGAAGCTATACAGAGATATATTCAGATCTAAATTTAATTTAAGGTTCGGTATACCCAGATCTGATACTTGCCAATATTGTGACAAGTTCTATGCTAAACTCGTTGATGCAGAATCAGAAGACGAAAAAACCAAAATTTTCAATGAAAGTGAAATTCACCATAGGCGGGCAGAAAAGGCATATTCCGCATTGAGTGATGACATTCAGCTGGCAAAGGAAAATGAAAATATTATAGTATTATGTACTGATCTACAGCAAGTTCTTTTCAGTCCAACTTTAAAGCATTCTGCCGTTTTTTATCAAAGACAGTACTCATGCTATAATCAAGCTATTCACAATATGGGCACAAATGATGTTTTCATGTGTTTTTGGCATGAGAGCATAGATAAAAGAGGATCTGCTGAAATAGCATCATGTTTACTTAAATATGTTACGACTCATTTTAAGCCTATAGAAAATAATGCAACGGACAGAAAACTCATTGTGTGGTCTGACAGATGTGTTGGACAAAATAATAATTGGAAAATTATATCCCTTTACCAGTATTTTGTAACTATGAAGTATTTCTCATCTGTTGAGCAAAAGTTTTTAGTAAGCGGGCACAGTTTTTTGCCATGTGACCGCGATTTTGCCTTGATCGAGAGGAAAAAAAAACGGCTACGATTTACCATCCAAAACAGTGGATAGAAATCGTCGCAAATGCACGACCTTTAAATCCTTTTCTTGTATGCTATATGCAAAATATTGATTTTAAGGATATTTCTCATATTGAATCTTCATTGAAAAAGGACCCATTATTTAAAATAACAGAAGTCGTATGGCTCCAAATTACAAGAGATGACCCTAAAACAATACGTGCTAGAGTAAGTCACAATATTTTGCAACCTTGGAATAGTTATTCTATGTCAAAGAAAATGAAAGGTGTTCGAAATAGATGCCTCCCTCCAGTGACATTGGATCTTCAAAGGCTTCCAAAGTTGTACAACTCTGTTCTTCCGATCAAAAAAGAGAAGAAAGAAAATTTGTTAGATATGTGCAAATTCATTCCGCTGGAATATAGAGAATTTTACAATAATTTGCCAAGTGAATAGGTTATAATTTCTTTGTTAATAATGCGTTATGTAAACAATATTAATAAAATTTGATTTAAAAAAATTATGTTTTTATTATATTATTAAAAATATAAACAAATATATGCGAGAGCACCCACCCCCCAATCTCAAACATAAATAATCAACACTTGGAAGGCAGGTGTTGATACACAGTTGCACTTGAACAAGGTTGTAACCAGCCTGTTACAACCTTGTTCTATGATGTTACAACCTTGTTTCCCCCAACGTCTCCATTTTGTGGTTATTTCTTCTCTGTTCTGTATTAGAATGATTATTCTGGTCCATATAATCATTATATATAAGTAAATGTGACCTAATAATTGTTTTAACTCATTATATTTCGATAGGTATTATCAGTACTTTAAAAAAATGATTCATGTAAAATTTGTCTTTTGGTGGTTACAACCTTGTTCGGGGCAGGTATTCAATTAATGAATACAATGTATTTTAATAAAAAATGTTCGCTTTTTATCCTCTAATGGCACTTTGATAAATATTTTTCCCGCACACTGCAGTGTCGGTATAATATTTTCCTTAATATTTTAGTTTTTCACAATAACACTCACAGCGAATACACGCAATAAAGCTGTAAAAGAAAATTGCAAGGACCACAAAACACATGTATACAATACCGTACCTGCCATCGTTCTCGTGAAGTAATGCTTCGTGACGTCACGCGCCTCTTAATTGCTCAGACGTTGTTTTGGCGGGCGCAAGTTGCAGTTTTAACGGATATAGGATATAAAAATATACAATCTGGTATGCTTATCAATGACCAACAGAAGTATATTTTCAGAAGTGTTTATTAGAATTCATGAAACACAAGTAAAATTATAAGGAAAATTCGAAAATTCATTGTCATGTGGTTTTTGAAGTTTTGTAGGTTATATATTGCATATAGATGTCTAAAACCAACACAGTTTAGGAAATTAAAAAAAAAACGGTTTTCTTCTGTTCCGGCAGAATTAATAAATGTCATTATAATTTAAATATCTGTTTTAAAAAAAAATCAGCAAGGCTATTTTTCCACAAAAGTCAAATAAATATGGCTTCCGGTCCGTAGGCAATATACAAAAAACCCCTGAATAAAAAGCAGTTCCTTTTTCATGAAATTTTCAGGTAGGTTAACTCCATTATTAGTGGCAATTAGTACTAAAATCTTTGACGAAAAATAGAATCAAACCAAATTTTGGCTGTATTTTGATACTCTATTCGGTTAAAGTACTAGTTTTATAGGGCCCGGTTTTAGTTCATAATACACAATAATCAATAACCATCATATAGACTAACATGTTCTTTCGTAAACTACAAAGTTTATAATGCTAAAAATAGGGTTTAAAAGTGTGTGCGTAATATGCATAAATACTAATTATTTTGCCAAAAGGCGGTAGCACTTATAGTCGGAGAGGTAAGCGAAAAAAAATACAACCACTTTCGAAAGGCTGATTTTTTATATTATCTCACATTTGTGGTGTACATAAATAGCCTGCCTTCAGTCTGCCAGTTTCATTAGAGTTTGACGCGGGATTTTTGCTTATCGCGGAAGTACTAAAGTTGCGTCCTTGCGCTAATTATGTTTACAGTTGGATGGAAAAAACCAACTCAAAATTGAAACAAATAAACCACTTTATTTTTTTTTAATATTTATGCATTTATTGTGAATGTATGTCATATTTCAGCCTTATTGTCAACAAATGTTGGTTTGAGCCTCCTTAACCAACTCTCAAAATGTTGGGGGGAAAAATATCAAAAGGTTAAAGTACTAGTTTTATAGAGCCCGGTTTTAGCCCATAATACATAAAAATCCATAATCATCATATAAACTAACATGTCCTTTCTTAAACAACAAAGTTTATAATAAATAATTTCGAAATTGTAGTCTCTCTATTTTTTGGGTTTTTCCGCCTTAGAAAATTGAAAAAAATAAATAAAAAATAAAATATAGTTACCCTATAAATTGAATAGATAGTCTTGAGTTCTGGGTCCACTACGAAGGTACCCGAATACCTGAAAAATGCCTGCTTTCTGGACGTTTCGAGGGAAAGTCTCTTCAGCAAACCTACAAATAAAATATAAAAGCAGAATATTAATTAAAGAACACCAAACATTACATAAAAAATAGGGAATTTCAAAAATCAAACATTTAAACGCAGCATAAACTTGCATCTAATTTCAATAATTTTAATTGGAAAGGTGGTCTCCATTTCTTAAAAGTTTCGTTTATTAAAACCATTTGTTGCAAGTTCCACCCTCCGCCATTATAGATCCGACTAGTCTAGAATGTAAAACTCTAGAAGAGGTCTCCTGGGCTACAGGACTATAGATTTCAATATATACCTATCAGGTAATAATTTCCAGGTTAGCTTATTACAAGATGGGGAAAAATAACAACCACGATGCCTACTACTTTCAACTTTAATGATGCCTTCGCAGATATAATAATTGTGGCTATGTTAAGACCTATCTAAATTTGTATGCACTATATATTGTTTATTTTAGGGGAGAAGCTCAGATGGCCTCAGGAAAAAATCGGACAAGCACTGAAATGGTTAAAAACGAAACTGAAACATGCAGGTATATAACAAAACAAACTAATTAACATTTTGATTCTATTTTCTTCGACTTTATAATAACTCAGGCAAATTCTCTTCTGAGAAAAAAACACAGTTTTCTCCTCAGAAGAGTCAAGTTTAAAATACAAATCGTGAAAACGACTCTTTAAAGCGTAAATGCACAAGCATAAATCGAAGCGATAAAAGACATCAATGAAATATTTGCTTTAAACAAACCAAAACTCATCCGTGACATCTATCACAACTGACATGTCAAACGTCTCTGTAAAGTTTATTATCACCCTAAGCCAAGGCCACCTATCATTTCGAGTCGTATATAGATAGGCACCTATCGATTTTTGACCGATATGTGCACTTTTTTCTTTGCTCACGGTCTACCTAAAAACATTTTGTTTTCTAAAATAATACCCTACGAGCTTAAATTTATTAGTTTCCTTGTAATACAGGATAATTAGGAACTTTGGTGCAAACTTCAACTCGTTAATGCACCTCTGTATATACAGGATGTCCCATTTTCGTAGGTTTTACGGGGTTTCCAGCTTATGAGTAGAGATAGAGAGATGCCATGCTACTTTTCGATGAAACTAAAGAGGCCGCAAACAGATTTGCCCTAACCATTTTAGTTTCCGTGCTACAGGGTGATTTTCAAAATTTGTCATTTTCGGACACCCCCTGTAACTCAGCTATCGTAAAATATATTTAAAATGTTTCAACTGGTATTTATAGATTTTTTCACGTAGAATTCAGTGGCATACTCAGATTTTTGCTGAGAGTCATAGTTTTTGACATATTGGCATAACCTACTATTTTTTAATATATATATATTATTTTTTCATCTTATTCTTCGTGTCGAGAGCTTTTCAAAAACATACCATAAGTCATATTTATTTTCATAAATAACATGAAAAAATGCATTTTTCTTTAAACGGATTTATGGCATAGCAGATCAATCGAAATAAGAGAAGGTGGCTGTGGTAGCCATGGCAACGCCAACAAAAATATGATCAGGCAGCCATTACTGCTGTCATTTTTGGCATTATTGCGTTTAAATTTTTCTTGACGTCTATTATAATTATTGTTTTTAATATGGCTCAGAATCAAAAATTTGAATATTTTGAGAAATATGATATGAACGCGTGTTTTATATTGTCTAATGAAGATGCAGATCAGGCGGCAGAGCTTTATCTGAACAGGTTAGTTCTTTTTTATCTTCCTGCATTTTGACTTTCTTGGTTCGCTTTATTTTATCTTAGATATCCCGAGAGAAGACAACCAGAAAAAAGAATTTTTCAAAAAATTAAAAATAATCTTTGCCAATATGGATCTTTTAACAAGCCTCGATCGCGAACTTACAATAAAGACAACGAAGAATCTGAGGTCAACGTTTTAGCCCTCGTTCAGACAGCTCCTGAAACATCTTGCAGGAAAATAGACGAAGAGGCGGGTGTGAAAACCAAAGTGCAGAAAATTTTGAAAAAGCACAAATTCAAACCCTATAAATACAAACTTGTGCATCATCTGCATCCTGGTGATGCAGAGCGCAGATTGGAGTTCTGCAATTGGTTTATAAATATGAAGGCAGAAGATATCGATTTTGAAAAAAAGATTATTTGGTCAGACGAGGCACATTTTACTAGTTCAGGGATTTTAAATAGACACAACAATTTTGGAGTCAAAAAAACAACCATGTTATTTTTCCTAGGGAGCGTCAGAAGATTTGGATTCAATGTCTCCTGTTTTATTTTCAACCGAAAAATAGTTTACCAAATATATGAAGGAAATCTGAATTCGATTGGTTACGTGCGAATCCTAGAAGACGCATTAGGAATTTTGGATGATGTTCCCTTGGCTCAACTAAATAGGATTTATTTCCAGCAAGACCGAGCTCCAGCCTACAATGCCAGAATAAGTCAAAACTGGCTTAACGACCATTTTCCTGGAAGATGGATAAACACACGGACCTGTTCGATGGCCACCACGATCCCCTGACCTCTCAGTTTTAGATTTCTTTTTGTGGGGTTATTTAGAAAACAAGGTTTATGTAAGGCGATACGAAAACTTAGAACTAAGAATGGCCACCGAAAACGCTTTTGCAGAGTTACAAAGACAGTCATTTACAATAGAAAATGCATTAAAAAGAATTTTTAAAGTTTGTCACACTTGTAGGACACATAATGGTCTACAATTTGAACAATATTTGTAGTTTTAATGAAATTATAATTATTACCTTTTACCTACTTCCTAATTTTTTCTGATGCTGTTACTTTGTTATTTCGTTAATAAATATTTGTTAACTTTTTCCATGGCTCCACAGCCACCTTCTCTTATTTCGATTGATCTGCTATGCCATAAATCCGTTTAAAGAAAAATGCATTTTTTCATGTTATTTATGAAAATAAATATGACTTATGGTATGTTTTTGAAAAGCTCTCGACACGAAGAATAAGATGAAAAAATAATATATAGGGTGTCCCATTTAAAAAATAGTAGGTTATGCCAATATGTCAAAAACTATGACTCTCAGCAAAAATCTGAGTACGCCACTGAATTCTACGTGAAAAAATCTATAAATACCAGTTGAAACATTTTAAATATATTTTACGATAGCTGAGTTACAGGGGGTGTTCGAAAATGACAAATTTTCAAAATCACCCTGTAGCACGGAAACTAAAATGGTTAGGGCAAATCTGTTTGCGGCCTCTTTAGTTTCATCGAAAAGTAGCACGGTGTCGCGAAAACCGCATCTCTCTATCTCTACTCATAAGCTGGAAACCCCGTAAAACCTACGAAAATGGGACACCCTGTACAATCCAGGACCATTTTTCAATTCAATAGTCCATTTTTGTAGCTGTTTAAGCACTTTCCGGTGCCGTAATTAGTTTTCTGACCAGATACCTATTTTTTTACAAAAAAGACTAAAAAAATAATTTTTTTATGACTTTTTCGAAAAATTTCAGTTTTTCTTAAAAATTTCTATTTTCTCGTCATTTCTCCTTTTTATTTTAGATATTTCCTATGAAAAACGTTCCTTGGAAAATTTCGAACTGAAAAAATTCGTAAAATTGTGTAACGAAATCGAAACCCATCCAAAGATAATAGGGTCCTGTAAAACCGGAAAAACCATCATTCCAGAAAGTTTCGTCAGAAAACAATTAAAATTGCGACCTCAACCGTGCTACATCAAAGTTGACTTTTTTCGTCAACTTTGCGGAACCATATCTTCGATATCAAAGGTGGTACAGAAAAATGTTTTAAACAAGTCTCGAGACCCACGTCTTCTTTAAAAATATATATCAAATTTAATCTCCTCCTATCTCTATATGCCCGCCAAAATGTCGAAAAACACGGTTTTCTGAAATCACACGTAATAACAAGGGTACGGCTTACAAAAAACTTTATATCACTTTTCTCACATTTTAGTAAGATTTTATCTTCTATTATTTACTTGTGAAACACTCTCTATAATCTATTTTTTGCATGCAGCATTCCAGATTTTTGTTTAAACAAATACTGAGGAGAGAACTGTCACACATGAGGTATCACCGCTTTCACAAATAATATAAAAAATAGGTTGTTATGACAAAAAATCGGATTCTAAAAAACCTTTAATTTCATTTTTTCAATTTTAGAAAATAATGCTGAGGGAGCATTAATATGGATTAAAAGTAAACTCAAGAGAGTTAGAGATTTTACAGGTAAGCCATATTGTTTCTAATCCTCCTATTTAAGTTTATAGACCAACCCAGATTTGGCATAATTTCGGGTTATTCAATTTCTTTTATCTCCCAGGTATACTTATCATGTATAAAAAATGCCCGAAAACCATGTTATCACCGGATAGTGGCAGTTAATAAAATCTTCGACCAATCCAAGATATTGAAGGTTTATTATTAAATTAACCAGATCATAAAATTATCATTAAAAGACACTCCAAACAGTATAATAAGATTTTATTCTAGAAGATTTGAGATGGCCAGACAATAAATAAAATAATGTTTTTAACGAGTTCATTGTGTACAGCCTGATAATTTTAACTTCTCCACATTTTAATCCCTTATAGCTTTCTTATTTTAGTAGATATTAAGAGAATCCAAAAAACAAATGGCTGCTGACCAAGTTTTTTGTGATATTAAGTAAATACAAAAAGTGTCAATTTTTAAACCTGTAACTATAACTTGATTTTTTTTAATAAGGCCGTGTAAATTTTACTTTCAGTAGATAAGTCTATATTTCCTGATTGTAAATATATCGGTTTTGAAACCTATTTTTTTTTAAATAAACCTGGCGATTTGAATTTGTGGTGTTTGTTTCAGTTTATTTTTAATAATGTATCTATTATTTTGTATTATAGCGAACTTCGTTTCATAAATAAATTACTTTTCACCACTCCACAAAGCATTTAAGATATATAGATCAACAGATATTTGCAAATTTTGAATTCATTTCGGGTTAAAATATCGCTACTCTGTCAAATTAATTCTTGTGACATGTCATTCAAAGCTATACAGCTGACAGAGTCAATCTAACTCGAAAAAGTGGTAAATTGAATGGCAAATGGAAAAATAATGCATTTTTACTCGAAACTAGATTTTACACAATTTTTCGACTTCGGATAAAAAATATGTAGAGCTATGTATTGCAGGAAAAAGATGGAACTTTTGATATATTTAATTGTCTTTAGGTACCGATTCGATTTTACGAAGACCCAGAGAATGGCAAACAGAATTTGAGCACGTTACAATTCAAAAATTTTTCAAAATTGATCCTTACCACTCATTGAGCTGATTTGTACACCAGTCTCTAAAGAAGATATAGACGTTTCTTTGTGTATTTACTTTATTCAGCTAGGATCAATCGTTCATATGCTACAGGGCCAAACGTAAAACCATAGCGAAATATATGGACAGAAAATTGCAATTTTGTTTCTAAATGGCACGCCCCTGTGGTTTTTAAATATCCCTCGGGGGAATTTTTGGATCCCATAATCAAATTCCGCCCCTCGTTACTCGTCTCGAAAAATCGAAAAAAAATAGTGAAATATGGGAAAATTGAAAGGACGGAAATAGTTTTTTTTTAGTTTCTACCGCTATCTCGTCATTTTAGGTATAGACATCCCATATTTGACAAAGTAGTCAAGGTTTCGAATCCACAAAATGCTTTTTTATATTGCCCGTTAACGAACTTGTCCGAAATTTTGGGAAGATATATCCAAAAAAATGCCACACCTCGAAAAATTAACCATAGCGACTTGCATTTTGAATCAATGGGGTTTCTATCTAAAAGAATGGCTTTATCGGACGACAGTGTCGACTCAACAATCGACCCCATACAAGCGTATTTTCTAACCGCGTAGGGCTATTGTAACAATTAATGGCCCCCCAAAAATTTGGAATAAATTATTTGTATCAAAGGTGTTCGATTGTAATGTTCTTGTTAATATCTATGTTTACACAAAATATACTCGATTTTATGGCTGTCTAAAAACCTCTTTAGCGTAGCATAAATTATTTTGAGAAAACGCAAATTTTCTTTAAATTTTCAAATAGCGCTCGATTTTACTAACGATGGCGTATTTATAAAGGTCAACCGCCATATTTCGTATTTGGCTGGACATCCGGCTCGTTTGCTAGGATAATAAGGTTTCTGTCGATGACTTACATCGACCTGTCACACTGCATGTATCATGTGATGTATGTGCAGCTGCAGAATCGATAATTTAAATTTACTCGGATAGGTTTATTACAAAACCAAAAATTATCTTTTAAGCGGGGCCAGATTTAATTAAGTTTTCTTGAACCAATGCGGATTTCTTTACATTTAGAATGAATAAATTGTTCTTCCGCCATCACTTTACTTGAAAAGCTAGAGTAAAAACTTGTAGGTCAAAATTATTCTGCAAAACACGTGTGATATAAGTTCTATATAAATGAAATAAATTTGTACCAATATTCTTTTAGATTTAGGTTGTAAACAGTGTTTTAATATAAAATCTCGAAAAATCGAATAATATTATTAATATTTTTATATCAAATGTATTATGTTTTAGCTGAACAGTGTCGGACGGCTCTTGATGTATTAGAAGATACATTGGCTAGTGCTCAAGAAAAACTAGGTACGTAAATATTTGGATGTAGTAGTGTAATAAAGTATTAGTTTTGACAAAGCACGACTTTGGGGTACACGTCTTTATTAAATGAATATCTTATAAAATTTGGTCTGTTTGACTTTTATGTATTAAAATATTTGACATTTATTTATCCAAAATACAGTTCCAAATAGTGTTTAGAGTGGTAAAAAATCGAACGGCGGCTGCGGCTGTACACAACCCCGGACCCATGAGTTAAAGAAAATTTAATGTATGTAGTATAATGGTTTACTGTTAGTAGATACCAAAAGGCTTGGTTGTCCGAAGCTTATCGTATTGGGATTTATGTAAAGGTCAAAACGTATTTTTTTCTACGAGCGTGTGCAAAGTAATACTTTTTTCGCGGAAAGTAACAATAGGCTGTTTTATGTGAAATCAGAAGCCATAGCAATCTTAGTTTATTATGTAATAGTAGTAGTAGTTGAGAGGAGGTCCCTTTTAGTCTACCCCAGACACTACCTCAACCACCACCCGCCACCAGGTTTCCATCCTTAAATCTACCTGTCCTTCCTATATAGGTCTGGATATCTTTCCAAGATGGTTCCTTGACTGCATCACTGTATTGTAATGCCAAAAATAACCTGACGTAGTCTTGCGCTTGCTTCACACCCGCACAGGAAGTGGAGTGGAGTTTCCTCGTCTTCCTGGCACTCCGTGCAGGTAGAGTCCTCCTCAATACCTTAAATAGAGCCTAAATAGCCTCCTTAATCGACAGTGCCCCGTTAATACTCCTACGATAAAGTTCAGGGTCTTCCTTTCTCGCGTTAAGCCACTCTGTACGGCCTTTATCTGGCTTCACAATAGATGTCTTTAGCTTGCCTACTACCTTCAAACTAATTCCCCTCACGTCGCAGTTCTTGGTGCGCCTATTCGTCGCGTGCAGTCTTTATCTGCTACCTAGTAATACCTATGTAGCATATGTATGCAGTTTATTATACTTTAAAAAAGTTTTCGTTTTATTTCATTTTCATGTCAACAAGAAACAAGCATTGTAAAACGTCGGCGTCGCGTACCGTTTTTTCATCAGATTGTAAAATAATTATAAATATAATTTTGCAAGGAGCAGCTCCGATGATGAGTTACCAGATTCATATCCTGGAGGCTGCAAATACGTATTACAAAAAATTTAGTGCCAGCGAAATATCAACAAAAATATGAGAAACAATATAAGAATTTTGAAAACTGGTGCCAGAATAAGGAGACAAGTAGTGTTAAGGAGGAAGTGTTTCTGGCCTATTTTGCGGACTTGCAAAAACATTCCAGCCAAATACTTTATGGAGTAAGTACTCCATGTTAAAATGCATCCATAAAATAAAAAGAAACTTGGACTAAAGCCTATATTTCAAGCTAACATCATATATAAAAAAGCAAAATGTGGGATACAAACCAAAAAAATCCAAAATTTTCGATAAAAATGAGGCGCCTAATGAATTATATCTTTTTAAAAAAATTAGCTACTATTTTTGGGTTGACCGGTGTTTGTAGGCGAGAAGAGCTTTTAAAGATAACAACTGATGATATAGAGGATAAGGGAAATTTAATAATCATTAAAATTCCTGACAGTAAAATTTTTATATCTTCCAATGAAATAAATGAGGGATATTATTTACAGTTGTACCGCAATATGCATGTTTGCGTAAAACGTACTCAGCATAGGTAGTTTTTTCCAGTATAGAAAAGAAGTGTGCAATACACAATGCGTTGGAATAGATTCATTTGAAACAATGCCTTAAGAAATAGCTACATATCTAAAACACAAAAATCCAGAACAGTACACAGCACATAGTTTTCGTCGATCCTCGGCTACCAAGGCCGATTCTGGTGAAGAAATTACTAATATCAAGCGACTTGCAAGCTAGAAATCGACGGCTGTCGCAGAGAGCTACGTAGATGATTCTGCAAATCAAAAAAGGACATGTCGAATAAAATATTAGCCTTGAATAACTGCCCTCCTAAGTTAACTCAACCTTCATCAAGCCGAACCATAAGGGCTTGCAAAATCCGCCCATTGATTAAAATTACCGGATCTACAATCAATTTGCAAAACGTTTTGTTAATTGTTAATTAAAAATATTAATAACAAGTACTTAGTTTTTGTATTGTTATTGTTGTTACATGTTTCAAGTTGCATTAAAATGGTCTTTAGGAATAATATGAATACTAATTGCATTTATTTTCGTTGTAATCTAGACGCTTGTAGAGAAAAAATTGTTCCTAATAAAGTAACACACGGTTTTTCGTATATTATTAATTTTTTTTCAGATTTGAAATTTTTTCTCCAGTCTTCCGAAAGCTATTTAAAATGAACCATATCGAATTTTGGAAAGTATTTTTTACTTCCCTTGTAAAATTTCATCATCAAACATTATGAGAAAATTCACTGGGAAAAGCTTGGTACGAATCCAAGAGAGGGAAAAAAATGGCGGCTTAATAAAATATTCAAAAATTCAAGCTGAAAAGCACTACTTAATAAATGATTTTAAGTTTTGTGCAATAATTAATTAAGGTATAGAGATGAGCTGGTAAAATTTTGGTACGAATTCAAAATGGCGGACAAATAAAAAGTTTTAAATGTAAAAAAATCACTAGGTTTCATATACCTTTTAGTGTCTCTAAATGCTAAAAATATAATAATAAAAATATATATTGTATCAATTCCGTTGGTCTGTCTGTTGGTTTCTCGGTCTGATAGTTCATGGCATAGCGTAAGAACTACTTACCGACAAACTTTGGTCAAAGATCATGGGTCATATGGGGATGACCTGAATATTTTGGTCAACATCTAGTATGGCAGAAAAAGCTAGTTATCCAATTTATTTCCTATTTTGCACAAAAATCAAGTGTTATATAAAAATGAACTAGTAACATTTTGGTACGAATCCAAGATAGAAGACGAAGATAGCGGCCTAATAAAATATTTAAAAAGTTAACCTAAAAAAACTAAAACTTATTCAGTTGACTTTAAATTTTGCAGAATAAATACATTTTTTACAGGGATAAATGGTACAAATTCAACATGACGGAACAAAATGGGGGAGCAGGTTAATGTAAAAACTTATTCAGTTTATTTTAAATTATACCCAAAAATCAAGTCCTACATAGATAGAAACTGGTAAAATATTTATAGGAATCCAATATAGTGGAACAAAATGGTGCCCAATATAAATGTTGGAAAATACAGTATATATGTCGTACTAAATTACTATATACAAAAATGGGCATGGCAATTCACGATTCCTAATAAAAGGAGAGATTCATAACAAGGGAAGTTCCGGGTAGAGGAAATTTACTGCTTTTTTTATTTTCTGACTTTTTTAGATCAAAAGCAAGGAATGAATGCCCTCTGATACCTATACGGATTAAGTTTTCGACAAAAGCAAAAATGATTCTGAGAGGTCTGAGAATAATTCTTTTAAGGTTTTGTTTTTAAAAAGTTTAAGCAAATTACGATTATAGCAGCTAAAAATCCATAACCTATATTACCATTCTCAAAAATACCCAAGTAATTTAAGGGCCTAAAATTAAATCAAATGTTTAAATATGTATCCTC
The DNA here is from genome assembly GCA_030620095.1 of Kuschelorhynchus macadamiae. Classification (NCBI taxonomy): domain Eukaryota; kingdom Metazoa; phylum Arthropoda; class Insecta; order Coleoptera; family Curculionidae; genus Kuschelorhynchus; species Kuschelorhynchus macadamiae. The sequence goes on along the minus strand of JAUTXW010000930.1, from coordinate 878,878 downwards.
ATTAGCCTCTGACAGCGGCAATAGATACCTTTTTATCTGAGGCATCTAGATACTGGATAGATTTTTGATTTGGGCAAAAAACAATAGTTGAGTGCATATTTTTTCCAAATTAGATACTCTCTTATTTTGGTACGTCGTAGAAAGAAACAGTAAATTAAAACGTGTAGAAAATATAATTAGGTTTTCGAATCTGCTTTGCTTTTGTGTAAAAAGGGGTAAGTGACTTGGACTATATTCTGCTTTAAAGTAAGGGTATCGTTTAGATTTTAATTGAATTATTAAAAGATTTTAATTTTTATCTGATATTTTGTGTTTTGGGTTTTTCTGGCAGGACCTCGAGGCGTCGATGTGGCTTCAGCAAAAAAATGACACGTATGTAGTTTTTTTTTCGTGAAACATTTAATTTCAAACTTTAAATACATTTTTCTGTCTTTTCATTATTTGTGTCCTATGATATTTAGCGAAAGTCATCAAAAAGTCGAAAAAAAATTAAATTGCGTGCCGTCATAATCGTAATTTACTTAAACTTTTTAAGGACGAAACCTTATAAGAATTCTTTCTCACATCTATTCTCTTTCAGATTTTCTTTTGAGTTTGTCATGAATTTGAACTGTGACAAATGCTTTTGACTTAAAAAGTTTCACGACGACGACCACAATGATTAAGTCACTCCCTTACACGAATCCCAGCTGGATAAGCTTCTGACGACCAAGCTTTTTGACTTCTACTAATAGTAAACTATTACTACGTATATTACATTTTTTCGTTTCGATGGGTCCATGAATTGGTGCAGCCTCCGCCCGAACTATAATGAATTTAAATATTAAAAAATCTCGAAAATCGTGTAGTTTAGGAGTCCATAATCAAATTTTTGTATTCATCGCTGTACGTCTTTTAGACTAATATTATTATCTTCTTCTTCTACGATGAGTCAGTTCCAACACATACAAAAATTTGGGGAAGTAAAACGTGTCATGACTCCAAAAAATGATAACCCTGTAGGTTGTTCTACAAAGAATGACTTTTTGGTACTTATTTCTTAATTACCCTTAATACTTAATTAGTATGTGAGAAATTATTTAAAAATGACTGAACATTTTTATTACCCAGGATCGCTCCTCCCAATCCAGAAACCACGGTGCACCACTACAATATTTCAATATTAAATAAAAGAAATGCGTTTCGTCACTTTTACGAATTTCGTTTGGCATTCACAATGATTTAAATATAAATGCCAAATAGACATTTTATTAACACACTTCAGAAAAGCAGGAGGTTCTCAATTCGACCGATGTTTATCCCCTCATATTGTTTAAACGGCTTGGCTAAGTTGTAGAGAGGCAAATTGTGCAAGGGCGATGAAGGCAGCGAGTTTTATAATTAAATTTCCATTTTTTTAAGTACCTTTTTCAAACTAATAATAAAGTTTTATTATTAGTTTTTTTATTAAAAGGTATCTCTTTTGCAATCACGTTATGTATATAGGATGACCATGAAAATGTGCAACCTCATAATTTAATATTTTACTTGACATTTTTGAAAAATGAACATTCAGCATGACTAAAATGTTATTAACCATATACCCTTATTATAATTTTATATATGTATACGGGTGGTGTCAAAGGAAACATGTGGCAGTTGTTTATATTAAATGATACTATACAAAAATTAACTCAGTAAACAGCCCTGACATTAATATTTAAATTATTTTATTGTTAATTTGAAAGTTTTGATGTTAAATTTTCACATTAATACATTAGTATTTGGGTAGTACGAGTTAAATTAGGTTTAGGTACATATATATTATTATTGTTTTCATAATAATTATTGAAATATTGAATGTTTAACTCAAAAAACGCTGTCAAAAGTAATTTACTTTTATATTTTTTTTTCTTAAGTATTTATTTTAAAATCTAATTTAAATAGTGTCGTTTGTTTCTCTATTCTTCACTTTTTTATTATGTTTTATACAAATGGATATACATATGCCACAAATTAAAATATTCTTAAAAATGTAACTTGTAAAAAATCATTAAAAATTAAGAAAGCAAATACTTTTGAAAAAAATAGAACCGTAAAAAAAATGACTAAAAAGTAAAAAATAATATTTTATTTATTCCTTAAATATAGACATTTTGAAGTCGGCGCCCAAATAATTACTAATCTGTAATAATATGTCATTCAGAGAGGATCATGTCGCTATTTTGAAGTGGAATTACCAAGTAAATTTGGTCGCTGCTCGGATTAGAGTTGTTTTAAAGTTTACATTTAGTTTCCCTAGGTGTATCTTCTATAACACGGCCGTCAATAAAATATTCATGCACCAACCTAGCCAACAGTTGCAAGGCTCCCAAAATATTTCTGCGCATGTCTCGAAATGCGAATTCGTTATTGGCCTGTTTGGAAATTTATAAATGTCCTATAGGAGGTCATTATTGCCATTAGACTTTGGGCTCATCGATTGGATGGAAATAGTAGTTTGCGCTTGCTCAGTTCCACAGAGGATCCTTGAGAGGAAGTCATTCGTGTATCAGTTTTAAAAGATATAAGGCTAGCTATATATTTGATTTATATGTAATATAATATAAAATACATCAACTGTATTTTTTAATAGCTGGGTGAGGCTTCTTTGGGCGTCGAATTCAAAATTTCTACATTTAAGGAATAAAATATTGTTTACTTTTTAGCGATTTTTTTTTAAATCGGTTCCATTTTTTTTTTCAAAAATATTTTTTTTTGTTTGCATAGGTCCAGGTCATATAGTTGACGCTAAATAAACCATATTATAAATTTAAAAGGAGATTAATTTTCCCTTTTTCTTTCCTCATTTGTATGCTACTTATATGTTATTATATTTTAAGGTTCCTCAAAACAAGAAGCATCGGACTGGCTTAAGAGGCATTTTGAGATTGTAAGCCACAAAATAAGTAAGTAGTACATAATAAATACTTAAAAACGTCAAAAATTATATATATATATATATATATATATATATATATATATATATATATATATAATATTAAAAAAAAAAATAATTTCTCTCAGTGGCTCAACATTTATTTTTAATATGAGTCTTTTAAAAACGCATAAATTAATTTCTTGCATTAATTATATTATATTTAGATAACAATAGATATGTAATTAAATTATATGAGATTTTAATGTCACAGCTTAAATGTTGCAAATTAAAAATAACACAATCAACAAGGAAAAAAAATTGATTTAAACTAATTAAAACATTTAAAAAACTAATTTAAAAAAAACGGCTTGCTAATACTTTGTTGGCCCTCGTTGATTATCAATTACAGCCTGCAGACGTCTAGGCATTGATTCAACTAATTTTCTGGTGTACTCAGGTGAAATTGTGTTCCAAGCTTCGCTAATTTTTACTTTTAATTCATTTCTGTTTGATATTGGTGCACTATTAACTTAACAACCACAAATTTTCGATTACATTTAAATCTGGTGACTGGGCTGGTGTTGATGATATTTGTACCGGTTCATATTTCCTTCTATAAAATTCATATTACCTACTCCTGCAGACGACATACACCTCCATAACATGACCCCACGTCCACCGTGCTTTACCGTACCTTTAATGTTATGCAGTTTTAGTTCTTCATTGGGTTTTCTCCAGACGGGTATTTTACCATCCGACCCAAATTGGTTTCTTTTTGTTTTATCGGCAAAGAGTACTTGGTTCCAAAAGTTAAAGTCCTTATTAATATATTCTCTGGCGAACTCTAAGCGTACACGTCTATTTCTTTGGCTTATAAAGGGTTTATTTCTGGCAGTGCGACCGTGCAAATTATTTTTTCGCAAAATTCTACGAATTGTCTGGGGATTACATCTTTTTCCAAATTGTCTTTCTACCTCAGCACATAATTTTGGAGCACTTTTTTTGGGATCAATTGTAATTTCTCTTACCATCCATTTTTCCTCACGATCGTTAAATATTTGATTTGGAGCTAACCTTGACTTATTCTGGACTCTATCTTCATTTCGATAACGTTCGATGATATGTTGAACAGTTGATGAACATTTGCCATTTTTGCTATATTCCTTCGGCTGTATCCAGTTCTGTACTGACTTAAAATTAAATTTCTTTCATCAATTGTAGTTCGACGACCCATTTTTAAACACTTTGGTTTCACTGGGCGAAAAACTGTTTCTAAAAGTCAAATTAAACTAAAAACAATTGCAATAAAATGTTAAAGCATCGCCTACTTAGTAACTTTCGAAATGATAAATTTTGACCTGCTTTATTCACTATGCATCATTTAAGCTGTGACATTAAAATCGCATATAATTTAATTAAATATTTATTGTTATCTAAATATAATATAATTAATGCAAGAAATTAATTTATATGATTTTAAAATGCTCATATTAATTTAATTTCAGTATGTCGTTTTTAAAAAATAAATGTTGAGCCACTGAGAGAAATTAGTTTTTTTTTAATATCGACTGCATCATTTAAGCTGTGAGTCACTGTATATATATATATATATATATATATATATATATATATATATATATATATATATATATATATAAAACAAAATTCTGAAAACTGGGACTATTCTAAGTATCTACAGTGCTGGAAGTTTGAAACGCCTAACGGAAAATTTTTGGGATTTTTTTTAAACGATATTTAAGTGCGGTTTTCGACAAATGAGAGACCACTTTATAGTTTATAAGTGCTTTGAATTGGATTTCGATTTAGCAATCCTAGTGCATAAATACGGGGTGATAAACAGTGCAAATTTCATGTCTTTCCCATTTTTGAAAAAAATTTTTTCTTATGTTTATTGATTTTGGAGTAATCAGTAGGTCAAAAGCCAAAATTAATTTGAAAGATTTTTGGTTAGTTTATACAGGACTGCCATAAAAAAAAGTGGTTATTTTCAACTGATTTCCACGTATTTTGTTGTGCTAAATACAAAAAAAAAATATTGAAAAAATCCTAGACGTCAGAATATTTAGCAAAATTCAAAATTCTCATAATAATGAGTGAATTTTTTTAATGTTTTCATATTTTTATATCTTGGAGGCTTAAATCAACTTTAGAGGCGGAATTACTAGCAATTACTTCTTTCTATTGCATTCAAATGTATACAAGCCAATTTCAAGTAAAGCACAATTGACCCAATGCAACCAACATAAACATGTTGCTACCTGAATGTGTGGGTCTATGCCAGGTAGTAAAAGGCCGGCATCAGTACGTGTTATCTTGTAGCTAGTAATTGTATGGCGTGTGAAAGTAGCGTCCCTCAATTTAAATTCAAGATGGTGTTTAGCGGGTTAAGGACATAAATCAAACCTCAGTTTTTTAAAAATTGGCCGACGTTTCGACGATTTATTTGTCGTCTTCTTCAAGGCTGAAAGAGATCATTTTTTTTTATTACAGTATGGCCGCTCATAGGATACAAACAAAAATTTAATAAAGTATCACAAGGCTAACAACACTAACTGAATATTTTTAAATTAATCTAAAAAACAATATTTGTTTTAGTCTTAGGAAATATAATTATTCGATACTAAAGAGTTATTATTTTTTATTTTTAAATAGATTTTTTTTTAAATATAAACCATATACATATGGAAAACAAATAAATACGAACAAAAAGGTAACCACAACAACATAAAAAGACAAATTAAATAACAATAATAAAAGGAAACCCAGGGTTCATAAGTATTATTATTTGTGACATTTCACTTACCTAATTCCTTAGAATTAGAGGCTCACGTAAAAAATACAACTAATATAATTATACTTCTCCATAGAACACAAATGATGATTACCACTGCAATACATTAAAACACAAGGTGGCAAACAAGTAAAAGAACAAAGGACATTTAGCAGGTCTCGGAGTTTTAAAAAACATACAAAAAGGATTATTCACAAAAACAAAAAACGCAAATAAACAACTCCGGAACCCACTGCAGCAAAACGACGACTAATGGTTTGGTTTATAAATTAATATTTCTTATCAGTCTGTACAAATAAAAAAGGGACAATTATTAGGGCAATGGTTTGTTTACTAGGGCATGTCAAGAAGTACTTTCTCTATAACGATTCAAAATATGGTTATATTGCACACTTAAGCCTTGAGTATCAGTTCTGTGATTCACCGAATTATTTAATTGTATGTGTATCATTTCACTGATATTTCTTTTAATATAATGTTTTTCTCTGTGTAGTACGGTGGTACCTTGAAAATTAAAATTGTGGCCTGTAGAAAAGTGATGTTCCGATAATGCAGTTTTTTTCTTTTTTATTGATGTTTATCACCCTACAGTCGTACTTGTGCTGGTATAACCTAGTCCTTAAATATTGCCTCGTAATGCCTATGTAACATTTATCACAATTATGACATGGAATTTTATAAACCAAATTTGAGCTCAAATCAAGTGGTATTGGGTCCTTTAGTTTCGAAAACAGCACATTTGTTGTTCTTAAAATATAAAATGCTAATTTACAATTTTGATCCTTTTCCCGAATATTACGTTGAATCCTTTCCGACAATGAATTAATGTATGGAAATTTGAAGTATTTTAGTGTCCCTTTGTCGCTCTTTACTTGGCTAGTGATATTATAGTTGTTAATTACCCTGTTTACTAACGTTGTAGGGTAGTTATTATTTTTTAATATGCTCTTAATTTTCTCAATGTTAGAACTATGATACTGTGGGCTGCTTAATTTAAAAGATCTATATAACAAATTTTTTATGGTAGCTATTTTATGGGACATGGCATGTGATGAGAGGTAGTTAACCACTCTACCCGAGGAGGTTGGTTTTGTATACCAGTTTGTTAGTAGCGTTCCATCGAGGTTGCGTTGAACAATAACGTCAAGGAATGGTATACATTTGTCACTTTCCATTTCCATTGTAAATTTTAATTTATGGTGAAAGCTATTAAAATATTGTAACAGGTAATTTACTTTATTAGATGGGCAAGAGAGGATTGTATCATCGACATATAATTTTATTAAGGGTAAGTCAAAAGGTAATTTATTTGTTATCTCCATAAACAATTCATTCATAACCAAACTGGCTAATACCGGGCTAGCAGGATTACCCATCGCTGATCCGTCCAATTGTAGGTAAAATTGGTTATCAAATGAAAAATAACTGCTATCAAACAAAAATTCAATAATATTTAAAAACATACTTTTCGGGATTTCCGTGTACGGCGCTATGTGACTCCATTTTCTTTTTAAAATATTTATAACTAATTCTTTGGGGATATTTGTAAATAACGACGTAACATCTAAAGACAATAAAACGTGATTAGATGGTAATTTTACACTTTTTGTGAACTCTACGAAATCAAAAGAATTTTTAATATTAAAATTAAAGGTTCTCGTTATCTGGCTTAAGATGTTATGCACAAACACGGCTAGATTATAAGAAGGAGCGTCAATACAACTCACCACTGGTCTTAAGCTCAAATTCGGCTTATGGGTCTTACGCAAACCATACAACTTTGGAGATATGCTATTATTAATGCGGAACTTCTTGTAGGATGACTCATTAATGTAATTGTTGTCAAACAAATTTTTGACAATTTTATTTGCTTGACTTTGAAATTTAGACGTTGGATCTGATTTCAAAAGTTTATAAGTATTACCATCCTTCAACAAATCCCGCATACCTGTCGAATACTCCTCCCTATACATGACAACAGTCGAGTTGCCCTTATCTGATCGCATAACCATTAAAAAAGGATTTTGTTTTAAAAAAGTTTTACAAAACCTAAAGTCTTTTTCAATTAAGTTTACTGTGGGGTATTTTTTTTTTGTTATTATTACTATTATTTGAATTGATATAATTGGTTAAATTATTTATACATTTAGCCCGTAGATCATCCTGTTCTTGTTCATTTAATTGTAAAGACTGAACACAAAATTCCAAGTCTTTTATAATGGTGGGTATTGGAATTGTATCTTTGTCTAATGGAAGAGCAAATTTTGGGCCAGTGCTTAGAATTTTTTTAGCCTCCAATGGTAAGTTAATGTCAGTATAATTAAAAAGAAAATTATGATGTGTTCCTAATTCAAAAATTGTTTGATGAGATAAAAGGCAGAACGCACGATTTTTTACCAATTGAAATTATTAGTAATTTTAATGAAATATGTACTAATAAATATAAAAGAATATTTACATGCATTAAAAAAATAAATATAAAAAAGATTGCTACCCTATGTAGCAATTGTTGTTGCCCATCTAATAAAGTAAATTACCTGTTACAGTATTTTAATAGCTTTCACCATAAATTAAAATTTACAATGGAAATGGAAAGTGACAAATGTATACCATTCCTTGACGTTATTGTTCAACGCAACCTCGATGGAACGCTACTAACAAACTGGTATACAAAACCAACCTCCTCGGGTAGAGTGGTTAACTACTATGTCCCATAAAATAGCTACCATAAAAAATTTGTTATATAGATCTTTTAAACTAAGCAGCCCACAGTATCATAGTTCTAACATTGAGAAAATTAAGAGCATATTAAAAAATAATAACTACCCTACAACGTTAGTAAACAGGGTAATTAACAACTATAATATCACTAGCCAAGTAAAGAGCGACAAAGGGACACTAAAATACTTCAAATTTCCATACATTAATTCATTGTCGGAAAGGATTCAACGTAATATTCGGGAAAAGGATCAAAATTGTAAATTAGCATTTTATCATTAAATAAAGAACAACAAATGTGCTGTTTTCGAAACTAAAGGACCCAATACCACTTGATTTGAGCTCAAATTTGGTTTATAAAATTCCATGTCATAATTGTGATAAATGTTACATAGGCATTACGAGGCAATATTTAAGGACTAGGTTATACCAGCACAAGTACGACTGTAGGGTGATAAACATCAATAAAAAAGAAAAAACTGCATTATCGGAACATCACTTTTCTACAGGCCCCAATTTTAATTTTCAAGGTACCACCGTACTAGACAGAGAAAAAAATTATATTAAAAGAAATATCATTGAAATGATACACATACAATTAAATAATTCGGTGAATCACAGAACTGATACTCAAGGCTTAAGTGTGCAATATAACCATATTTTGAATCGTTATAGAGAAAGTACTTCTTGACATGCCCTAGTAAACAAACCATTGCCCTAATAATTGTCCCTTTTTTATTTGTACAGACTGATAAGAAATATTAATTTATAAACCAAACCATTAGTCGTCGTTTTGCTGCAGTGGGTTCCGGAGTTGTTTATTTGCGTTTTTTGTTTTTCTGAATAATCCTTTTTGAATGTTTTTTAAAACTCCGAGACCTGCTAAATGTCCTTTGTTCTTTTACTTGTTTGCCACCTTGTGTTTTAATGTATTGCAGTGGTAATCATCATTTGTGTTCTATGGAGAAGTATAATTATATTAGTTGTGTTTTTTACGTGAGCCTCTAATTCTAAGGAATTAGGTAAGTGAAATGTCACAAATAATAATACTTATGAACCCTGGGTTTCCTTTTATTATTGTTATTTAATTTGTCTTTTTATGTTGTTGTGGTTACCTTTTTGTTCGTATTTATTTGTTTTCCATATGTATATGGTTTATATTTAAAAAAAAAATCTATTTAAAAATAAAAAATAATAACTCTTTAGTATCGAATAATTATATTTCCTAAGACTAAAACAAACATTGTTTTTTAGATTAATTTAAAAATATTCAGTTAGTGTTGTTAGCCTTGTGATACTTTATTAAATTTTTGTTTGTATCCTATGAGCGGCCATACTGTAATAAAAAAAATGATCTCTTTCAGCATTGAAGAAGACGATAAATAAATCGTCGAAACGTCGGCCAATTTTTAAAAAACTGAGGTTTGATTTATGTCCCTAACCCGCTAAACACCATCTTGAAGCTAGTAATTGTTTTACCATATTTGTCAAATAAAGTGTTATGTATTTACGGAGGTATGTGAATTATTTTTAAAGCAACATCTGAATGTCACACACTTTGTATAAAAGTGTATTTCGCATACTTCGGCTTAAACGTTGGGGATCAAAATAAAATTTGGGCACCTCATAAAGTGTGAAAACGTTGAATTGAAGACCTTCGAAATTGGTTCAATTGTATGAAAAAAGCTTTTCTTTATGGGATTCCTATGGTATGACGCGAGCAAAACAACCATGTGACGATTATTGTTTTTACTGATGCGATGTGAAATGGTACAATTCAAAATTCATTCAACCATTTCACTTCATATTCCTAACCTTCATTCAGAGATTCGTCCTATTACCCATGGTGAAATCCCAGTGCCCAAAGCCTCTGCTACCTTACAAGATATTCCAAGTTCCGATGAAAAGATACCTGAAAAAGACGACGAGTTGGTTTATTGCACTAATATTGAAGGTTTTATTGAGAGATTTAAAATCCAATATGATTCTTTACAATGGCGTCTTTTAATAGATTCCTCAAAAAGAAGTCTTAAAGTCGTTTTGCTTCACAATGTCTCCATTCCTGCGAATTTGGAACTGGTTCTTCGCAAACTGAAATATAAAGACAACGATTGGCAAGTGTGCAGGGATTTTAAAGTCTTGTGCGTGTTACTTGGGCAACAAGCTGATTATACCAGATACTCTCAGTTTTCTGTGTTAATAGGACAGTCGAGAGAGATAAAAATCACTGGGCTAAGAAGAGTTGGCCACCGAGGAAGCTCAAAGTTGATGAAAAGAATGTCCTCCGAGAAACATTGGTACCTCACCATAAAGTTGGAATCGATGAAGCAATTCGTAAAATCACTTCCACGAGATGGAGATTGCTTAAAATACCAGTTTGCAGGCTTCTTGGAGGTAAAAAAGGTGTTTTCGTCGGAGCAGACATTAGAAGGCTCATGGCTTATCAACAATTTATCAGTATCAAGACGAATCCTCAAAAAGAAAGGTGAATTGCATTTAAGGGAGATAATGAGAAATTTTTAGGCAATAACAAAGATGCAAACTATAAGAAAATCGTCAACAGAATGCTAGAAGCATTTCAAGCTTTAGGTTGCTTGATGAGTCTGAAAGTCCATTTCTTCCAATTCCACCTTGACTACTTTCTGGAAATTTTGAGAGCTGTAAGGGAAGAGCAAGGTGCATATCAAAGAGATGGAAAAAAGAAACCAGGGAAGATGGAACGTTTTAATGATGGCAGACTAATGTTGGTCACAAGCACAAATGTACCAGGAGAAGCTTCACTGGGAAGAAGAATATATTTAAGTGTGTACTAGCGAACTCACTTTTGTTAAAAAATATGATTAATGAATGATTTTCTAATATAAAAGTTATGTCTTAAATCTATTATCGTTTATTTTGTAGAAATGACTCGTTTAACATCCTATTTGTCAGAAAACTTGACGTCATATGACAAAACTCATTTAATTAAGATAAACATTAAAATTAATTAAAATAATAAAAACAGCTTTTTAATTTTTTGGTTTTCCATACATGTGTTATTGTAGAATCAGAAAAATTAATATTACACCGAACATCAACTTTTTTTGATATCAGCACTCTGCATCTGAATAACACTTATTCAAAATGACTCTTAAAATCTCTTATTATAAGTGCATTAATGTATTGTTTAAACGCTGGAAACAAAATTCTACAGGATGAAACCAAAATATAGTTTTACTGTTGTTTGGATAATTTGTCTAAATTTAACTTCTTAATTTAGAATCGCTTCAGAGTTTTATGGAGTATTTTTTAAAATACAAAGAAAGTTTTTAGAACTTTCAATTAAAACACCGATGCAGGTTTTCTTTTTTATTTCTATTATTTTTAAGTGTTGTCCAGATACAGGGTGTTGATATCCAAAAAAGTTAATTTTTTGATAAAAATTTTAATTTTTCGACAATTATTGAAAAACCGTTCAAACTGTTTTTTACTTTTGACATACTAATTTATCCACAATAAATAAAAATCACAAAAAATCGTTTTTTTTTTCAAAACTGGAGAAGACATGAAATTTTGAAAAAAAATTGCACTATATTACTTCCTACCCTGTATTTATAAATTAGGATTGCTAAATCGGAATTCAATGTAAAGCACTTATAAACATTAAATGGTCTCTCATTTGTGGAAAACCGCACTAAAATATAATTTAAAATTCTTATTTAGTTTAAAAATAGCCTAAAAATTTCCATTATGCATTTTAGCGACAATTTTTTCTATAAAAAAATTTGTGCCTTTTTTCATAAGTCAATTTTCTCATTTCTCGCCCTAGGAAAATAAAAATGTTAAAATATTCTTAGCAGTAAAAAGACGGGGCTTTCTATGTGGAGAATAGTTTTTGTTCCAGGTGGTAGTAGTAGTAGTAGTAGTAGTAAGATGGGGAGACAAGCCCAGCAACTAGGCCTAAAAGCCACTTTTCGCTAACCCCGGTCTCACTCCACTTCTCTATGAAGGTGACCTGTCCTTCTAATGTAGAAAAGCATCTTGCCCCAGTCGAAATGTTGTAATTATTTCTTGGAGACGGACTCAACGCCGAAAGTATTCCAGCCTAGTTTTGCCAACCTTTTACACGTGCCAACAAGATTATAGGGATCCTTCTCCTGTGCTCCACAGTTAGGACGAGAGATGTCCGCTAACCCCAGCTGTTACATATGCCTGTTTAGTTTACAGTGTCCTGTCAAAATGCCAGTTAGGTCCCCAATCACCTGTCGACTCCTCGAAATCACCCAAGTTGCCTTAGGTCCGCTGTCCCAGGTGGTACTTATACACTGGTAGAAAGACTCAAAATAATTTTGTGCACCAAATTTCACCGATTAGCACCGGTCGGCCTAAATTTAATACTGATCTCTAAACAAAACGTTTTTTCAGTGTATTTACTACATTTGATCAAAATCAATTGTTTAGATGACATAGGGCCGAAAGTAAAACAGTGATTGATTTGAATTGGTTTTTCAACTTACCAGCAGTGCTTTCGGCCCCCTTAAACTACCTCGGCTCGCAGACTGTGTTTTCAAAATAGTCGGTAAAATAAATGATGATTATACCAGCAAAAACAATTATTTTCTAAATTTCGACCGCTTTCACGGCATTTGAGGTATAGGCATCACATTTTGATTGCAGATGTTCTTTCAATTCTGTTTTGAACACCCGCCCCGTTTCACCTTGCCTCAAGTGCTTGGATTTCGGTCTCGCAAAATTTCTTTAAAGTTACCTCATTTCTTACCCCTTTTCTAATTCTTTTACGTACTTAGATTTCAAGTTTTTTCATTTTCTTTTAGAAACAATGGTCCCCCTAAATCTATTTCTGTGACTTGTCCTTGGGAAAAGTACAAACGAAGTCTCAGCACGCTTAGTTTTATATCGCTTACATATTATACATTTAGATAAATATTCTCTTATAGCTCTTCTAGTACTCAAATGGCGGAAATTTGATTAAAGTAAATAAACATATACAGGAAGTAAGTATGAAAAGGAAAAATATCTATCTTCCTTGTTGAATATCACAAAATGGCAACGTTGTAACTTCTTTTCTTCTTGGCATTGATATATAATATGCCAATGGCCCAGAGCGTAATAATAGCGGCAATAGTAATATTTTTGAACCTATTTGTAAAACAATCGTTTAGCTTTGCAATTTATAAATATGTAGCTTAGGGAAAAAAGTGCGGATATGTAATTTTGCTTTCTAAAGAAGGATAAAATAGTAATTGTTAACCCTAAAAGAAATTAAACATACTTGCAAATTAATAACGCAGAAGAAAGAATCTGTCCAAGAACTCGCAAAAAAATTATCAAAATTAACCGAAAAATTCACAAAAATCGAACATATTCGATTTACAATTCCCAATTTGATCTTCCGATTTAATTTATTAATTAATAAAACACATAAAACGCTTAAAATGTTTTAATTTTAATCTATTATTTTAAAGTACAAGTGTTACGGTTAATAATGTAAAATTATATCTTCAAAAGTGACCCTCTCTGCTTCTTTGGCATGCTAACATTCTTTTTCTAAAATTTTCAGACACATTTTCGCAGGTGTTCTGTTCAGTTTGCCCAATCGCTTGGGTAATATTAACAATAAGCTGTTCAGTGGTTTGAAGATTGTTAACGTAAACTCTCTCTTATAAAAAGCCCTACGGGAAATAATCTAGTGGTGTGAGGTCGCAAAACCCAGGCGGACAATTTACGTCATCTCTTCGAGAAATTATTCGATTGCCAAATTTCCCCCTTGCAACATTCAGCGCTTCATTCGAGGTATGGCAAGTGGCACCGTCCTGTTGAAACCACATGTTCTGGACATCCATGCCTTCTAATTTATCCTACAAATAATCAATTAACATTGTCCTGTATCGAGCACTGTTCAACACGCAACTGACGAACATTTGTAGATCTCAACTATAACTACACAACATTGCAGGTCTGGTGAAATCGACACACTCAATTTTTTTTCATAAGTGTAAATGTCCCACCACTTTTCGCAACGTTCGTACGATGACTGAAGGCCATATTACTTACGAATAGCAGCAGCATATTCATTTATACAGTGTGTAACAAAAGTAAGGAAACGTCGGAATTTCTCAGGTACAGCTTACCTGAATTTAATCGAAATATGCACACTTTGGTATAAAATTATGCCAGATCCAACGGCGGGTTGCTGTTAAGTTTACCGTTTTCCTGTTATAGAAGGAAAATTTTATTATTAATGTAACATACTATATTATATTACTATTTTAAAATCTGCGTAAAATTCTCAACACTTTTCATTAAGAGCACTTTTTATGAAAGGCAACAATGTTTGAGAGAATAAGGGTCTAATATACATAATTTAATGTATTACCTTTTATTAAAATACCTGCATACTAAAGGTTACCTGATATGTTTGACAATGTTAGTTTCGAATAGAAGTATCTTATCACTTTGATTTTAAACTGTGAAATATGTTTTTAGAAATATTTATGATCAACAGCAAAAGTTGTGTTATGAGCGGGGATCGAACCCGCAACTCTGGATCACTAGTCCATCTCTAACAATTGCGCTATCATACCACTGATAAGCAATTCAATAGAACTTGTACATATTCAAACCCACCAGTATCATAACCATTGTTGATCCTGCCAAATATTCTAACCTTATGGCGCAGCGATCCTGACTGGACGTCAAATTTGACATCGCTATTAGGTACCGTCCATATTAGTAAATTTATAATTTTACATTATGCCCGTATAATATATAATATGGACGGTACCTAAAAGGGATATCAGATTTGACGTCCAGTCAGGAACGCCAGTCCATAAGGTTAGAATATTTGGCAGAATCAACAATGGTTATGATACTGGTGGGGTTGAATATGTACAAGTTCTAACGAATTGCTTATCAGTGGGACGATAGCGCAATTGGATAGGGGCAATTAAACTAATAATCCAGAGGTGCGGGTTCGATCCCCGCTCGTACCATAAGTTTTGCCTATAAATATTTCTAAAAATGTCAGTTTTGTTGATTTATAAAAATGGATCGTTTAACTGAAAGCTAAAGAGTTGAAATTTTTATTACAATGGGTTATGGGGTTGGAATGCGAAACCTGCAAGATGTTTGTAACATTTTGAATAACAAATATCCTAACAGAAATCAAATAACTAAATCTATCATAAGTAAAATTACCAAAAAATTTTGGTGGTAAAAGGTAAAGGATGCGGCAATTTCCTTACTTTTGTTACACGCTGTATAGAAATCAGCTTTGGTTAAATTCACCGAAATTGTCTGTCTTACCTCCGGGCTATCAATGTCTTAAGTTTGTATTTATCAGTATTCCCGTTAATTTAGATTTAGAAATGTTTTCGTTTGATGTACCGACAACTGGCGGAACAAATTCACCAAGGCTCAAAGATCGCCGGATGTTTTCCCCATGTTCGCGAACGTTCTCAAACATTTTACACGGTGTGTTACAGAAACTTGGACGCAATTTAAAAACATTTAGCAAGTTTATAATAATATATTTAATAAATTGTCACTTTAAATTAGATACTTTTTTAAATAAATACAAAATAATGCGAAAATCTAAAACTAATACCCCTAATAATTTTTTTCAGGTGAGGCTTTAAACTGGACTAAGCAAAAAGCGAAAGCCGCCATCGACAAGACCATCCAGCTTTTAGACGACACAAGTGAATAGAAACAGTAAAATAAAAAAAATCAATAAATACACGAAAAAAGTGAAATCGATGTTAAAATTTATGGAGCTAAATAGACTAAAAACACGTTTTTTTTTCTAGAATTTTATTTATAATAAATAAATAAAATATTTACTATTCAACTCTACTAACTTTTGCTGGCACGACAGTTTTGCTCTATTATTCCCAAGTACACTTGAAATAAATATATAGAGTGTTTTGGAACAGGTGAACTCTCTCTATATGCCAAAATATTGCTGGTTTATCACATAAAATATAGAAAAAAATCTTTCATGGCTTAGCCGCGCAAGATCTTTGGCTTCTTTTAAGTTTGTGACATGTCCAGTGGATTGCTGGTGTTCGGATAAACGGATTGTTCAATTTGTTTATTTCTAATTCATCTCTCAGGCTCTTCTAGATATTAAATATTTTTAATATTCTCACTTTTTTAGATTCACTATAGAGCATACCTCGAAATAAACACATTTTATCAAAAAAATTTGCGAATGAATGACTTTTTTGCGAAAAAAAGAATGACAAGACACTATATGGTTATAAACCTAGGAGGTTACTTTAATTAAATTAAAATTGCATGCAGAATAGATAATTAGAGTGTATTATTATACAATATACTATTTTTAATTTAAGGTTTTAAAGAACTAATGTTGAAACTGTATCAACAAAATATGTTGATGTTATTCATCTAAAAAGTTCCTAAACAAAAAAATTAACTGACATTTGACATTTTCGTGATTAATCAGCTTTCCTCTTATTAAAGGAGTAATATTGCCCCATTTAATTTCATTTTGCCAGCGAAGAATTCATTACTGTTTATTAGGATTGTTAATAATATTTTGTTGCATAGTTGAAACGCTGTCATTAGGAACACAAGGGGAATCAGAAAAGTGTTAACACCAGTTTAAGTGCCGAAGACATCATCATTAGAGATATAACATGAAAACCCGTAGAGAATAAAAGCTTCCACGGGAGCTGGCAGCCAACGTTAGTACAGTCGGTAAATCGGTGCTGGGTTAGCACCAGGTTAGATGTGGAAGGTATCATCATTAAAGCCGTAACATAAAAGCGGTTCAGCTCAATCACTGACGACGTAGAGTTAAATTTAAAATATTGTCTTCATAAATCAAGAAATGTAAGGCAATTTGGCAACACTATGCGGGTTCTTTTATTTCTAATACCATATTAAGGAGTTTTTGCACCTTAATGTTTTGAAAATTGCAGGGAATTTTGTCAGTTTTTTTTTTTTGGGTCAAAGGCGCTTCAAGCGCAAATTTTATTTTTTTAACCTATACTATAGGACACAGGTTTTCGTAAAATCCGAAATACTTACTCTCAACAAGACCCCATCTTTCATGTTCCTTAAGCGTAGTGAAAATGAATTGTCCAGTTTCTCCAATATAGACATCACCACAAGATCAAGGTATTGCATATACTATTTCAGTTTGGAAAGGAATAATGTTCTTTGGCGATCGCAAACATAGTCCAATTTTCTTATGTGTCTTGTGAAGATTGTACGTACGTGGGACCAGCTAATGAACCTTACAACCTTGTCTGTGCTTCCATGTATAAATGGAAGAACTACACTTGTTTTCGTAACTTCTGGAATTTATACACAGACTACCGGTAATTCCTGGGGTTACCGATAGGAACGTAGTTCTTTCGTTTATACACAGAACCACAGACAATATTGAAAGGTTATTTGGCTGGTCCAACATACGTAAAATCTTCAATACACAAGAAAATTGGGCTATGTTTGGATCGCTAAAGGGCATTACTCCTTTCCAAAAGGAAAGAGTATATACATTTCCTTGTTCGTGTTGTGATGTCTGTATTGGAGAAAATGGACGAGCCATATATACTAGAATTAAGGGACTTAAACGATCTATTACAAAGAACCAAATTCTACAATTTGTTGTATCTAAACACCAGTATTCCCCTGGACATGCCATAAATGAAAAGAAGCCAGAGTTCTTGCGCCGCTCTCGGGATTCTATAAACGAAAAATTAGATAATATGTTGAATTTTATAAATATCTTAATAATTTTATTAGATATCTTAATAATAAGATGTAATACTCTGTCATTGATAACATCGTATCTCTTAGATCGAATACAGTATACAAACGTAAAAAATGTTGCTAGTAGTAGCACAAACATTATCTAGGGGCTCAATCCTGGAGCCCCTTTTGTAGTCACTTCATGTTCAGCTTCGAGATATAGGCAGATATTATATCTTTGTTGACGACATGGCTCTTGTATATAAAGGGACCGACCTGCCTAATACGCAAAAGCAGACAAATGGCGATTTAAATCTCTATTGTTCGTGGTTAATACATAATAAATTAAAAATTAATACCAAAAAACAACTTAATTAATATTCTCTCTAAAAGATGTAGCTGTAGACCTAAACATAAAAATAGGGGGGGATATGATTGAGAGGGTAGATCATGCAAAATATTTGGGATTAATTTTAGATGATAATAAGTTAAACTCTCCATGTAGAACATCAGGAAATAAGCTGTTTCCAATAATAGGTGCGTTATACACATAGAGATTATCTGCATAGGTCTCCGTCAAATCAAATATACAGGGTAGTCCAATAATGGAGGACGTCGGCTGTAGCTCGGGAACCATTAATGACAGAACTTAAGGAAAAAAATATATATAGGTAAATCGGCAATGAGAAATCGCTGAAAATTATTTTCAAGTTCGAAAGTTGGCCGCTAAAGGGAGTAACAGCAACACCAAAGTGTAAATGCGAATTTTCTGATAAATTTCCATAATTGAGGTATGATAAAAATATAAGCATTGTATTCTTCAAATAATTACGCACTTTTTGGCTTTAAACAGTTTTTGTCTATTTTTGAAAATAAAGTGGTGAGGGAAGGTCAAACATTTTTGCTTTCAAAAGTAGATCTCTCTGTCTTGGATGAACTGCTATTTTTGCTTCGCTTGTAGAGCTATGAACTGTACCGTAATGACATTGTTAGTGGTCACTAGATGGATTTCTCCAAATAATGCTGATTTTCTTAAAAAAATCAAATAGTAGGCTATGACTTTTGTATCACAATTTGGTAGTTATGAAGGGCATTGAATAGTGAAATAAAAAAATCTAGGTCCGTATTTAAATTAAGAAAGTTGATGATGGTCTCTCAAATCCAAAACGTTGGATTGGAAAATTAACCTTGCCGTTTTGTAGAGCAAAAAACAAAGTGGAAATTATTCTCATCTCTCATTTTAATTAATCTTAAAACTTTCGGAAAATCAAAAAACTGGAAAAAAACAAGGCTCCAATAGAAATATTAGTAATCTTGCATGACTGTAAAGAAAAAAACAAAAAATACTAAAACTCAGTCTCATAATCACACATAAGCTTGGCAATAAAATATCGGTTAGGGCAAAAAGAGAAAAACGACGAAATGAACTAGCAACTAACAATAAACTAACACAAATATATTTAAAATTACTGAAAATTACTTAAAGTAAAAAAAATTAGCATATGCGACTCAACCTACTACAAGCAATAATATGGTAGACCGTATTAGGAATGCCATCCAAAGTATTTCTATAGCAGAAATGGAGGCTGCAGTCCAATCGACATATGAAAGATTGCGACTTTGTATTGACAACGCTGGACGGCATTTTGGACATTTGCAAAAGTAGTTTGCAGTAATTTGAAATATATTTGTTGTTATTTTATTGTTAGCTGTGAGTTCATTTCTAGGTAGAACTTACTGTTTTTGCCCAAACTGAGTCCTGCCCTTCCTCGCCCTATCTTTAGCTATTTTATTGCGAAGCTTATATGTTTATGAGACTGAATTTTAGTATTTTTTGTTTTGTTCCTTTGTTAGGTTTTGTTCTTTACAATTATGCAAGATTACTAAAGTTTCTCTTGGAACCATGTTTTTTCAGTTTTCTCGTTTTCCTAAAATTTTAGGATTAACTGAAATGCTCTTGAACCTCCGATGTAGAAAACACTTTTAAGCCCCTTTATATCAGAATCGGTGAATTTTATGAAAAAATTTTAAATACAAAATTTTTCTTAGCTTGACTTGTATTTTTTATTTTTTCTAATTTTATATATAGAGGATATTTCGTTTTACGTGGAGAGGTATGAACTTTTTTTATTTTAAATGCCACACCCTGTATATTCATAAAATTTTAAATAGCTCACTCAAATACCATATCAATGATATATAATAGTATGGGTCTGTGATGGACCGTTTTGGACTTATTGACGTTTATCTCCACTTTTTGACATATTTTCAACGCGATATAACAATGTTATCTATTAACTTTTTCAATTGGTTCTTGTACAGCAGGAAGTACCAATTATTGATGCATTAACTTACGTGGATTCGAAAAGTTATAATATTTCAAAAATATTACAGTGTTGCCAAATTTGGCGTACCATTAATTTTCTCAGCTATTTTAAATTCAACACCCTATATATTATAACGCATTTGAATAGGGTATTAAAAGGCCTTTCTAAAGATGTAAATACTATGGGTCTGAGATGCGCCATTTCGCAGTTATCGAGAATTGTCTTCAGGAATATCCGAGGGAAGATCCTTATACCACCGATTTTATCTTTTTTTTTAAAGCGACCCTATGTTTATTATACTGAATTCAAATAGAGCGTTGATTGCCCTTTTCAACGAGGTATAACATTATGTGTTTGGGAGTTACTGTTCGGACTTATTGGAGTTTATCTGATATAATATGATTCGTCTTCATAATTCTGATTATTTTTAAATCAACATAATATTAGAGGCATCTAGGATCATCTTACAATTTTGTTGAAAATTTGGATATTATTAAGTTTTAAATCACGCTGGGATCATACATTCTGTTTTAGAAACATTAGTCCTAGGATTTGTTTTATGGGACATATTGACAATTGAACGAGGTTGGCCATGGATGCTTCATTTGTGTGTTTTTTTATTGTCATAGTTACAACCTTTTGACACAAGATTAATATACCCTCTTATTTACTTATTTCTCGTTTTTTAATTTAGTTTACTTATATATTTATAGTATATTTCCGTTTCTAAAGTTAGTTTACCCATTTATTAAATGTTTCCTATACGGGAAAAGATTGATATGCTACAGAGTTATTTATCCAACAATAAAAATCGGGCCCTGGCATTCAGGGATTACATCACTAAATATCCATTAAGGCGTCACCCATAAAAAAAGATATTCAATTAAATTCACCAGCAATATAGAAGAAATAATGGAAATTTGAAGAAAGAGAAACGAAGGCGTGGTACAATTTTGACCGAACTCAATATTTTATTGTTTTTTTAAGGGACTCCGGAAAATTCAACAAGGAATGCATCTTTGGAATTGGAAGTTAAAAGAACAACGCTTTGAACCTGTCGTGAAATAAACCACTAGAAGCCGTATAAATATTGTCCAGTGCAAAAATTACATCAAGGGGAATATAACACAAGGTTAGATTTTTCTAGTACCCTTATGGACAGACATTTCGCGGAAAATATATTCTCTGATATTATTTGATACTGATGAGTCAATATTTACGACGAAAAGTTAAGGAAGTTTTAAGGTCTTGGAGAAGATCAGTAAAAGTGTTGTATTTTTCGATTACAATTTAAATTCCCGACGTTACCTAGATCTGTTAATGGACATTCAGCCACTGGTGGAAAATGAAATTCTTTTAAGAGATCGTGCTAATTTAATTTGTCAGCTGGGTGGTGCTTCATACTACAGAAGTCCAGAGATCAGAAATTATTTAAATACCCAATATCGGGAATGGATTGGAGAAAATGGAAGCTACGCCTGGCCCCCGAGAAGCCCCGACCTCACTTCTCTGGATTATTTTCTGGGGTACACTAAAAGAGCTAGTCTATAAAAAAAGCGTACAACACCAGAAGAATTTAAAAGAAACGCTATAACACATTTAGAAACTCTTTACACTACGTGCATTGCCCAAAATGGGGGGCATCTAGAACAATTCTTGCAATAGTTAGCTATATTTTTTTTTTGTTCGAACTTGTTACTATAATTAGATATTCATTGTTAATATCCGTTTTTTCTTGCTATTTGTCTAAACTTGTTGAGATAATTAGGTTTTCTTTGTGAATTCTATTAATTGATTCTTTTGTTATTTGTTAATTGTATTCTTAATAAAATGTTTATTCAAGAGTACTGAAGATACTTGTCTATACATACGAAAAGATGTACCGCTGACCCATGATGTATAGTTAAATAGTTATTCGTATTGGTTGTTTCAATAGGTCCGAAAGGGTGACTCTTATACCCATAATATTTTACATCTTTGGAAAAGCCTTTTATTGCTCAATTTTAATTCGACATAATATATAGAGGGTCGCATTAAAAAAAAATATATATATATAAGGATATTCCTGAGGATAATTCTCGGTAATTTCGAAACGGTGAATCTCAGACCCAGAGTATTACTTCGTTAAAGAGGTCTTTTATTACCCTATTCAAAAGCTATATTATATACAAGGTGTTGCATTTAAAATAGTTGAGAAAATTAATGGTACCCTAAATTTGGCAGCACTGTAACATTTTGAAATATTATAGCTTTTCGAATATAGAAAAGATAATTCATTAATTGGTTTTTCCTTCTGCATAAGAACAAATTGAAAAAGTTTATAGATAAAATTGTTATACCGGGTTGAAAATATGTCAAAAACTGAAGATAAACGTCAATAAGTCCGAAACGGTGCATCACGGACCCATACTATTATATACCATTCAGATGGTCTTTGAGAGAGCTATTAAAAATTTTATTAATATACAGGGCGTTCCATTTAACCCACCATTTCTGATATAAAGGGGTGTCCCAAGATAAACGGCCCACCCTGTACAAACTCCTTCCATATGTAAACTCTTATAAGCTTTATTTAAATTTACTACTAAAATGTTTAAGATCTTTTAGTTTTCCATTTACAGGGGGATTTAGCTAACAGTATTAAACTTTTATAGGTTCTAGTTTCAAGACGAATTGAGCGATTAATTAAATTTTGGTCGCGAGAGGCTTAATTTTTGCGAAATAAATAACTTTGAAACCCACTAAAAATTGGTAAAATGAGACATGAAAATAATTTCCACTTTGCCATTGTAACTTCTCCTCTACAAAACGGTAACTCTTCTCCTAATCGGCAAGTCTTTAAATCCTGGATCAATAAACTTGCTCTCTCTTTATTTAAAGCAACCTCGGTACCTATCTCTTCGTGGTCTCCTCATAGATTAAAAAAACTGTGTTTCATTTAAAAAAATACTCTGTATAGGTATTCGGTTATATATCCCATATAAAACAAAAAATATAAGTTAAACTATTCTGAATTGAAGGAAGGAATCTATATTCCGTTATCATGTTTCACACCACTAACCTATTTATTATTTTTATTATAATAACGTTCATTTGGTGATTAGTCAGAAAATATACAAAGTTAGGCATGGAATATACATGAAAACTTATTGGGCTTGATCCATAGGGTTTATTCAATAATTTTCTATCTTCATCCAATTTTAGCGTTCCTAAAAGTATTTGAGGAGATATTCGCCATGCATAGGGCCATGTCCAGTTAAAAAGTTCGTCTTGTCAAAATATTTGTCTTGACGTCAAAATTCAAAATCAAAGAAATTGAGCATTTTTTTCAAACTCGATAGTTCCTAATTTCTTGAACTAGGACAAAAATATGTAAATTTATGTTTTCTTAGCAAAAATATGGAGCTTTTGACCTGCTCAATAGTTTTAGTCCTAGAAGAACAAAGCAAAAAAATTGGTGTACGCTATATTTCAAAAAAATCTATATATATATATATATATATATATATATATATATATATATATATATATATATAATAGAATATGATTATATTGCTTTTTCCAGCAAGTTGTGTACAATATTTTTCCCACAACACAAAAAAAGTCAATAAAAAACATTTATTACATATCTTTTAAAAACATAAATGATAATAATTTTTAATATTGACATACGGTCATAACGCGCCAACCGATCACGCGTATTTTGCCGTTTTGTTTTACCTCACCCAGCCTACTTCCGAATATTGTAACGATCGACGCGTCGCACGTTGGAGCCGATTCCATAGAAATGAAATATTTTATAATATTATTAATTATTATAACAGTAACATTATTTCTTCGAACATTAATAAATAATAAGTTTTTTTTTATTACAGTAACAGAATAAGCTATTTTTGAAAGGTTGTTTATTAACAAATAAATCAGACTACGATATCATACAATGCTTTACGTTATTTTCCTGTGTTTGTTATCATTTGTTTCTGCGCGTAATTTGTCCAGTTTTCTTAGAGGGTTGTGGGAAAAATGTATTATTATCTTCCTTTGCAGGGGCATTCGGGGATGAGAAGATCTACTCAATTTTTATCAAATAAATGCGATGTTGCCATTTAAAAATAAATGGTTTTTTTATCTATAATGATCAAACCAGCTACGCGACAAAACTCAAACAACATACTTGTACCAGTTTTTTACCGTGGTGTGGAAAAAACACGTATTTTTTTAGTTAAAAAAGACAGATAATACAATGTCGATTGATTTTTCAAAAAAATCTTGGAATCTTCATTTGCACAAAATTTTACAAATTACACTTTTGCTTTTAAAAATGTTTAGTTTTTGAGATTTCACTTCCACTTCCTAAAACAATAAAATCTATGACTCATAGGGTACGTTTTAAGATATGGTAAGAATATCAAAATATTAATTTGACCGGGATATTATCCAAGCCCTTTTTAGGACTAATTTTCCTGCTCTTAGTTAAACTATATTTTATGTATTGCAGGGAAGAAAATATTTGGCAAGGTGGATCAAATTCAAACGACGACTTCTGGATATAGATTGGACGGTAAGCTCAGTTATTTCAGAGATATTTAAAAACTATAATAATTAAAAGATAATTTTTGAGCAGTGGTGCCTGTCAAAACCGAAATACCAAAATTTCCCCTCGGCGACCCAAAAAACAAAACAGAATGTCCTGGTAAGTATTTTTCTAAAACTTTTTAATAAAGAGAATATTGAGGATGAATGTATATAGAGAAGTGGTACAAGTCTTATGACTTGTTTTCAACACATTTGCTTGCAACCGGCTTTTGCACCTAACTTTTTTTACGTTGTCACTTGCTAGTAGTTATAATATGTCAAAAATTCAAACATGCATTGGTCCCGGACTGATGTGAAGGGTTCGGCCGCCTTTGTGTCAAGATTTAAAATACCGCTCTTTAAGAAAATATAAAAATACATTATTATATATACTATATTTTATTCAATATTAAGTTATATATGAATAAAACACAAACACAAGTGTAACTCTTAAAACAATAATAGCAATATCATTAATCAGATTTAAATGGACTTTTTACATAAATCATTTTCTATTGAAATAATAAATTTTTGCCCATTCAAGGTAGAGTTTTGAAAGAATCGTCTTAAAATCTCATTTAGTTGATAAGATATTGTAGAAAATTACGCCTTAATGGTAGATTGTTGAGTCATTGACGAAAGAATCTTAAAATCTTCTTTAAAATGTATTTAAAGAAGTATTGTTAAAAGGTTAAAATACATTTGACCCAGTTAAGGACGGAATTTCAAAACATTCGGAAACTGATTTTTAAATAAATATTTTTGAAAGCCGTGGACGAAAGAATCGTTTAAAAAACTCATTTATTACAAAAAGATTGTAAAAAGAATAAATTATTTTTTTACGCCGTTAAAGATGGAATTCCGACTATTACGGATATTGTTTCTAAATAATTATTTTTAAAAGCCCCTGGCAACCCAAGTAACACAAATTAGCTGATGAGCTTTTTTGCCTAACAGTTAGTCATAAAAGTGTCATAAAAACCAGAGATTTGTCAAATTTTGGCAAATGATTCTTGGTTTCTTTTCTAGCCATGAAAGCTCGCTTCAAATTAGATTTTTTGGCTCCAAAAGTAGCAGTTTTTAATGTAGATAAGCTACCGCATAATTACTTGGCCAAAAAATATCTTTTATTTTGTAATATTGGATGGCCAAAAAGTAGAAATATCTGTCAATTTTGTTGCAACAACATAACCAGATATATTTTAGTAAGTATTGAAGTTAAATTATGGTAAGCATAGCTGTTTAGAATGTTAGAATACGGCATTTTAACCAATAGAAATCGAGGTCAGAATATGACCAATAAGTAGGCATTTTTCCCAAATGCTAACCAAACATATTTTAGCAAGTATTTAAGTTTAATTATAGTAATAACAGCTATATAAGAATGCCAGATTATGACATTTTAAGACAACAAAAATTGAAAGGAAAAAATATGGCTTTTATTCTCATATTTTTGTTTCAAAATTAAACTAAAATTGGCTAGTTTTATTTCCCTCATTTTTGCTATAATGCTAGTTTTGTTTCCTTAATTTTTGCCAAAAAATGTCATTTTCAATTTATACGTTTATAACCTATAAAACTATACTTAACCAAACTGAAGATTTATTTAGAAAAACGAAATATAAATTATTTACCATACAAAATGTCTAATAAGAACATTAAATATTCCACCACATATTATAGAAAAATGCCGACTTAAAACGGTAATCGTCGTTTAATTTTGTTACGCTGGCTCCTGGGTCTTAAATTAGCAATTTTTTAGCGATTACTAAATGCAAACCAATATAATATAACCACTTTTATTGGCAAAATTTTAGTATCTAAATGTTGCTACATTTTGGATACATTTGAAAATTTGCCATTTGTTAAATATTTACTTACAAAGTGGCCAATTTCAAGGAATATTTTCTTAAAAAATAGCCCAAAACTTTTTATGATCCGCCATGATTGAAATTAAAAAGACATTATATATGTGTCACTACATGACTATATACTGAACTAAATTAGATCACACTTCACTATTCCGAGTAAAAGGAAACATTCAAAACCGAGAAAGTTCCGGGTAAAGGAAATTTACCGATTTTTTCAAAAGCGATAGAGATAGCTCATTTCAAAAAATATATTTACAAAGTCAAGCCTGTGAATTAATTTTGATCTTTCAAATAATCTCCTTGGACCAGTGCAGTTTGCATCGGGGTTCAAATTTTAAATTTCTAAATGCTTAAATTTCCTACTTATGCGTTAATACTTTGGACATATTAGCTTTTATATCTATCTACGCTTACTTGCAAACTTAACAAAACGTGATTCTTGGGATTAGATCGTGTCAAGTTGGAATTACTATCCGACGTTTCACCTTCGACTGCACGAGGCATCTTCAGGGATCTTTAGTTTACGAGATCTGAACATTCAGTGTAAAGTAAAGATCCCTGAATTTGCCTCGTGCAATCGAAGGCGAAGCGTCGGATATTAATTCCAATCTGAAACCGTCTAATTCTAAGAACCATGTCTTATTAACTGACTAAAGCCGTGAAAGATTTTGTTCTATGTAAGGTTAATGTAAGGTTAATTTCCCATTAATTGAATTATTAGAACATTATTTTATTAAATCATTCCAATTCTAATAGAGCAAGTCAGCGAAACCGAAGGAACCATCATCCAAACGAAAATCACTCTAGCAAAAGTACCAACGCCAGTGCCTCCTGTTAAATATATAGATAACGATGGTACGTACTATTTTATTACATAGATATAAAAAATAGTAACTTACGTATATACCTAGCCCAATTCATTGTGAACGTTAAGTCATTATACGTGAGCGCAGATAGAGGGATAAAAGATGGCACTTGCTGCTTCCCTCCTAGAAAGATATCTATTTAACGCAGGGGCTCTTAACCTTTAAGTGGTAAAGGTCCATTAAACCAAATCATCATTTTTTTAGAAATATTTATAACCAACAGCAAAAGTTATAATACGAGCGGGGATCGAACCCGCACCTCTGGATCACTAGTCCATAAGCGATTCGTTTGAACTTAGTTCAGTGCTGCTCAAAGTAGAACGCATGTGGACACTAACATTGCAAGTAGGGTGTCTCCTTTTTTAATTCCTCTATTAATCTCAGCATGCTGTTCATTAATAATTGGTTGCAACTTATCAAATGCAGAAAAATGTCAATTTTAGAGATAACGCACCGAGTTTTCCTCCAAACGCAAATGTTTACTCTCAGTAATTAATAACAAATTAACTTCTTTCAGTTCAGACAGCCTTGCCAACATGTTTTCTTTTGATACCACCGTACGGTGAGTGTACCAAAAACAGGATTTCATGTTCGTCCATTTCAATGCAGAATATTTTGAAAAGACTGTTGATAGAATTGTCTACTTTTATAGATTGTTTTCCTGGTATCATCATATTACCATAGAACACATATTAGCTACATATTATAAATGTTGGTTCTTTCAAATTGACTTTAAATTTTGCAGAAAAATTAAAGGTGATATAAGGATAAACTGGTATGAATTCAACATGACGTAGCAAAATGGCGGTGGGTGTTAATATACTACTAAACTACCCTATTGAATTTATTTGAAATTATGCCCAAAAATCAAGTGTGGCATAGATAGAAACTGGTAAAATATTGGTAAGAATCCAATTTGATCGAACAAAATGGCAACGAATAAAATGTTTTAAAAGACTGTGTCACTACATGATTATATACTGAACTAAATTGGGTTACACTGCACTATTCCAAGTAAAAGGAAAGATTGATAACGAGGAAAGTTCCGGGTAAAGGAACTTTACCAATTTTTTCAAAAGCGATAACTAATTTTTAAAAATATATTTACAAAGTCGAGCATCTGGATTCATTTTGTTCTTTCAAACAATCTCCTTGGACCAGTGCAGTTTGCGTCGGGGTTCAGTTTCTAAATTTCTAAATGCTTAAATTTCTTACTTATAATGCTTTGTTTGCAAAAAGGTTAATATTAACAAAACATGATTCTTAGGATTAGATCGTGTCAAGTTGGAATTACTATCCGACGTTTCACCTTCGATTGCACGAGGCATCTTCAGGAATCTTTAGTTCACGAGATCTAAACATTCAGTGTAAAGTAAAGATCCATGAAGTTGCCTCGTGCAATCGAAGTTGAAACGTCGGATAGTAATTTCAATTTGAAATCGTCTAATCCCAAGAACCATGTTTTATTAACTGACTAAAGCCGTGAAAGATTTTGTTCTATCTAAGGTTAATGTCAGTGGCGGCTCGCGGGTGAAATAGTAAGTGAAATGCAAATGAGGCAAAAAAATATCGCAATAATTTTTTTTTCCAGAATTTTTTTATATTTGGAAGGGGTAGAATATTTTTTTACGACTAACCTAAATTTTGTATACTAAATCAATTATCCTATCCTTCATAGCAGCAAATTTATTTATAACATCCTCATAAAATGGATGAGTTGCCCTAATCTCCTCCAGAAATTCCTTTTGAATTGAAATATTGCCTGGAGAAGTAAGTCTTTCTTGAGATATTGTATTCCTTAAATAAGTTTTTACACGTTTGAGGCAAGAAAAACTTCTTTTCACTGAAGCACTTGTCGACGGTATTGTCAAAATAAGGAAAAACACTTTATATGCTTTGGTTAAAATATTTTCATTTTCATTGATTTTTTTTCACTTGCTCTTGCAGCGATATATTCCAATTACTGTCATTGGCAAAAATAAGCAAGCTCATTCTTAAGTCGTTAACTTTTTGAAAATATTTCCCCACATTACTGTAACAAATTTTCAAACAGGCTAGTCGGAAAATTTAAACTATATTCGGGAAATTTAGCAGAATCTGCCAAACATGAAAATGTTAGTTTTTCATAGTCTTGAAAGCTTAGTGTGATTTCCATTAAAATATGGTCCAATATTTCATAAAAAAGGGTTCTATACTTAGACCTAATTTCTTCAGGTGAAAGCTTAGCAAGCTCCCGTTTGTAATGATTTATTTCTGTAACAGATTTTGCTTTATCAAACATGGTATTAAAAAAATGTTCATTTCTTTTTTTACAGAGCGCCTCACGACAGCGTTTTATATTGGATATGCAAAAATTAATGTCAAGCGATTTTTTTTGCAAATAGTATGTCCGTGATTGAGAAAATGTCATTAAACACTAACATCACAATTGCGCTATCGTGACATTGCCCTATTAATTTATGTTTTTAGTCAAATTGGTCCAAAATTTGATCCAATGTCGGAGCTGACATTATTATATCCTAAGAATCGCTCTACTACTGAACCTTCTGAATTAACGTATGTTAAAATTATGGACCACAGCGAGATTTGCGTAATATCAGTGGTGTCATCCACTTGCACAGAAAAAAACTGTGTGTTCATTATTTCATTTTTTTATTTAAATAATCAGAAATGCATTCAATTATTTCGTTTTGAATAGTTTTCAATTCCCCCTATTTATTGACTCGCTGCTCTCATCATGGCCGCGAAAGACTAACTCTTGTTTTGCAAGGTACAAAACTGCGTCAATTACCAAGCACATAAATAGTCTATTTAATCGGAAAATTTCATTAAAATGTATTTTATATAGTTTAGCATTTTCTTTTAAAGTGTCAGCTATAGTGCTTTGATTTTTTACAAATGTTTTTAGCATTAATTCGCATTTTAAATGCTCCGCCGAGTTTTATGTAAAGACCTTCATATATTTAACATATCTGCAAATCCTTTTTTATTCTACACTGAATATTTATTGGAAACTAGTAAACAAGGCCAGCAAAACAATTTTTGTAATATGAAAGGGGAAGGGCTGTGTGCGTAGAGGTAAATAAATTGTGAAAATCTTTTCTTTGTATTTGTATTGATGTTACTAACCTTACCACGGTCCCTAGAGATGAAACAGTCAAACTGCTGAGTAGCCTTCTTGTAGCTAAAAATATTGATAACCAAAAAATTGTTAATATACTATCTCTTTAAAACTTCTGTCTCTCTCAAAATGTTTTCTCTTTCAATGGGAAAATTTACAAACAGCCTGATGGCTTAGCAATGGGTAGTTGTTTGTCTCCTTTTTTGGCTGATTTATTTATGAACCACCTTGAGACAACATACATTATCACTGACAGCAATCCTGAAATTCTTCATTGGTTTAGATATGTGGATGATTGTCTTTGTTTTCTTGATTGTGACAGACCCGAGGCTGACAACCTGCTCTTGAAACTTAATAACATACATCCAAATATTAAGTTTACTGTCGAATTTGAAGACAACAAAAAACTAAACTTTCTTGACTTAACAATTGAGAGGACGATTTCAGGATTGAGTTTTACTGTCTATAGAAAGCCTACTCAGACCGATCATACAATATCTAACTTGTGTCATCATCCTAATCAGCATAAGATGGCAGCTTTCCATTGCTATGTTAACAGACTTTTAAATATTCCTCTTTCTATCGACAATTATAACAATGAAGTTAAAATACTAAAACAAATAGCAGTTAACAATCATTATGATCCTAATCTAATTGATTCCTTGATACTCAAAACCAAACATAAAAAACTAAAGAAAGAGATTAAAACTCTGATCTTGTTCCTTCCATCGATTAAATGGAGTTTCCAACAAAATGCAAACCACATCCGTGATCGGATTCATCAGTAATGTAAATTAATAAACCCGACACCATATAAAGTTATAACAACACCATAAATAAATATAACACAAAACAGACAAGCAAACTATAAAGGAACTAACCGGTTGCAGCGAAATCCGCGAAAATAAAAGTAAACAACCACCCCAAACTGAACGACACGTGGGTTTAGTGTACTGCGTTAGCAATTCAAGTTCGATTGAAAGTTTTAAAAAGACATACCGCCAACGGTCAAGTAAAATATTTACTCGGGATGTACAGTTTATTTTTTGCCAATTAGGTGAATAAATGAATGTAAAAACTTAAATTTTAAGAGATATATAATAAATATAATTAGATGTTTGCTTGTTTATTTTTCTGGTGAAGTAACACTTCACCTACTTCACCTGAATAGCCGCCACTGGTTTACGTAAGGTTAATTTCCCATTAATTGAATTATTAGAACATTATTTTATTTAATCATTCCAATTCTAATAGAGCAAGTCAGTGAAACCGAAGGAACCGTCATCGGAACGAAAATGACTCTAGCAAAAGTACCAACGCCAGTGCCTCCTGTTAAATATATAGATAACGATGGTACGTATTATTTTATTATATATATATATATATATATATATATATATATATAAACAATAGTAACTTACGTATATACCTAGTCCAATTCATTGTGAACGTTAAGTCATTACATACGTGAGCGCAGATAGAGGGATAAAAGAGGGCGCTTGCTGTTTCCCTCCTCGAAAGATATCTATTTAACGCAGAGGCTCTTAACCTTTAAGTGGTAAAGGTCCATTAAACCAATCTTCATTTTTTAGAAATATTTATAATCAACAGCAAAAGTTATGGTACGAGCGGGGATCGAACCCGCACATCTGGATCACTAGTCCATCGCTCTAACCAATTACGCTATCGTACCACTGATAACCAATTCTTTAGAACTTGTACATATTTAAACCCACCAGTATCATAACCATTGTTGATCCTTCCAAATATTCTACCCTTATTAGGTACCGTCCATATTAGAAATTTTATAATTTTGGATTAGATCGTGTCAAATTGGAATTGCTATCCGACGTTTCGCCTTCCATTGCACGAGGCATCTTCAGGGATCAGAACATTCAGTGTAAAGTAAAAATCCCGAAGAGGCCTCGTGCAATCGAAGTCGAAACGTCGGATAGTCATTCCAGTTCTAACGAATTGCTTATTAGTGGTACGATAGCGCAATTGGTTAGAGCAACGGCCTAGTGATCCGGAGGTGCGGGTTCGATCCCCGCTCGTACCATAACTTTTGCTGTTGATTATAAATATTTCACAGTTTTAAAACACTGTTCAGTGCTGCTCAAAGTAGAAAGCATGTGGGCACTGACATCGCAAGTAGGGTGTCTCGTTTTTGTACTCCTCCTTTAATCTCAGCATGCTCTTCGTTAATAAATTGGTTGGAACTTATCAAATGCAGAAAGATGTCAATTTTAGAGATAACGCACTGAGTTTACCTCCAAATGCAAATGTTAACTTTCATTAATTAATAAGAAATTAACTTCTTTCAGTTCAGACAGCCTTGCCAACATGTTTTCTTTTGACACCACCATACGTTGAGTGTACAAAACCAGGTTTTCATGTTCGTCCATTTCAATGCAGAATATTTTGAAAAGACTGTTGATCGACTTGTCTACTTTTATAGATTGTTTTCTTTGTATCATCAAAGTATACCGAGAGCATTTTGGTAGCCTATGCTTGTCTTCAAGATCAGAACAGGAGACGAGCATAACAAAACCCTCTCCGAACAAAATCGAGCAGCTTTGCCTCTTAATGCCACGTTTCTGCAAGATTGATTTGATTTATTCATAATGTCTGAATCTTGCAGCGTTGTTTATTGGTATTGTGTCGCACGTCTTTAATTTTTTTAAGTGATCATCCAAATATATAACAAATACGAGTAATTGAGAACTTTATTTAACGTCTGTGGATTCAATACATTGCCGTACAAAATACGTAGTAGGTTTTATCTTGTCTGTAACTACGTTATTCAATTTTGTTAGATATATTTTGGACAAGCGGCTTCATTCCATTGTTTGGTAGTGGAATTTCACGAATTTCCTTATGAGTGTTCTGTCTTAATACTTCTTCAGCTTTAAGCATACAAGACTAAATTAAAGTTTCGCCGATATGAAAAGACTGTTGATAGAGTTGTCTACTTTTATAGATTGTTTTCTTTGTATTATCATATTACTATAGAACACGTATTAGCTACATATTATAAATGCTGGTTCTTTCAAATTGACTTTGAATTTTGCAGAAAAATTAAATGTGATATAAGGATAAACTGGTACGAATTCAACATGACGTAGCAAAATGGCGGTGGGTGTTAATATAAAAACTACCCTATTGAATTTATTTGAAATTATGCCCAAAAATCAAGTGTGGTATAGATAGAAACTTGTAAAATATTGGTAAGAATTCAATTTGATCGAACAAAATGGCGACGAATAAAATGTTTTAAAAGACAGTATATATGTGTCACTACATGACTATATACTGAACTAAATTGGGTTACACTGCACTATTTCAAGTAAAAGGAAAGATTCATAACGAGGAAAGTTCCGGGTAAAGGAAATTTACCAATTTTTTCGAAAGCGATATAGATAGCTAATTTGTAAAAATATATTTACAAAGTCGAGTATATGGATTCATTTTGTTCTTTCAAATAACCTCCTTGGATCAGTGCAGTTTGCGTCGGGGTTCAGTTTCTAAATTTCTAAATGCTTAAATTTCCTACTTATGCGTTTATGCTTTGGACATATTAGCTTTTGTATCTATCTACGCTTACTTTGCAAAAAGATTAATATTAACAAAAAATTATTCTTGAGATTAGATCGTGTCAAGTTGGAATTACTATCCAACGTTTCACCTTCGATTGATCGAGGCATCTTCAGGGATCTTTAGTTCATGAGATCTGAACATTCAGTGTAAAGTAAAGATCCCTGAAGTTGCCTTGTGCAATCGAAGGTGAAACGTCGGATAGTAATTCCAATTTAAAACCGTCTAATCCCAAGAACCATGTTTTATTAACTGACTAAAGCCGTGAAAGATTTTGTTCTATGTAAGGTTAATGTCAGTGGCGGCTCGCGGGTGAAAAAGTAAGTGAACTGCAAATGAAGCAAGAAAATATCGCAATAATTTTTTTTCCAGAATTTTTTTTGTATGTGGAAAGGGTAGAATATTATTTTACGACTTACATAAATTTTGTATACTAAATCAATTATCCTATCCTTCATAGCAGCAAATTTATTTATAACATCCTCAGAAAATGGATGAATTGCCCTAATCTCCTCCAGAAATTCGTTTTAAATTGAAATATTGCCTAGAGAAGTAAGTCTTTCTTGAGATATTGTATTCCTTAAATAAATTTTTACACGTTTGAGGCAAGAAAAACTTCTTTGCACTGAAGCACTTGTCGACGGTATTGTCAAAATAAAGGAAAACACTTTATATACTTTGGTTAAAATATCTTTATTTTCATTAATTTTTTTCACTTGCTTTTGCAGTGATATATTCCAATTACTGTCATTGGCAAAAATAAGACCAAGCTCATTTTTAAGTCGTTGACTTTTTGAAAATATTTCCCCACATAACTGTAACAAATTTTCAAACGGGCTAGTCGGAAAATTTAAACTATATTCGCAAAATTTAGCAAAATCTGCCAAACATAAAAATGTAGGTTTTTCACAGTCTTGAAAGCTTAGTGTCAATTCCATTAAAATATGGTCCAATATTTCATAAAAAAAGGGTTCAATACTTAGCCCTAATTTCTTCAGGTAAAAGCTTAGCAAGCTCACGTTTGTAATGATTTATTTCTGTAATAGAATTTGCATATATCAGACATGGTATTAAAAAAAATTGCATTTCTTTTTTTACAGAGCGCCTCACGACAGCGTTTTATATTGGATATACGAAAATGGATGTCAAGCGATTTTTTTTGAAGAACGCAAATAGTATGTCCGTGATTGAGAAAATGTCATTAAACACTAATGCCAGAAACGTAAATTCAAAATCGTTCATCTCACCTAAAAATCCTTTCGCAAGCCGGAATTGATCAGACTTGTCACAGTTTATAATAAATTCAAAGACGTCTTTTAATTTATTCCATTCTCGAACAATCACATTTACTAACTTTGAATTTGAATACCAAGGAGTTTCTGCAATTGTTAGTACACGCCTCGTAGATGCAGATGTAAGAACATATGTTCGTTTGGCTGAGTGATGAAAAAATGAGGGAATAACATTAAGGCTTGCAAAAAAAATTCGACATTTAGAAATATTTTTAAACTTTCCTGCATCGCAAGGTTAAGACGATGCACAAGACAATGGACAAATACAGCCTGCGGCGCTTTTTTTTGAAGGCCATTTAGATGGCCAGACATCACACTTGCGCTATCGTAACATTGCCCTATTAATTTATGTTTATAGTCAAATTGATCCAAAATTTGATCCAATATCGAAGCTGACATTATAAAATCCTAAGAATCCCTCGACTACTCAACCTTCTGAATTAACGTATGTTAAAATTATGGAGCACTGGGAGATTTGCGTAATATCAGTGGTGTCATCCACTTGCCCAGAAAAAAACTGTGTGTTCATTATTTCATTTTTTCCATGATCATTTAAATAAACAGAAATACATTCAATTATTTCGTTTTAAATAGTTTTCGAGTCGCCAGTAAAAACATTTTTTCGTGATGATCCTTTAGTTCTTGGAGAACTTCTCGATATTAATAAACCTAAAAGCTTTTTAAAATTCCCCCTATTTATTGACTCGCTGCTCTCATCATAACCGCGAAAGACTAACTCTTGTTTTGCAAGGTACAAAACTGCGTCAATTACCCTAACACTATATAAAATGTATTTTATATAGTTTGGCATTTTCTTTTAAAGTATCAGCTATAGTGCTTTGATTTTTTACAAATGTTTTTAGCATTAATTCGCATTTTAAATGCTCCGCCAAGTCTTCATGTTTATGTAAAGATCCTCATATATTTAACATACCTGCAAATCCTTCCTTATTCCACACTGAATATTTATTAAAAACTAGTAAACAAGGCCAGCAAAACAATTTTTGTAATATTTGACTACTACATAACCATCTGTACGCCGAAAACCAGGATGACGATTAAAACTCTGATCTTGTTTCTTCCATCGATTAAATGGATTTTCCAACAAAATGCAAACCACATCCGTGGTCGGATTCATCAATAATGTAAATTAATAAACCAAATAGAGTTGTAACAACACCATAAATAAATATAACACAAAACAGTCAAGCAAACTGTAAAGGAACTAGCCGGTTGCAGCGAAATCCGCGAAAATAAAAGAAAACAACCACCCCAAACTGAACGACACATAGGTATGGTGTACTGCGTTAGCAATTCACCGAGAGCGTTGTATGGCGCTGGTTAACATTATTCTTTTCGTTAGCTCGACGTCATCACGTACGCGTTGTCATGGCAACGTAGTGGGAAAATCGTAAGCTAAACATAGCACCTCCAGCAAAGTCGAAGCGGTTTGCGCCACTGTTATAGTTTTTATAATAAAGTTTGATTAAAAGTTTTAAAAAGACATGCCGCCAACGGTCCAATAAAATATTTACTCGAGATGTACAGTTTATTTTTTGCCAATTAGGTGAATAGATGAATGTAAAAACTTAAATTTTAAGAGGTATATAATAAATATAGTTAGATGTTTGCTTGTTTATTTTTCCTGGTGAAATAGCACTTCACCTACTTCACCTGAATAGCCGCCACTGGTTAATGTAAGGCTAATTTCCCATTAATTGTATTATTAGAACATTATTTTATTTAATCATTCCAATTCTAATAGAGCAAGTCAGCGAAACCGAAGGAACCGTCATCAAAACGAAAATGACTCTAGCCAAAGTACCAACGCCAGTGCCTCCTGTTAAATATATAAATAACGATGGTACGTATTATTTTATTAAATAGCTATAAAAAATAGTAACTTACGTATATACCTAGCCCAATTCATTGTGAACGTTAAGTCATTACATACGTGAGCGCAGATAGAGGGATAAAAGAGGGCGCTTGCTGCTTCCCTCCTCGAAAGATATCTATTTAACGCAGAGGCTCTTAACCTTTAAGTTGTAAAGGTCCATTAAACCAAATCTTCATTTTTTTAGAAATATTTATATTCAACAGCAAAAGTTAGAGTAACAGCGGGGATCGAACCCGCACCTCTGGATCACTAGTCCATCGCTCTAACCAATTGGGCTATCGTACCACCGATAAGCAATTCGTTAGAACTTGTACATATTTAAACCCACCAGTATCATAACCATTGTTGATCCTTCCAAATATTCTACACTTATTAGGTACCGTCCATATTAGAAATTTTATAATTTTGGATTAGATTGTGTCAAATTGGAATTACTATCCGACGTTTCGCCTTCCATTACACGAGGCATCTTCAGGGATCTTTAGTTCACGAGATCAGAACATTCAGTGTAAAGTAAAAATCCCCGAAGATGCCTCGTGCAATCAAAGGCGAAACGTCGAATAGTAATTCCAGTTCTAACGAATTGCTTATCAGTGGTGAGATATCGCTCTTGGTTAGAGCAATGGATAAATATTTCTAAAAAAAAATATTTCACAGTTTGAAACGAAACTGTTCAGTGCCGCTCAAAGTAGAACGCATGTAGACACTGACATTGCAAGTAGGGTGTCTCGTTTTTGTATTCCTTCTTTAATCTCAGCATGCTGTTCGTTAATAATTGGTTGCAACTTATGAAATGCAGAAAGATGTTAATTTTAGAGATAACGCACTGAGTTTACCTCCAAATGCAAATGTTTACTCTCGTTCATTAACAAATTAACTTCTTTTAGTTCAGACAGCCTTGCCAACATGTTTTCTTTTGACACCACCGTACGTTGAGTGTACAAAAAACACATCTTTAAATTTTTAAGTGATCATTCAAATATATAACAAATACGAGTAATTGAGAACTTTATTTAACGTCTGTGGATGCAATACAAAATATGTAGTAAGTTTTATCTTATCTGTGACCACGTTATTCAATTTTGTTAGATATATTTTGGACAAGCGACTTCACTCCATTGTTTGGTAGTGGAATTTCACGAATTTCTTTATGAGCGTTCTGTCTTAATACTTCTTCAACTTTAAGCATACAAGACTAAATTAAAGTTTCGCCGATTTCTATTATTACTTCCCTCGTAAAAGGGAAGTATTGTATTCGTAAAAAAGTCACCCTCCGAGATTTTTTCGAATCATTACTTTTCAGGGTTCCTAGATGCCGAAAAACATGTTTTCTCAATTCCGTCGGTCGCGTTTGTGGCATAGCTAAAACACTACTTATCCGAATGACTTCAAATCTTGGTCAAAATTTAAGGGTCGTATGGGGATGACGTGGCAACATTTTGGTAAAAATCCAATGTAGCGAAACAAAATGGCAGGCTAGTGAAATTTTAAAGAATTATTACTAAAAAACTACTGCCCAAAAATCAAGTGTTATATAGGAATTGACTGGTAAACTTTTGACACAAATCCAAGACGGCGGAACAAAATGGCGGCCAAATAAAATATTCAAAAGTTCAGCCTGAAAAACTACTTAATGGGTTAATTTCAAATTGTGGTACAAAGAAGAACTAGTAAAATTTAGGTAAATTATTAATCGTGAAAAAAATTACCCTTTCAGGTTTTACACATCTTCACGTTTTAGCATCCTCAAATGCCATAATTTGATCAATTCCCTCGGTCCGTCTGTCAGTCAACTTACTAGATTGACTTCAAATTTTAGTTAAAAATTAAGTGTCAAGTCGGGATGACCTGGTAATATTTTGGTAAAGATTCAATATGCCGGAAGAAGATTGCATCCTAGTGAAACGTTAAATAAATTACTACTAAAAGCTAATTACACTATTTACCTCAAATTTTGCACATATATCAAGTATTATATAGGAATGAACTGGTAACATTTTGGTATGAATCCAAAATGGCGGCCAAATAATTTTTTTTATAAATCAAAGGGAAAAAAATCGTATTTAAATGACTTTAAATTTTGCAAAAAAAATGTTATATAGAGATAAACTAGTACGAATTCAACATGAGGTAACAAAATCGCGGTGTGTGGCAATCTAAAAACTGTTTATTGGATATATTTTAAATTATGCCCAAAAATCAAGTAACGCAGAGATAGAAAGTGGTAAAATATTTTTAGGAATCCAAAATGGCACCCAATAAAAATGTTTAAAAATATGCTATTTGAGGAGAAAAATTATTTACAATTGTAATTGTAATTTTGTGTATTGTTAAATTATGTTATGGAATAAAAAACTTATCTATCTACTTGTAATATAACGTTTAAATTTACTTTTTTTATCAGAAAAAAAAGAAAACTCTTTAGTTATTGGCAGGATTAATACCCATCCTGCAACAACTCCCATTCCAGCTATCCCACACATTGAGCGCAGTAAGTGTAAGTGCAGTACGGTAAATGTGCAAAAAAAATTCAGTTGCCTTTTACTAAAATATAAAATGTTATTTTTATAGTAAATATTCGTATTCTCCAAACACGGTTTATTCAATACATAAAAAAATATAAGCTTGCCATACATTTGCTTATAATCGGCAATATAACATCGTAATATCACAGAGATTTATAACCTCCAAATGTGAAAATGTCCATTAAATGATGTCATACATATTATAACAAGATCCTACATCTATAACCAATCCCGTGAATCACACCACTCTAGAGTGCGAGCGTATTTCAAGCCGAATTTTCGATGATTTGAGGTGTGATTTTATGGTTTTAATGATGGTTTATAGCTTTAACGACGATTTTATCGACGAACCTAGGTTAATCTAACGTTAACGGCACAGATCCACCAAATACTTGAAATTTTGTTAAAAAAATGTTTGTTTTATTATATATTGGGAATGTATTGGCGCGCTTTTGGCTTTATACCAAACCTTACCAATCTTAACCTTACAAAATTCACGTTTTTATTAATACGTCTGAACGAGGATTCTAACTTATATACGTTGTATCCAAAGCCGAGTATACTACCAGCTAGCCAAGAAGCCCATGCTGAACATTCAGCAAAACTGGTTTATACTCCCCCGGAAATAAAACGTGAACCAAGAGAAATCACATTGAACAATATGTGTTGAAATTGGCATGAATGGTTGGAGATCTAGCGTCTTGTCATAATATACAGGAGGGTATCTGTGTATTCTACATGGCAATTTGAAACGCATTGCATTTAAATAAATTTAAGATTATATTTCAATATTTATGTATCTCGATTTGTGTTAAACAAACTTCAGTAAGTAATATATTTTCTTTTTTAGGTGATTCAACACATATGCATGCAGGTAATTAATATAACTAGTCTAAGGCAAATTATCTTCTTTCTATTTAAGAAGTAAATATAATTAAAAAAATAATTTTTGTGTTCATTACTTCATTTTCCGAAGTTCAGTCTACAGTTGCACGTGTTTTTTTTAGGATTTTTTGCTGCTAGATAGTAGAGAGTTTAAACAAGTCTTAATTAAAACAAATTTGTCAATTTTCTATAGTCTAGTGGCAGCACCCAAGAGGACAGTAATAATTGTATTATAGTGGAAATCAAGGTTTTTATATTAGTTTCTGAATAGTCCAATCAAAATATTAATGGCTTTATAGAAATCGCTAAGTATCCTACACTGGCGGATCATGCCTTAGTGAGTTTTGATGTCAAATAGGAAAAATTCCGGGCAATTCCTTGTAAACTCCAAGGCAAAATTTCCAGAACTAGTTCCAAATCGTTACATGTTCTAACCACAGAATATATTTTCAATACAAAGGAGCATAATAATAATAATAATAATAATAATAATAATAATAATATATATATATATATATATATATATATATATAAAACGAAACCAGTAACGGTAAGGTTATATGACGCTATGTTTGTTTCCAGGGCCAAGGTAATCTGCTACCGTGGTATCTGCCCCGGCAAGGCTCATCAGGCAGTTTCCTTGGGGGGTATCGGTATTAAAACCGAAATACCCAAACCCTGAAACAAACAAGGTGTCATCATTCGACTTTGAAAGTCGATAGGCAACCAGTGGCGCCATCTGTAGGTACTATGGTGCAACTAAATCGCTTTAGATGCGACCTACTTTGGAGCACAAGATGACACATCTGTGCAAAAATAAAAGAGAAACAGAAATTTCAATTTCTGTGCGGTTCTTGGTCAAAAAGTTATATAAAACGAAACCAGTAACGGTAAGGATTCCAATTTTGTCGATCGTGACGCTATGTTTGTTTCATGTAGTTTCCTTTATATATTACGACCAAGAACCGCACAGAAATTGATATTTCACAGATGTGTCGTCTTGTGCTCCATATATATATATATATATATATATATATATATATATATATATATATATATATATATATATCCTTACCGTTATATATATATATATATATCCTTCTGTTTCTCTTATATATATATATATATATATATATATATATATATATATATATATCAATGTTGGTCACTGCTTATGGGCCAAATGCCTGGTCTGATTTTCATATTTATTTAGTTCAAAATGTATTTAGCTTAATATAGTCTGTTTCAGAAATTTATAGAGTAATAAAACCTCATTAGGTATGCAAAACGACGGCATTGATCTCATTGCAAAATTCTTTCTTTATTGCAAGCCCAGGTAGTACCACCCGGTTTTGGGTCAATTTATGCATTTTGTCTATTGTTATCCGTTCATAAACACTCAAAATAGTACGCCAGAGGCGTGTGGTGCGAGTTTTCTAGTTATCAAAGGAATCTTGGCCTTATCATCATCTTCATCAAAATTTTATCTAGAGTAGGTATTCCTTTTTTAAAATAAAAAGAGTGAACTTTTCTTCGAATGGCACATTACGTATCTTCATCAAGGACTTTTGCTGGTCTTCCTGGAATTTTCTTCACCTACTACCTTTCTCTCCTACAATAATTTGAAAACGGTGGACTCAGTGATAGTGGAGAATTATGAACATCTTTTCGTTGGAGTGAATGTCGCCCTTTTATTAATATTCTTATAATATTGTTAACAGTATGGCGTAACAGCAAATACTAACATGTTTAAAACACAGTTAAGAAGTATTTCTAAACTGTGTTTTATTACCTACCTCCATTATGTACTAGCCTATTATGTATGCATTGAGTAATAAACGTAATCTTAGAGTAATAGAACCTCATAAGATATGCAAAACGACAGGGCAAAAGGACAGGGATTTAAAATGATCTTTATTATTATTTCTATAAACAAAGTTTACCTACGCCTATGGACGACCCGGAAATTGAGCCAAACTGGACGGACTTCCCCTTTTTATTACTCTATACATTTCTGAAATTGACTATATCTATTTAAGATATTCTTCAATATCACAATAA
Organism: Kuschelorhynchus macadamiae; assembly: GCA_030620095.1. Taxonomy (NCBI): domain Eukaryota; kingdom Metazoa; phylum Arthropoda; class Insecta; order Coleoptera; family Curculionidae; genus Kuschelorhynchus; species Kuschelorhynchus macadamiae. The sequence goes on along the minus strand of JAUTXW010000930.1, from coordinate 835,715 downwards.
ATGCATTGTATTTAAATATTTGAAATTATGCTATTTACTCATTTTTGATAAAATATCATTTCTTGAATTAAATTTAAATTCAGATTGCTCATATTTTTTTAAGAGAATTATTTAAATTATTATATTCCAATAAACCTATAAAGAAAACTGAATTTTGACATAAAATAAAGTTCTGGTTTCGCCTTGTATTATGATTATGGATTTGATTAAATTTTGCTAGTATATTTAAGAACTATGAAACAGAAACATTTAGGGTAATTTTTTATATAAAAACCAGGTAGTTAAATAAAAAAAAATCTATATTCATTCAATTTAATTTAATTAATTTTAACTAAGCCGATTCAAATCACCAAGTGTATTTAATTTGATTTGTAGTCTGTTTTTATCAGACTGACTTAGGGGTAGGGGAAAAAGGGTGGAATGTTCCCCCAGAGCTAACAATCCAAGCAAAATGCTTCAAAGTAAAAATTATTTTATAAGGCATTACCACGATTATTAATATACATTCTTAATATGCCACTGTGCTTACACATATAAAACAGTACTACAAAAAATCAAATCCCAATTTCTTTGAATTTAAAATAACATAACCACTTAATCAATTTAAAAATACCAATGTTTTAGAAACAGTTTTACGTAAATAGTTTAATTTTTTCGTCAAATTTAAGGTTAATATCTATTATCACTCCCAAATATTTATATGAATCAATCCTGTTAATTTACAGTTATTAAGTTTAAATTCTAATCCCAAATTATTAAAAACTTTGCACATATTTTGGGATCGCAAAGTTATATATTTTGTTTTAATTACATACATTTTCAATTTGTTAACTCTCTTCCATTATTCAACAAGTTCTAAATGTCACCTTAAATCAACTATGGGAAGGACGTTTTGAAATATACTCTTTATTAATATTTGGGCTATAATTTTCCCTAATACATTTCTTACTTCAATTGTCTTAATTTCTTCTTCGGCATTATATTAACTAAAATAAGTTTCCTGAAGTAGTATGTTTAATATTAAACATTTTAACATTAAACTCTGTAAGTTTCATAAAATGCTGTACCTCTACCTTGATTTCTTCATTATTTTGATTGACTTTTAGTCTTATACCTACTGAATTTTGCATCTTTTTTACTGTGACTGATGCACATCTTTTAGTTTCATTTTTTTTCGAGAATTTTGGTTAATATACCCTTAATGTTTTTCTGTATCACTAAAATTTGATCTTTTGCATATTTTAAACCTTCATGCTTTTACTTTATTTTTACATAAAACATCTCCTGAATCTAATATATTTCAACATTTACGTCCTCTCTATCCCGCTATATTACATTGACGAAGATAAGGAATTCTCTAACACCAAAGCACAAAAAAAATGTTTTGTGTAAAGAAACGTGAAATCTCGATAAGAGAGCTAAAGATATAGGTAATTCCTTTGTTTTAATAGTAGTTCGAAAGGACATTAAAAGCTTCATTTATAGGCGTTGCTCTATATTGTCTTAGTTGTTAGGTACATGGTCTGGAACCTTTTCGGTTTTTCCCGAGGTGATTTTTAACTCCAAAAGTAATTTTATACATTTTATGTGGTGCAATTGGTAGAGACGTAAATACAGGAATAGTATTTAAATGTTTCCTTTATACATGGGAATGATTTTTGTCACCACAAGTCAACTACGGGAAGGACAGTTTGAATCATACCTTTTATTAATATTTAGGCTATAATTGTTCTTTTTAATTTATACATGGGAATGATTTTGTCACCACAAGTCAACTATTGGAAGGGCCTTCTGCAAAACTCTCAGTAAGAGAGTTAAAAAATGAACTGCATTTTAAAAGCAAAAGGAGTTTGTTCTTGTATGCAGGGTTCAGAAATGATGAAAAACGATTTCATGAATTATTTATTTCTGTGGGTTTTCAATAAAAGGTTCATAAAAATCCAAAAACCACAGGAAAATTCTTTACTTTTATTAACCCAAAGTTAAAGAACCAACCAAATAATATTTAAGAAATTTAGTAACTTTTTCTTTTACTTTTTTAGACAAATTAAACGATATTTAAGAAATTAAATTTTGGTTTATAATTTACTTAGTGGTTTTTTTTATTTACATGAAAATTATTATAAAAATAACTGGGGAAAGAAAAATATTAGCTGTGAGTTCTTTAATTTATGTGAAAAAACGAAATATGAAATGCATCAATCAAATCTCACTTTTAGTTTACTTGTCTAAACCAGAAGAACAGATGAACTTTTTCTTAGCTTCAACTTATTGCGTTAACATTAATATGGAATTATTGTATGTGCTAAGTGAAGAGGAAAATATACAAATAATCAAGAGAATCCAAGAACAAGTGACAACAAAAGAAGGTAACGTATCAAAACACTTTTATGTTAACTTTCAGTATTAGTCCCGAAGAAAATAGACTATTTTTAAACGACTTCAAAAAAATATTAGGTTCTTAATTTCACCTGTATGTATTTTTTATGTTTGTTCGCCAATATTGTCTAAACGGTTTGGCCGATTTTGATGAGTCAAACGCTAAATTATAGAAAATGTTTCTCTGGTGGTCCTATATATTTTGATTTGAAATCCGTTCAAAATTTGCCCGTTTCTTTGTAATAATAATATAAAAAAACACAGGTATAAGGGCGATAAAGGCGGCGAGTTTTATAATTAAGTTTACATTTTTTTAAATAACCTTTTCAAAATAAAGCATTGAGGTGTGTAATAGACGTACAATCTCATTTGCTAAAAGGTATCTCTTTGGGTATCCCGTTATGTAATTTTGTGTATAGTATACAGGGTGATCATGAAAATATGCAACCTCAAAATCTAGAATTTTACTTGACCTTTTCGAAGAATGTTATTAACCGACTACCCTATATATTTTTTTATGTTTGTACATCGATTACTCCGCGATGGTTTAACCAATTTGGATGAAATATGGATTCAGTATTTTGCAGAAGTGGTCCCATAGCAAGCGTATTAAAGAAATGTTAAAAATGGCGGAATGGCGGCCATTTTGTTGTTTTTTGTTTTTGTTTGCGATTACTCCGCGATAATTGGACCAATTTAGATGAAATTTTCAGGGGATATTCAGGATTTTGCCGGAGTGGTCCCATACCAAGAATATTTAAAAAATGTTAAAAATGGCGGAATAGCAGAATGGCGCCATTTTGTTTTTTGTGCCAAGATATATTGCAACAAGTTTTTTAATATTCTACTCTCGCGTCTTGATTCTACGCGTTCACCATTATATCAGGAAAAAAGTATTATGCAGTGAACCATTTGTAAAACCTGGTTTTTACTATAAAACTCGTATAGATAAAGCTAAAAAGAATGAAATAAAAAAAATTATAAAAAAAATAAACCCACTTCAAAAAATTCACTAAAAGGTGAAAAATAATATTTTATTAGCGCTAAACTTATTCTTAATTATTTAATCACAAAAATGTAATCATGTATTTAGTCAATTCGGTGTTTTGATCTCTAATGCTATGCGTATAAGGCCTTGCTGTCTTTAAGAATTTGGTGCCGACTTCAGGGAGTGAAATTTCCAGGGTGGAATAAAATATTATTTTTCACTTTTTAGTGCATTTTTTTGTCGTCGATTTCACTTTTTTATAAAGATTTTTAATATGTTAATTGAGATATTATGCAACTTAGCGGCCTCTGCTTGTGTATTTTGTGTTCAACAAATCTGCATTAAATAATATTATCGACGTAACAATTTTAATTTAAAAAATTTAATTTCGATAAAAGGCTTTCTTGGTGATTTTAGATCAACATAAGAGACCGTGTCAATGATTTATTGTTAAGCGCAAAATGTGAACTTGTTACTAGTCCCAAACTAGTTTAGTTAACTTCATATCATCGGATATTGTGTCCTCTTATGCGTACATCAAAATATATGAGTTAATATGTTAATTGATATATTATGCAAATTAGCAACCCCTGCTTGTGTATTTTGTGTTGAAAAAATCTGCATTAAATAATATTATCGACGTAACAATTCTAATTTAAAAAATTTAATTTCGATAAAAGGCTTTCTTGGTGATTTTAGATCAACATACGAGACCGTGTCAATGTTTTATTGTTAAGCGCAAAGAGTGAATTATTCTGTAACTTGTTACTGGTCTCAAACTAGTTAAGTTAACTTCATATTAAAATCAGATATTGTGTCCTGTTAGAATAGAATAGAATTATGTGTGTACATCAAAACATATGAATTTAGCGTCATCAAAAAGCTCGACAGGAAAGTTCGACAGATCATAGAGAAGTATAAAATACATACTGTAGAGACCAACTTAACAACACGGTTGGTGAAGTCATTGATACGCTGAAGCAAAAGCTAGCAGTATTCAGCACGAGATGGCGTAGGTACTCCAAGGATTTATATACAGAAAAATCAACTAGCACGGATAAAAGTACTAATAACCCAAGTAATGATCAAGTAACAGCATTCTGGTCATCGACTTGGGCCCAGAGTATTGAACACAACCCTGATGCAGGTTGGTTGAGAACTGAAGAAATAAAAGCCAATAACCTGACGCCCATGGAAAACCCGGTTATAACTAAAAGCATGGTAGAGCAGGTACTGAGCAATGCACATAACTGGAAGAGTCCTGGTAGTGACAATATCCACAATTATTGGTACAAGAAATTCACATGCTTACATAGTAAAATTGTGCAATATATAAATGATTTTATTATAGACCCCTGCATTGTTCCGAGATTCCTCACCGAGGGAAAAACCTATCTGCTGCTGCTTAAGAGCAAAAGATCCCTGGACCCCGCAAAATACCGTCCGATCACGTATCTGCAAACCTTTTACAAGATCCAGACGTCTTGTATCGCTCAAATCCTTAACTTTCACATCGAAAGCCAGAACATCATGACGGAAGAACAGAAAGGGTGTAGGCACAAAAGGGTGTAAGGAGCAGTTAATTATAGAATCGGTATTACTCAACCACGCGCACAAGAAGAAAAAAAAGCTGTCATGTTGCTTCATTGACTACCAGAAGGCATACGATTCTGTTCCGCACTCGTGGCTGGCATACGATTCTGTTCCGCACTCGTGGCTGATTCAAGTCCTGAAACTGTACAAAGTCCATCCATCCATTGTAAACCTGTTAAAATCCCTGGTGCAGAACTGGCGAACGATAATACACATGACAACAGAAAGACACCAGGAAACCAACCCAGAAATTCAGAGAAAGCGAGGCATTTTCCAGGGGGACTTCTTGAGTCCATTATGGTTCTGTCTTGCTCTGAATCCTCTATCAAAACTCCTTCAAAGGAGTAGATTGGGATATGCACTGAACACAAGCGGAGAAAGCCAGATCGTATCTCATAAACTTTATATGGACGATCTAAAAATTTACGCGCCGTCGTATGAAACACTAAATTAGCTAATAACGCTTGTGGAACAGTTCTCTGTAGATATTGGTATGAAGTTCGGACTAGATAAGTGTAAGGTTATAAATCTAAATAGGGGAAAATACGAATACAACGGAGTTCAACTAGGAGATGACAGATTGATAGAAGCCATGGTTGAAAGAGACTACTACAGGTACCTGAGTTACGAACAAGTCCGAAAAATCGACCACCCAAAAATAAAGGTAGCCATGACACAAGGATTTATGGCTAGAGTAAGAAAAGCCTGCCTCACAGATTTAAATAGCAAGCATCTTTTCAAAACGCTGAACACACTAGCAATACCTGTCCTTACTTATTCATTTGGCATAATAAAGTGGACAGACACGGACCTAGATAACCTCATGCGGAAGGTGAGAGAGGAGTTATCAAGACAAAGAAAGTACCATACTACAGCCAGCACTTTGAGACTAACATTGCCAAGAAGAGAAGGAGGGAGAGGCTTCATTGACATTAAGAACCTTCACAATGAACAAGTCAAGACGTTGTGGAACTATTTCCACAGGAGAAAAGAAAGCTCTTCGCTACACCATAGTATCTGCTCTGCTGACCAGAACTAGACGCCACTAAATCTGGCCAGCACTACCGAGGAAAAAAATGAAAGTATGATAAACAACACGAAGAAGCACACGGAATGGCGAAGTAAACGCCTTCACGGGAGATACCCCCACGACACTGACTAGACATTTGTCGACAAAGACGCGTCGCACGCATGGTTGGTAAATGGGGAGCTGAGCTGAGCGAGACAGAGGGGTTCATGATTGCTATACAGACAGATTATCTCCATCGACACAACCGAGTTGCTGCAATCATACACCAGAACCTAAGCAGAAACTTCGAACTGATAGGCGAAAACGTGCCTTACTATAAGTATGAACCAAAGGCTCTTCTAGGCAGAAGCATCATCACGGACAAGACCATCCCAAACAATAAGCCAGACATTGTATTATATGACAAAGAGCTCCGGAGTGTTTTTATAATCGACATACCCATCCCCAACACTCATAACGTAGAAAGCACTATTACTGAAAAGAAACGAAAGTATCAAGAACTTCGAGACGAGATCAAGAAGTTGTGGAAACTTGAGAATGTTACAATAGTGCTCATAGTCCTGTCTGCCACTGGAGTCTTACCAAAGAGTCTCCATTAGAGCCTGCAGAATTTGGGTATCCAGAAGAACGTATTAATGTTACTCCAGAAAGCTGTCATCCTGAACACAACGCGCATAGTACGCAAGTTTTTGAGTCAAAATATGTAGATGAGAATGCTGTGGCTTAGCCTGTATCTCATCATAATAGAAAATAAATAGTTAAATAATAATAATAATATCACTCCCCGAGGAGTAAACCTCGTTCGCAGAGTATACAAATCTCTGGCAGTAGGTAAAATGCAACCCTTTTATGAAAATGTACAATATACGAAATAAACGGGTGAATCGACATTGTACCTCTCGCTGTTTCTGAGAAGATGCATGCCACCAATCCTGAGACCACGAAAACTGAAAAGCCAAGGAAGCGTATGAAATGAATAGTATCATAATGCGCCCCTATTATAAAATCATGAGATTTGAGACCGACTTAACTACCTACCGTGTAGGCCTTCATATAGTCCTTCAGAAATACTCGGATCCTCAGAACACCACCGAGCAACGCATTGCTGACAAACGGCGAGTAATTATCAGAAATAAACTTTTGGCTGAACCAATTCTAAAACAACTTAAAGGTGAGATGTAGCTTGAACTTGAGAGCGAACGTGTTGAACCCATAGCTCCGCCCCAAAGCTCCGCCCACAACATAGGAACTCGAAGAGGAAAAGCGAAATAAGGAAAACATAGACGAAGACGAATCTATAGGACAACTTATCATTGACAGAGCTAACAACACCTAGGGCAATGGAAAAATATCAGTATACAACGAACTCCAAAAAGCTGTTGCTTAGTTTAACGGCCTAGATCCAACTCAAAGACCCAAGCTCCCGAAACTTAGAACTAGCCGGGAGACTCATAGCATCTTCAAGATTTTTAACACCATACTAGCAGAGTTTAGTTAGGAGGATGGCACCCTTGAGATGCCATAAACAAAAAGTTCATTTCCAGAAGAAAACAGGCAAAGCTACACACCGACCAAAATCCATATGGCAAAAAAGACTTGAGAAGCCAATTGATGATTTGCGGTAGGAACTAGGAAGACTAACAGAATTTCGGAAGAATGAATACCCATCCAGAACACTTAAAACGCACATTAAGAAGAGATCGAGCAACTGGAAGTCGCCAGGAATTGACTGTATTCACAATTTCTGGTATAAGAAATTGCAGGTCCTCCATGAAGCTATGGCCCGTCATTTTACCAAAATAATGCATCATCCGGAAATAACCCCCGCATTTCTCATGCTGGGCACTACAACTATGCTACCCAAAAGCAATAGGTTAGAAGATCCGTCCCAGTTGTTTGCCCACCATGTACAAGATCCTAACAGGATGTATTGCAAATCGTATCTATCACCATATTGACAGTCATAACCTATTAGCCGAGGAACAGAAGGGATACATCCGAGACCATCAAGAATGCAAAGAACAAGCAGGCACAAAAAAAACAACGCAACATAAACACTGTTTTTATAAACTGAAATGTCGTTTGACAGTGTACCACATTCTTGGCTTATAGACGTACTACGAGTATACAAATCTATAATGGCGATCAATCTGTTACCACCGAAGGGATACAGATGATACACATCAATCGGGGAATTTGCTAAGGAGACTCCTTAAGTCCACTTTGGTTCTGCTTAGCGGTGAACCCCCTCTCCACGTTACTCAATAATACAAGACATGGCTTCAACATCAAAGCCAATAGAGACGATTCCCGAATCATATCCGACCATATATATGGATGATATTAAGCTCTATGGCTGAAAGCATAATCAACTAAAAAAGCTTATAGACGTGACATACACTTTCTCGAAAGACATCCATACGGACTTTTGAATGGAAAAATGTAAACCATTAAACATGAAAAAAGGCAAAGTCATTAATGGTGATGTAGCCCTACCCAATGGAGAAATAAGTCAAGCGAAGGTGAAAGATCCCTTGTTGAGCAATTCGCACTCCCGATAGCGACAAAAATCGAGAGATTTCTTTACCAACAAGGCACAAACATCAAGCCTCCACCGCATAGTGACCATAAGTGACAACTCGTACTCTCCACTCAATCTCGCTGGCTGCATTTACATAGCAAAAACGGACTACCTCCAGCTACATAACCAGGAGTGTAACGTCATATACGAGGAGCTTACCAATAAATACGGGCTCCTAAATACCGTTGTGCCCTATTATAAATACCAACCAAGTTCAGTGCTCGAAAATATTGCCTTCACTACGACCGGACAATTATCACCGATAGACGTGTGACGAATAATCGGCCTGATGTGGTACTGTTAAATAAGGAAACAAACACAGCTTATTTGGTAGATATCGCTATACCCAACAATAAAAACGTGTTGTATAAACATCAAGAGAAAAAGGCTAAATATGTTGAGCTAGCCATCGAGACACAGCAGATGTGGCGACTGAATTAGTCATGTGATACCGATCATCGTATCATCAAGGGTCAACACTATACTTACCACACACCTGTATGCGAAGAATAAAATAACAACCATAAACACGTAAAATATCCCATCCATTTCCTACACGTCCGTAATACTCACCTGGTCAAAAATTGATCTCGAACGCCTTGACATGAAAATCCGGACGCTGTTCACGAAATTCAGAATGCTTCATCCAAACTCGGCGATTGAACGACTCTATGTGCACCGCGACCAGGGAGACTGATTTCTCTAGAAATCATACATGAAAGATAATGTGACAATTACAAAAAATACGTTCAAAAAAGAAGTTCACCCGGCTAAAGCTCTCTGAACCGCTAGACCCTTAAAATAAATTGGAGCAGATGAGGGAAAAATGGCGTAGCAAGTCACTGCATGGAAGGTATTACGCAAATCTAAATAAGAATATAACAGACCTGAAGGCTGCAAATACTTACCTTACATCAGAATAGCTGTTTCATGAAACTGGGGGTTTCCTTATGGTGATTCGAGTTGAAGTAATACCAAGCAGATCATATGTAAGGGCCATCCTGAAACAGAACATTCCAACAACAAAGTACAGATACTATAACAAAGACGAAGCATCTGTCCAACGAGCTATCTTTCAAGACGTAATAACATGGGTAAAGTAGTTCACCACCCATTATGTTTGAAATACAACCTAATAGAAAAATTTGCCCCATACCATCAACACACACCGACTACAATTTGTGAAAATGGGAATATAAAGCTGTATTGGGATTTGGAGATAAGTACAGACCGGACTATTCAAGGGAACTGACCGGATTTGGTGCTCTCTAGTTGAAGGAAGCTAAGGAGGCTATAATAATATATTCTTCTGTGCCCCTTGATGAAAATATTGACAGAGCTAGTGAGAAAAATAAAATTAAATACCAGGATCTCCCATTTGAAATTAAGAACATATGGTATTTAAATAAGGTGTCCATCCTCCCATTTATTATCAACGCGAATAGGTTGATCCATAAGAGTCTGGCGCGAAATACTGAAGTTCCCAGTATACCTGCGAATGGAATAGTGTGGATTCAAAAAGCAGTGATACTGGGACCCGTAGGATTCGTCAGACGTGCCCTGGACCGACCTAAGTGCCCTTGGCACTCGCCCGGACACTTGAAAATCAAACCACGTCCGTTATGAAATAATAATAATAATAATAGTAGTAATAATAATAATAATAATAGTAATAATAATAATAATAATAATAGTAATAATAATAAAAATAATAACAATATTTTGTTTATTTAATAAAAAAGTTCAATAAGATAAAGTCTTCACAATAAAATTTTAATTAACAAGTAAATGTTAAAGAAACCAACTTGGTAAGTTCTTGTTTGAGAGGAGAGTACTTAAAAGCACTTCCGAGATACTAACAAACCATACCTAGTCCTGGTCAATAAGAAAATCTTTTGGAGCTGACTTTATAACAAGATATGCGAACACGTTTCTCAAAATAAGAACGCACTAACTTAAATAATCGAGGAACTAACAAAATAATGCCTAGATTGGTCCAATCAGAAACATTTTGGGGTTGATCTAGAAACCAAAATAATAACTATTTACTGATATAACAAAACAACGAAGAAATTAATCGAAACCCTAAAAAGCACTATATTCAAAATCATATTTAAGAAACTAAAAAAGCTACTAAAAAACCAAATGGGGCACTAACCAAGTACTAACAATTGAAGATAATAGTTTAAGCTAAACGGAAATTCTTTGGGAACTAGTTTTACGGACCTAAACCGTATACGTACATTTAACTTTTCTCTTTAGGGCAAGCTAGAGAATCTTTTTGGATGGGTGGTACCAGTTTAGTGCCACCTGGTTATACTGACAATCCTTGTGATGCTCAGTATGAAGATGACTTCGTGTGGTTTCCTTCCAGTATTCCTGTGAACTATACCGCATGGGGCGAAGGGCATCCTGTAGATGAGCGCCACTGTATGAAGGTAAAAACACAGGAAATATCTACTCGTATTTATTTACAAAAACGTCAAACATTTATTTAAAACATTTTCTATTTTTACTTCCTTCGTAAAAGGGAAATATTGTAATCGTTAAACAGTCACCCTCCGAGATTTTTTCAGATCTTCACGTTTCAAAGTCCCTAGATGACGAGAAGCATGTTTTCTCAATTCCATCGGTCTGTTTGTCTGTCTTTTCGCGGCGTAGTTGAAAAACTACTTACCCGATTGACTTGAAATTGTCGTCAAAATTAAGGATGGATATTAATGGATAGGGATGGCCTAGTAACATTTTGGTAAAAATCCAATATGGCGAAACAAAATGGCGGCTTAGTGAAATGTTAAAAAAATTATTATTACAAAATTTTGCAAAAACATCAAGTATTATCTTGGAATCAACTGGTAACATTTTGGTACGAATCCAAGATGGCGAAACAAAATGGCGGATTAATAAAATATTTAGAAATTCAGCCTGAAAACACTTCTTAATAGTTTGATTTCAAATTATGTGCCATAAGTAATGGTCGTATAGGGATCAATTAGTAAAATAGTGGTTCTAATTCAAGATGGCGAAACAAAATCACCCTCTCAGGTTTTACAAATCTTCACGTTTTAGCGTACCTAGATACCAAAAAACATGTTCAATTCTGTTGGTCCGTCTGTGTGCCAGTTCGCGACATAGCTTAAATACTACTTACCCGAATTTTGACCAAAAATTAAGGGTCCTACAGGGATGACCTGGTAATATTTTGGTAAAAATACAATATGACTGAACAATGTTAAAACAATTTTGTTAGAGTGGTGTATTATTGAATAAGATCCAGTAGAAAAACAAGTCATTTTTTAAATTGTCAACGTTTCGGAACTTAATTAGTGCATCCTCAGGACATATGTATAGATCCTCTATCCTGCATGAAACCATATTATCAGTCTTTACCTACCTTGTTGCTGGATATTAAGTTTCTAAATGGTTTTCGTAAACAAACCTCTTGTTATGTTACAGTGGTGTATTATCTGGGGTTAGGGTCCAGTAAAAAAAGTCTATTTTTAAATAGCCGACGTTTCGCAACTTTATTGTTGCATCCTCAGGACACATATAAATTCTTTATCCTGCATGAAACCCATATTATCAGTCTTTACCGATTACCTGGTCCGCAGATATGTTCCAGATATTATGTTTCTGAATGGTTTTCGTTAACGATACTCTTGTTTTTATGTTAGAGTGGTGTATTATTTGTAGTTAGGATTCAGTAAAAAAAACTAAAGTCTTTTTTTAAATTGTCGACGTGTCGCAACTTTACATTCTCAGGTCACATATATAGATGTTATATAATGCATGAAACCAATATTTTCCGTCTTTACCTACTCCGTTGGTTCGTAGATATTTTCCAAGTATTAAGTTTCTAAACGGTTTTCATTAACGATCTTCTTGTTGTTACAGTGGTGTCTTATTTGGGGTTAGGAAATATCTGCAGACCAACGGAGTAGATAAAGAGAGCGAATATGGGTTTCATGTAGGATATAAAATCTATGTGTCCTGAGGATGAATCAATAAAGTTGCGAAAAGTCGACACTTTGAAAAAGTTTTTTTACTGGAACCTAACCCCAAATAATATACTACTTTAACATAACAAGAAGAGGATCGTCAACGAAAACCAGTTAGAAACTTAATATCTGCGAGGTATCTGCGGGCCAACGGGGTAGGTAAAGACTGATAATATGGGTTTCAATTTAAGATTGCGAAACAAAACCAATAAAATTTTTAAAAAAATCAACGTAAAAAAATCTTGTTCAATTGATTTTGCAGGAAAATTAGATGTGAAAATGGGATAAACTGGTACGAATTCAATATGACGTAGCAAAATGGCGATATGTGTCAATGTAAAAACTACTTATTGAATTTATTTTATTATGCCCAAAAGTCAAGTGTGGCATAAGTAGAAAGAAAATGGTAAAGTACTGATAGGAATGCAATATGATAGAACAAATGAAAATGAAAAGACAGTATATGTAACACATATATTCTGTGACTATGTACTGAACTAAATTGGGTCACACTTCACTGTTCCGAACAAATGGAAAAAAAATCATAACGAGGGAAGTTCCGGATAAAGCAATTTACCGATTTTTTCAATCAGATCTTATTTATTCTTCCAAATGTGGATATTCTTCTCGAGGTTGTAAAAATATTGTAGGTAAGTTTTTCTATATGTAAGTTCAATTGTTTTCTAGATATTTGGTATTAAAAATTAAAAACTTTAGGTTTTAAAAGGCTGTAGAAACTAAATGGTCTGACAGCACAAAATGAATTTCATTCCTGTCTTAGTTTTTCTGTGGCAAAAAACGTAATATACCCTCTAGAGAAGCGTAATATTGGTCCAAATTTAGCTGTGAACTCTTTTGTATTATTTAAAATTTGGTCATCTCATAAAAATTATGGATAACAATACAAGGATAGTCAAATAAATTTAAGAGCAGAGGGGGGATTGCCCCCCAAAACCTCCCTTGAGTGCGCCAATAATAACAGTACTACATAGAACCTAGAGAATTTGTATTCTAACGGCCTTCTTGTTTACTTATTAATAAATAAAAAGTTAAAATCGAAATATTGTTGTTTGAAAATAGACTTAACTGGTGCAATTTTTACAACATTGCTTGTTACTGGTAATGGCTGCAGCTGGTAGTTGCTTCACAACCGCAGAAGAAAACTATAAAAAAAATTTTCAAGTATCATTTTGGCGAAAACTATTAAATTTACGATAATAGTATGTTATACAAAAAATATCCAGAATTGCAAGCTGAATCCAAAAATAAAACAAAAAAAGCAGGGTTACATTAAAAATGCAAAGTTGGACCACGCCCAACTTGTCTGAACCACTCTGTATAGTGAATATTAAATATTATAATGAATATTAAAAATATTTTATATAAAGTTTTTTTTCTATTCTCAGCTATCACAGAAATAAAGGGGGGCCTCGCTTGCCAGTCTTACCCTGTATATATATATTATATATATATATATATATATATATATATATATATATATATATAGAGAGAGAGAGAGAGAGAGAGAGAGAGAGAGAGAGGTAGAGAGTGTGGATGTCTGGTAAATACATGTAAAACTTTAGTTATACCCAAAATTGCTTCGTTTAGCCGGAGGTTTTTCCTAAATTTCTTGGAAACGTGCTGATTAATTTTAGTGATTTCTGGTGTATATTCTATTATATCTAATAGATATAAAAATATGTTTTGAATTTAGTTCTTCATCAGTACAGTCAACTAGTTGAGAGACTAGACTTTTTACAATTTTAAAATTATTTTTTTATTTTTTATTACTATTACATTACAGGCAGAGCCCAAATAGTGCTACAAATCATTGTTAAATTTAATTCTATCCAATACTAAACTATGATTAAGGTTAAAACAATTTTGAAAGTAAAAATGTTAAAGTAAAATAGTCATGTGGAAATATATAAAAATACTAGAACATTGTCAATGGTAATTACAAACATAGCAAAACATAAAACATTTCAAGGTCGCAGCAAGTTTAGAACCTTCTTCTTAAAGTTACATGGACTAGTGTCAAAGTTAAAATCTGTGGGCAGGGAATTGAAAAGCCTCATCAGATTATTAATTGGAGAATTTTTGCCGACGTCTGTACGCGCATAATTAAGAGCAAATCGGTCACTATTTCTCATAATACGCGATGGAACTTTAAAATTAATAGCTGTTAGTAAGTCGTTGCAGTCAATTTTGTCACTTAGCAATTTATGACCAAAACACAATGCAAGAATCATTCTTCGTGTTGCTAAATCATTTAAACCCAACAATTTCAATCGATCACCATATACAAAGTCTGACTTGTCAATACTCAACTTATACAATAAGAAATTTACGAATTTGTGCTGTACGCGCTCAAGCTTTTCAATGTGAACCTGGTAATATGGGGCCCAGATCATACAACAATATTCCAAATTACTTCTAACCAAAGCGAAATATAGAGATTTCAAAGCCTCAGTGTTCTTAAAGTTCCAACACTGCCTCTTTATAAAACCTAATAATTTAAAAGCTTTAGCGACCACATTATCAATATGAATGATAAACCGAAACTCAGAATCGAAGACAACCCCTAAATCATTTACCATGCTAACCCGTTCCATTTCTATGCCATTAATCATATATGTGTGTTGGATTGGATGCTTTTTCCTGCAAAAAGAGATAATTTTACATTTTGTGATGTTCAGGTCCATATGATTTTCTTGACACCATGAATAGATTTTGTCTATATTCAGTTGTAAAGTAGAGTCAGGTTCATGGTTGATAAGACTGAAGATTTTTAGATCATCAGCAAACATTAGGTGGTGACAATCAGCAAGCTTCAATGATAGGTCATTGACAAAAATCAAAAATAATATTGGTCCCAAGTGGGACCCTTGAGGAACGCCAGATGAAACTTTGATGATTTCAGAAATGGAATTATCTATTTTAACAACTTGAGTCCGATCATGCAAGTAGCTATGAACCCATGAAAGTAAGGGATCAGATATTCCATATGACTTTAACTTGGATATAAGCAAGTTCTGATCAACCCGATCGAAGGCTTTTCTAAAATCAAAATAAACGGCATCCACTTGACAACCTTGGTCAATAGCAGAGCTGATAAAGTCAGAATACACCATTAAGTTTGTTTGGCAAGAGCGGCCAGTAAGAAAGCCATGTTGTTGTGGTGAGATAATTCCACGAAATGCTGAAATAAAGTTATCCGTTACAATTGACTCCAGTACTTTACCCGCGCATGACAAACCTGAGATTGGCCTATAGTTAGTTATATCGGACCGGTTACCACATTTGAAAAGAGGAGTAACAATGGCTTGTTTCCACAATTCTGGAAATGTGCCAGAATCCAGTGATAAAGAATAAAGACAGCTCAAGGGGTAAGACAGTGATGGGCTACAATTTTTCAGGAAAACCGGAGGAATGCCATCCAGGCCCGGGCCCTTACTGACATCAAGATTTATAAGTTTATGAAACACAGTATCAGAAGATACAGGTATATAATTAAGAAATATATTTGACATTAAGCAAGAATTACATGTGGCGTGAGTATTCAATGGTTGGGGTTCACAGTAAACAGATTGAAAAAAGTCCGCAAAGAGGTTTGCAATCTTCTGAGCTTCATTTGATTTTGTATCATTAAAAAACATTTCTTTTGGAAATCCACCCGTACTTCGCCTTGACTTTACAAAGTTCCAAAAGTTTTTTACATTTTTTAATATGTTGTGTTGGGTTGTAGTCAGAAAAGCATCATGATCCCTCTTAATAGCAAGTTTAGACTCTGATCTTAAAATCTTGTAGGCCTGTTCGCTTTCCGGTGATCTACATTTTATAAATTTATTATAAGCTTCATTCTTTCTTTTTAGCATATTGATCGTTGTAACGGAAAAATACGAGGGATATTTTAAAGAGCAACGATATTTAAGTGGAACAAACATGTCGACTGCAGCATAAATTATCGCATAAAAGGCATCTATCACAGTATCGATACTTGTAGTGCAATTAATAAAGTCCCAATTAATGCTGGAAAAATAATCATTTAATAGGTCGTAATTTGCCTTATAAAAGTTTAAAGACTTTAAGTCTGAATTTAGTGTGGTAAGTTCCACTTCGGCGAATGGAATTAAAATTTCTAAGGGAGGGTGGGGAAAATCAACTTTTGAAATTGCAAAGTCACATTTTGCGACAGATACCTCCGGGCGATTAGAGAAAACTAAATCTAAAATAACACCATTGTCATTAGGACAGGTATTCAGCTGTGAAAGGTCGTAAAAACAAGCGCAATCAAATATAGTTTTTTCACATTCATTGTTTGAAATAAAGACCGAGTTACTATTATCATTACACAAAGAGATATACTGCTGAGAGGGATCACAAAACAATGCCCTATCACCAGAAACCATAACTTCACTACATAGACTAAATTTAGGAAGATTAAAATCACCTGCCAATACTAACTGACAATTAGGCATGTTGTCCATAACTGCACTAATGGATTCTACAAATGCTTCATATATACACAATGGGGAAGATGGTGGAATGTATACTGTTCCAAAGATATAATAATGGCCACTGTGACGTACGCCGACGATAAGAACTTCAATGTTTTTCTTAGGAATGGTAATCACTATTGATTCTAAGTCTGCTTTCACAGCAATCAACACACCTCCGCCTCTTGAATATATACTGGTGTCTTTATCTCTGTCTTTTCTGTAAACGATATAATTGTCTGGAAAAACCTCACTACTCAGAATACCGTCGCACAACCACGTTTCGGTAAGAATAACCACATCATAGTCAATAGTCAAAACTTCATT
This sequence comes from Kuschelorhynchus macadamiae, assembly GCA_030620095.1. Lineage (NCBI taxonomy): Eukaryota > Metazoa > Arthropoda > Insecta > Coleoptera > Curculionidae > Kuschelorhynchus > Kuschelorhynchus macadamiae. The sequence continues at coordinate 818,320 of JAUTXW010000930.1, read as the reverse complement.
GTAGAAATTCACAGTCTTGGTCCTGAGGCCTCGGACATTTTGGTAATAAGTTCTGATGTCAGGTAGAGCAGAAGAAAAATCGGTTTTTGGCATTGAGGTTTGAAGCCCGTCGTTAATTTGATTAGAAGAACTTATGACGTTACAGTTTTCGAACTCCGGCGGATTAAAAAATGTTGATCCCCTTTCTGATTTGGAAAAAAACTGTTGATTAAAAATGTAACAAATTCTCTTTTTGTAGCAAAATCCATTTTGCCGTCCAATGTTGTGCAAGCTATTGGTATGAATTTGGCATTTTTCCCATGGAGATGCCTGCTAATCAGTGAGTTCTGACCATGCACAAAATCGTTGAGTACAGGTCTATGACTATGGTATCCACAGCCAACTAAAATTAAATTTGTGTTAGCATTGACTGATACTAGATTGTCAATTTCACTACTGGATATTGGCCGACCCTTTATTGCGTTATATTCGGACATGAAAAACACCACGCAGTCGCTCTTGGTAAAGTTTTTACATAGCTGTCGACAGTCTTCAATTTGTTCATGAAATAGACGGTTTCCTGAATATTGGCAATTTATATCAAAGCTGCTGTTAGTTAGTTTTTTAAAAAGTATCGCAGTTCCTCTGGCACATTCGCCACCCATAATGAGTAACTGGTTCTTCCGAATTTGAACAGAATTTGTCTTATTTGGTTGCAATGCATCGCGACAATCAGCCAACTCATGAGTGGTATTAAGTAACCGTTGACTAGACTTTATTTTGCATATTTCCATTTTTAATTCCTCAACCTCTTTACAATATGCCACATTGTCTTGTTCTAAGGTACCGATTGATGTAATCATGCTCCTATTAAGTTCGCTTAAATATTTTATTTTGCCATCCAGCTCGGTTCTAGTTTCCTGCCAAGATTCCAATTCAGAAACTAGTTCTATCTCTCTGTCTTTCATTATCTTAAGATCTTTCTCCAAAGAAGCATTACGTTTGCTCAAGACATCCAAATCTGATGAGAGTTTTTTTTCTGCTTCTGACACCAGGTCTTCAAATACCTGGCTATTTCTTCTCAGTCTATCAATGTGTCTTTCCTTTTCCTTCAATTCTATATTCAATTGATTAACTTCCCTGTCGTGTAGCTGCCCTTGTTCATGGTTAGCGTTGAATGTCGTCTGACAACTAGTTGAACATAAAAGCTTATAGCCACCCATTTTTACCATTTCCGGCATTCTTTCCATGCAACTGGGGTGAAATACAGAATGGCATTGTATGCAAAAATAATTCAAGAATTCTTTATTTTTACAACATTTGAATTGACGTTGCATTTTTATAAAAATTCAGATAATATTGCAAGTTAATAAATTGACCGACGAGAAGACGCTATTTTAGTGTATGACCATGCGAAAACTCCACAGGCAAAAGTAAGGAGCGATAATAAGTCACGGCGATAAAATTTTAAATTCCATGAAATTTTTTGTTCTTTTTCTTTTATGTTTCGGCCTGTGAATATTCTTTTGTTCAAAAGTAGTTATTACTGAATTGCAGGCTGTTCTTTAATTAAAATTCGACGAAAATACGATTATTATACACTTCTAAAATTTTGCGATGTACACATACAAAACACTTATATTAACACAAAGATAAAACCACTAAAAACTTTGTTTAAACAGACGAATAAAATAAAGGACTTGCCACAACGAAATCAAACACATATTTTTTTTTTATTTGAAATTGTAAGAATATAGAATTTTTTCATGTTTTTTTTTAAATCCCTGGAAAACTTTATTATTACCACTATTATCGACATTGAATGTTTTTTTTAATTCCACAAGTATAACCAAAATTTAATTTTACTAATCTAACGGTAACAAAACAGCAGGCTAGGAAAGGATATTATTATCACCCGGTATAAGACAACGTTGCCGATTACGCCATTGACAAAGATTGGGTACTGCCATTTCGCAGTGGCGGCTCGTGGATTTAAGAACGGGTGAAGCGCAGCGCAGCTAGGTGCACGAAAATTTTTTTTATGATGTTAATTATTCATAGCTTTGGAGCGTTTTTTAATACTTAGGGGAAATAATATGAATTTATATGATTTTAAATATATTTTTTTTGTTCTTAATAAACAGTTATGTATCTATATCTTAAAGCTAATTTCGATTCGATTCGATCGATACAAAACTGCTTCCGCTTCCGATGATCCGAACGCACTAATTTATATTAATTCTATAACAACCGAACAAGCGCCTGCAACCTGCAACAGCAGTTTTATGCCGCTCCCATCTCTATTTGACTTCCGGATATTCACCATTGCGTTGCCATAGCAACTGCCGTAAACAAATCTAAGCGCGAAAGCCGGCGTGCGGGGGGAGTCAGATGCGGAATTTATTACTGCTGATTGTGATTCCTAAACGGGTCGCTCTTATGAAAAGGTGTCCAGCGCGCTACGTTTTTACTATTATTATTATTTTTTTAGTATATAACACACTAGTTTTGATAGAAAATAATGGTATAATTAAGTAAATAATGTGAATTTATATAAAACATACTACATTTTTATAATAAAAAATGTAGATTATAAAATGCTTGATATTTTAAAAATATTTTTATTTTTAAGTAAATTGATTGGAACATATAGGTGAAGCAGCGCTTCACCCGCGGCTCCTGGCGCTGCCTTTTCATCTATAAATAAAAATTGATTTTTTTTACTTGCAGATGAGATATAATATTGCAGGATCAGGCTGGAGAAGTGCCCATTGTAACCAGACAATGAGGTTTATTTGCAGGGACAAATATCCAGAACTTGCCTATAAGCAACTTAGTGCCGCTACGAACCTAACAGGTTAGAGAGAGGTCTTTTTTCTGCTTATTACTGAGCTTAACAATTTTTAGTACTATGAGCTACCAATATAGGGTGGGCCAAAAGAAAATTCCACATTTTTAAATTTTTAATAACATGGCATCTTAAAGCCTTACATCTTAGCAACAAAACAATTTTTTTAAATATTTCAATTAATATTTATGTTATTGCACATTTAATGGCACATATCATGTATTTTACATGCCATCAATTTGCGGCAATAATATCTTTTTTATTAGAAACTGGATTTAGAGACATTTATAACTTATTAGCAACTTTAAGGTAGGCAAAATTTGATATATTAGAGTTTCTGGGCAAAAACGGAAGTTTCAATAAAAGCCTCATGGGAAGAAAAATATCTCATTTATACCTCGAGAAGTAGTACGAACATTTTCCGGTCACTTTGTAAAAAAAGACAATTGAAGGACAGTAATTTTCTAAATGTTTATCTATAACCTATATATCTAGGAATGTGTCCCAAAAATTTTATCTAAAAATGCTGAAAAAACAAAAAAGTTAGTAAAAAATTAAAAATGTGGAAATTTTTTTGGGCCACTGTATATATATATATATATATATATATATATATATATATATATATATATATATATATATATATATATATATATATATATATATATATATATATATATATATATATATATATATATATATATATATATATATATATATATATATATATATATATATATATATATATACTAGGTTTGGTAGGTACATTTTTCTTCAAGGACATCCGAGAAATTTAGGAAAAATCTTTGCCATAAGAGTAGTGATCCCGTCGAGACGATAAATCCTCGCCTCTCGTCGAGACAAAAAAGCAATTTTCTCTCGTAGCACGAGACAAGGCAAGACAAGATAGTGGTCTTCTCTCGCCGAGAATTTCTTGTTTCCCTCGAGCTCTCCCGTATCCCTCGAGCACAAAAAATCTATATTTTTTGTATTCTCTTCTCTCGCCGAGAATTTCTTGTTTCCCTCGAGCTCTCCCGTATCCCTCGAGCACAAAAAATCTATATTTTTTATATTTTTAATGTTAAATAAGACTTAGATTTATGGTACTAAGTAAAAACAAAACAATTTTGACTTAAAACTTCCGCTATATTAAAAAGAAAAAAAAAATACTTTCATGACATGTTTCGCCAACACTGCAGCTTCTTCAGATAATACAGTTAAAATGAAGTAAAATATTTTAGACCTAGTGTACCATGGATTTTTTCCATGTTTACCTAAATCTATTTTAACAAAACATGTTTAATAGAGGTGAATTGTTTAGGTTAAGTTGATCGTTGAGTAATAAACATGCGACATTTATGCCTTTCTTTTCTGTTAAAATTGTTGTTAAAATGATGATTACAATTAACTAAATGAGAAGCATAATTAGATCTGTCATCACCCTTGATTAACACTTAAAATGTTCATTTATCCTCTTCTCGAAACTACTAGTTTTCCCTAGTATTTCGAGACGCAAGAGGGTCTGTCTCTCTCGCCTCGTCTCGGCGACACAAGAGGGCACTTTTCTCTCGTCTCGCTACATAAGAGACAATGTGGAGGCAATGGAATAGCATTACGTCTTATGGCAGGGTTCTTTCAAATTTCTTGTGTGTCTTACAAAATGAAGGTATCAAACCTAGTATATGTATAATCAACAAGATGAGACCTATTTAATGAACCTAATAAACAGGACGTTCAGTTTAAAAAATAATAACTTTTCGATATTAGGATTACATAGTTTTTTAGTACCTGCGCAGAGAATATATAAAAATTTTAGGATCATATATTTGCATTTTTTATAGCATTAAAAATATATAAATTAAAAGGACGTAGATCAGCTTGTAAATCTAAACACGTTTATCAACACAACATATAAAGGCGGTGTTAATACTCAATAATACAAAAAATATCATAACATGTTATGTATTAAATAACAAAATATCTATAACTGCATTTTTTTTAATTTGCCGCCATTTCAAAAACAAATAACACTGGATGCCTGAGTAAATGTAGTACTGCTTAACCTTTGTTTTTTTCACAACCCATGAAGTGTTAGTCTTCTGTATTGTATAGCTCGATTTTGTAGCTCCGAAATCATGTTTCAAACCATAGGTTTCTACTCGACATTGTCACATAGGTTTTCTTTCTTTGCTTGTTTCACTTTACTTTCCATTATTTGGTTATAAAAAGAAGATGAAAAGATCGGTGGTACCACCCACATACACATTTTCAAGATTATTTCTTTCTTTTCTTTATAATATTTATTTAATATTTTTCCTTTTCCTTATTTTACCCAAGCTGAAGCTGAAGAATATGACATTACAAATGATAATGGCTAGTAAAATAGTCTGGAGACAAAATACTTCTTCGTTCGGATCTCCGCGCAAGGGATACTGCAGAAGTTCCGCCATTGAAATGTAATTTTCTATCCACCAATATCTGTAGCTTGAACAGGCTGTAGCTTGGATTAGGGTCTACTAAAACTCCCCTCCCATCAAAGAATCTATTTACTCTTTCTCGCCACCCATCCAGAGCCGTTTCAATTTCTCCTCTGGGTTCATCTGACCATGGTGTAATTACTGTATGCTGCCCCATACAACTGGAAGTTGTACAATGCGTGACATCTATTTGGCGCTATAATCCGCTGATTGGGATGGGTTGCCGAATTTCAACTCTTCCTTTCCTTGGAATCGTGTTTTGTTTCTGTTCCAGTGATACTTTCGAAATTTGATACAAGTCTATGTCGCATTCAACTAGGCATAAAAACAATTCTATATTAAGATTTCAAAACTTCCCAATAATCAAACTTGGTTTTTAAAATCCCGTGACAATACGAGATAATCTGCACTAATAACAATTTCCTTAAAACCCTACTCCAGAAAATCGACAGGTTAAAAATGTTTGACAAAATTATTACAATTCCATAATTTTTATGCGTTCAACATACGCATAAGACGTAAAGATATATTTTGCCAAAATGGTAACCAGTCATTTTAGTCGCTTGACAAAAACATTAACCGAAGCTGCTGCAAAAGTTCCTTTCCACCCCTAACTTCTTGCCTTGATAGTATTCCGGGCATAGTCCTACAAAGTGATTCTCCGAACCGGCCCCTATCCATACCAGTTACTTGAATCGTTAAATACTATTAGAATTTAAAAGTACTTGATACTTGTTAAGTATAGTCTATTTCCAAATTTGTAGGTGCACACAACCTGATTATATATTCAAAAACGATTGAAATGTAGGGTGAGCCTTCTATATTTTGTATATGTAGTACAAACATAAACCAGGTAATTTTAACAAACATTTAACATGCAGATCCCGTACCTGACCAAATACATAATATGATATGATAACGTTAAATATATATGATTTCAAAGAACATACAACAAAGTCTAAAAATTAAAAAATTGTAATAACACACTAATATATACTTAAGATTTCCTCCTATATAAATCCTAAACTATACATGCGTTTACCAATATAAAAAATATATATTATTTGCAGAACACAAAAACTATATATGCTACATAAAGGAGAAAAAATGTTAAATTCCTTGCCAAGTTATATTGACTTTATTAATACAAAACACTTCTAATTTAACATCCAAATAAGAATGTTAGTAAATATTTTAAATCAAATTCTGGTAAATAATAATAAAAAATAAGAAATTAACATAAAACAATAAATGGTACTTTAATAAATAACTAAAATAAAACAATGTTTTCCTTCTCTCTACAATTTCTCTTGAAAGATTTTCTTTAGAATTTTAGGTTAAAAATGCATTTAAATGACAGTTATCAAATTATTGACCTACTTTCACTTTTCCAATGCCCATTTTGTTGTAGAAGGAAATAAATATATTACAAAAGAAAATAGAAATATTATAAATCACACATGGCCATAGATATCAATAAAGGTGCTTCCATAAAGTTGTCAAGGTTCCACATCTTCTATTCTTCTTTTATTACGTGGTTTACAGCACTGCGCCAGTTTTAAAACATCATTTTCATACAGTATTTATTCTTCATTCATCCAATTTATAATATATTATTTTCGCCAACAAGACAAGGGTAATTTCTCTGTTAGTCTAGAATGATAGCTGGCGTTGCCCATGACAATGACAGAATTTTCAGGAATTGACTTAATCATTTTAGAAAAGTATTCTTCAAAAACATCTGTAATCATAGTAAACCTCCATTTAAAAATCATTTGTCACTTCAAATATGGTAGTAATCGTAAACCCTCATTTTAAAATCCTTTGCCACTTCCAATATGAGTTATGATTAACCTGCAGCCCTTACCGTGGAGAATGTAGAAGCCAATTGACAAGCCTTCTAAAAAAGCCTGCCGAGAACTTTGAGCACTTTTATCTTGTCAACATTTACTCACAGAGTTGCCTTCGTAAACCCACGTTTCCTCCATATAATAAATGTTTCGTTGTTCCCTTCTCTACTTACTCGCATATCACTTAAATATCATCATCTCCACCATATTATTTCTTCTCTCTCTATTAAATTTGATTTTCTGTTCTGCTATTGTCGAGAAAAAGTCAACTGATAGTATTTTCCATAATTTCTTTCTTCCAGTTTCTGAAACATTTTCGTCTTCATCTACAGCTGCTAAAATTTTATCAACTTCATAAAATGAAAGGAATGCACTTTCCTTCTTTTTATGTTTCTTGCTTATTCATCCATCTCCAATGGTTTTCTACCACGGTTTTTCAGCTTCACACTGCCACTGTTTCCACTTTTTCGTTCACTAAAAAGTCTGTGTATTGTTGATTGACTGACTATTTTTAAAAAGTGTGAATACGAATACGACATAAGAACAAAATAAATACAAATGAATATATGTAATGTTGAGTTTTATTAGTTTCCCCACATAAGTCTTTTCACAATCTTGGCGCGGAATGGTGTGTACTCCGTGGTTTTCCAGTTTAAGAGTTGTTTACCTATAGTTGTTTGTGGCTTGTGTATTATTTGGGTTTTCTAAGAATTCTTCCGCTTCTGTCTGTTGTGCCTTTTACATATGGTAAGACTACTTGTTGCTTTTCCGGTTCATAATGACGTTCATCTGATGTTCGTTGTTCTGGAATCATGTGCATTAATAGCTTTCTCTATGGTGAGATTTGTGAAGTCATTTTTCTTTAAAGCATTGGATATTATATTAAGTTCATTTTGTCTCGTCTGTGTTTCAGTTACGCACGAATCTAGAATAGAATAGATATTAGGGTATTGGCCCCAGCTTAAATTTTACTGGGTGATGATGTGATCTTGCATTTAAATATGTCTGTATGTTTTGGTTTTCTATAAACAGAGTATTCCAAATGTCCGTTATGCAACTTTGTTACCAAACATCTGAAAATATTTTCTTCTAACTCTACAGTAAATTTTATTCTGGGAACGACAGTAGAGAACAAATGTACACCGTGACTGAAAACACATTGTATTTTTCCATCCGTGAAGGACTAATGAAGAATATATATAAATAAATAAATAAATAAATATATAAATATATATATATATATATAATATACATATATATATATATATATATATATATATATATATATATATATATATATATATATATATATATATATATATATATATATATATATATATATATATATATATATATATATATATATATATATATATATATATATATATATATATATATATATATATATATATATATATATATATATATATATATATATATATATATATATATATATATATATTGATTTTTACTCCTTCACGGATGGAAAAAACTACAATATGTTTTCATTCCGTGTGTACATCCGTTCACTGTCGTTCTGAAAAGTCTTCTTCAGTCTCTATTCGGACGCGAGAAAGAAAGCTTCGAAAATGCCTAATGTGATTTTGGCGAAACGTCAGCAAAACTGTTCTTTTCAGAACGACAGTAGTGAACGGATGTACACCCGGAATGAAAACACATTATATATATATACATATATATATATATATATATATATATATATATATATATATATATATATATGCACAAATGTGTCGTCTTGTGCTCCAAAGTAGGTCGCATCTAAAGCGATTTAGCTGCACTATAGTATCTACAGATGGCACCACTGGTTGCCTATTTCCCTCGTCGGCTTTCAAAATCGAATGGCATGAATGACGCCTTGTTTGTTTCAGGGTTTGGGTATTTCGGTCTTAATACCGATACACCTCCCAAGGAAACTGTCTGATGAGCCTTGCCGGGGCAGATACCATGGTGGCAGATGGCACCTTGGCCCTGGAAACAAACATAGCGTCATGTTTTGGTCGATTTTCGACAAAATGGTGAAGAAATAATCCTTACCGTGAGTTATTTTCATTTGCATATGTATATATATATATATATATATATATATATATATATATATATATATAAAAGAGAAACAGAAATTTCAATTTCTGTGCGGTTCTTGGTCGTAAAAAGTTATACAAAACGAAACCAGTAACGGTAAGGATTACTCCTTCACCATTTTGTCGAGAATCGACCAAAACATGACGCTATGTTTGTTTCCAGGGCCAAGGTGCCATCTGCTACCGTGGTATCTGCCCCGGCAAGGCTCATCAGGCAGTTTCCTTGGGGGTATCGGTATTAAACCGAAATACCCAAACCCTGAAACAGACAAGGCGTCACTAATACCGATACCCCCCAAGGAAACTGCCTGATGAGCCTTGCCGGGGCAGATACCACGGTCGATTCTCGACAAAATGGTGAAGGAGTAATCCTTACCGTTACTGGTTTCGTTATATATATATATATATATATATATATATATATATATATATATATATATATATATATATATATATATATATATATATATATATATATATATATATATATATATATATATATATATATATATATATATATATATATATATATATATCCTCTTCCTTTTTTTGTGTTTGTAGATAGACAAAAAAAAGTATAAAATGATAAAAAATGAAAAAACATATCCATAACATCCGTGACAATAGCAAAGCAACATATCGAAGGTTTTATCTGTCTTAAACATTTACACTCGTATTCACTAAAAAAGGTTTAAATTTAGGCCAGGTGTAACTTGACAGTTATAGGTTTAATACGACATGTTTAACAATTGAACAAATAAATTTTCTAAATGTCTCAATTACAAAATGACAATGATATAACCGAAACATAACTAGCGAACTGAGAGTTTTAAGTACCATGGCAACTGGTCTAACTCTTAAATCTCTTTAGTGAATACGGATAGATTTTATAAATTTGTTTATATTTTCAGATATTGACTGTGGATCAACAGAAGATGATGACGATGATGCTGATGATGATGACGCTAAAAACTAGCAAAAAAGATTATTAGTTAATGTACAATTATTTATATTTTTTTGATAATGATGATGAATATTATACAGTTTGCAACAAGTTAATTTAATATAGTGTTTATGCTTTCATATCTGAGTTTTATTTACAGTTTGCTAATAACATTCCAAGCAATAAGGAGCTAAATAGATTTCATTTCAAGGTACTGATTAAGGCCATGTACTTGCCTAATTTAAGCCAGGTTTTAAACCTCATGCTTATTTTATAATATTTTAATGAATGTGTATATTATGTAGGTGCAAATGTATTTTCTCTTAATTCCGCGAGACACTATCGATGTCTCGCACCGCGATCTCCGGGGAGGTTTCGTTTCATTTGGAATCGATCACGGCTGGCGGCCCGCGTTGACCTCGTGGTTATAAACGTAGGCGAGTTTTTCCCGAGTGTCCCTTATCAAATTCGCATAGGGGCGTATAGGTAATATACTGCTTATCTTGGCAAGGTTTTGGTCCTCAGCCGCGCCGAGGAAACTTAAATATGTTTGTCAGTTGATGTATTTAATGTGGATCGTGTGATAGGTTGTGTTGTGTGTCGTTTGTTTGTTGATTTTGTCGTTTAAATTAATGTTTTAAAGAAAGGTAACCACATGTTTCAATTATTTTGGCGAGCTGAACTTTAAGAAACAACTCGGACTTAAGACCTGTACTCGACCTTTGCCGAAATCTATATAATTCAGCAAACAAGTAAAGACAAAAACAAAGAAGTAAATTATTTTCGTGGAAATATGTACGATGTATGTGCCTGAACATGCAGTTGCGAAGTAACAAAGGCATTTTATTGTTTCGTGTGTCTGATTTTGTCAGATGACTCTTTGTGGTTTATATGTATTGACCCCCATAAAAAGTTGACCATGAGCCGCCACTGCTATTCGTAACAATTCATATCTGGAATACTGAAATATACAATTAATGTTCGTTAGCAATCAATATTTATTTATAAGGAAATGTTATATAGGTATTTATTCTTAAATCAACTTAAACTATTCTTAACAGATATGCAACATTGGGTAACCATCTGAGAACCTGACAGTAAAATGGCTGTGTTTTTAATTGAATTTTTAGGACGCTGCTCGTAGTTGTGAAGATATATTATATAAACAAATTAACTTAAACTAAAAAAATCGGAGAATTAAACAAAAGTTCCCGCAAATAAAATATTCTCTGTATATTCTGAAATGCCAGTAAAAAAGAAAATGCGTGTATAAAAAGTGAAATGGATATTTTACAAATATGCTTCATTACTTTCTCTTCCGTAATTTCTGCCTAACAACGAGCCCATAATATCTTCGCTTTACTATTTTTATAGGGCGGTTATGACATACAAGCTATATCTCCTCTCATAAATATATTATTTAAGCCATATATAAAAAAGGTTGTTTTGGTGACAAAATCAAGGCTGGAAAATAGGGATATTGACTTATTTCAAAATTAGTATTTGTATTTCGTTGCTTTTTATATAGGATTTCAATAAATATAACAAAAATCTAAATTAGCATGGCCTTTAGATGTACCAATTAGCTTACAAAATACACAGGGTGTTAAATAAAAGTAGGATTAAACCAATGAGAAAATTAAAAAGTTTGGCCTCAAGTGTGATTTGAACCCACGACCAACCTTTGCATTTCTAGTGCGTGCTCTTATCAATAATTATAAATATTAATATTGAGTTACCTCGCTTTAAGCTGCTAAGGTGGACACGCACTGATCCGCGCCAAAGGAACTGCAAGCATCGAACAAATCGAATTATGTATTTTAATACATTACAGCAGTGAGGATACTACTCAAGACCAGTTTAATTTAAATCAATACAAAATGTCTTTACTTGCGATTCGCGCGGCTCGTTCAGCGTGGGTCAGTGCGCGTATAGTTCTGAAAGTTATTCTGTCATATCAATTTTAAGTACAGTCAGCTGTCAGTTTTTTAACAGGAATAAAATATATGTCGTTAGATAGCTTTAGACAAATTAAGACAGGAAAATATTTTTGTTTTTGTCTGTCTCAAACCATTTAAGATTTCAAGCATGTCAAAAATGTCAACATTTAAAACGGCAACATTTTGTTTCGATGCTAAAAGGAGCGTTAATTTTGAAATCGTATCGGGGGGGGGGGGGGGGATTAAAAACGTACACTGTGCTGTGTGCACTTCATAAATTGAAGAATTTTACCATTAAAACCCTTATATTATTTGCAGTGGCACTTTGCATATGATATCTCCACTTAATTCGCTTAAATTTTTTTGTAAGTTTATATTTATACTTTATATTTTTATGTCTTAGGACATAAGTAAAAACAAATAAGTACTTCTCTTCTGGCGTGAGTTTTTTTTTAATGTAACAATCCAATGATATAGCTCAAGAACGCCTCTAATCTGACATTATATATAACAATTGAATGTTTTTTACATCTATTCTAAAATTGCAATATCTACCAAGTTGAACGATTCTTTAGTTTGCTTCAAAAAGATACTCGCGTTCTCAATATGTAAATTAAAAATAGACATACTCTATATGTTTTACAAAACACCAATATGTCCTTAATGCAAATGTGTAAATAAAAGTTTAAATTTAGCACTTTTCAAAAACAGCCATCGCTTTATCCATTGTGCGGCGTTCCGTTTCATAAAAAAAATTAAATTAATCCACTCCGGTTCGTTACTTAACAATTTTTACGATCCTGGCCCTATTCTACTTAGTTCAATAAATGGCTTAGTTTTTAAAGATTATACAAATTTGCAGTATTTAAATTCCCAAACCCACTTATGTATGGATGAATCCGTATCAAAAGCAGCAGCCTCGAGCCGCTGAATGCCAACCATTCGGGAAAGGCAGAACTAAGCATAAATCCTGCAAACTATATTAGTGAAACTGTAATAAAATTATTTGAATAAAAATAAATATTAATGACGTATTTAGAAGACGGATCTAGGGGGTCTGGATCCCGCCTCGGAGCTCTTGATTTATTAAAGAAAACGAACACATGGGATATTTTATTGTATTAAAGAAAAGTATAAGCTTATGAAAGTGAAAACTTTTTTTTAGTCAACAACAAAAATTAGAAGGTAATGTTTAAATATGAGCATAGCGTTCCGGTTGGTAAAATACCTATCTCCAGCACTAGGAATAATGTAAAGTAGCCTACATTAAAGCCAAATATTAATTTAATTAATAATTCATTTACTTACTTGTTTAACAGTTCCAAGCAGCGAACCTGGAAGAATTTTTTTATTATGTGATTATTTGCAATAAAAAAAAAACTAATTCACAGAGAGTTGTATTAATATTAAAGTCACTCTGCTACAACTACAGTATTGGTAAGAACACGAGAGTGAGCGAAAATCGATACATCCTGAAAAAATATGTTACAACAATCGGACTTATCGACGACGACTAAAAATAGGAATTTCAGGTACATTTTTTTCCAAAAACAGAAAAAAGATCCTGTTAGAAAGATTGGGTTGCAGGTACCTTCCTGAGGCACTGATAGCACCTGCCAACAAATTTAAATTAAACATTGTAACTTTATCGCTCGCTTTGGTACATTGTATGTCTGTTGTTAAAAGTGACTTTACTAATAAATGGCAAATATATTGCAATCAATTATAATTTCTTTAAATAGGACATCCTATATATTGTCCGACTGCTAGATGGGTCTCTTCTTAGCGGTGATAAATACTTTAAGCTAGATATCGCTCTCTTTAGAGGTAAAGGATATTAATAAAAGACCCATTTTGTACATATACAATATATAGAGTGATAATAGAATCTTGGCAATAAGTCTTTTGAATGAAGGTTTTATCTCAAAAAGTAAAAACTTAAAGGCTCTTAAAAATAGGCCAAAATAAAATTATGACACTGTAGAGGGTGAGCAATTCAGAACGGCAATATCTTAGAAGTTCGTCATCGCGCAGCTTTGAGAACAAATTATTTTAGTAAAAATGGCAAAGAGGAATTGATGAAAATTATTTCTAGGTTCCTAGTATAGCCTAGATAACTATAAAAACAATTTTAAATCTTAAATATGTCCAATTAAGCTATATCAAAAATGTAAGCCGTGTAAGCTAAAAAGAATTGGTAATAACTTCAAAGAAATCCTATAAACTATAATTCATTCAATTTTTTTTTAAACTTTAATTTTAAGTATATGGATTGATAAAAATGTGTTATCTCTTTATAGTGGAAATCTCTACGTCATCTCAAGTTAGACCTTGTCGAAAGTTAAACCTCTTTAGTGAACACGGGTGTTAGAGTTTTAACCTAAAATCAGTGCTTTTAACGCGCTTTTATTGGCATCCTATTCGTCTGATTGTATGTTTGTATGTCTGGTTCAAATCTTATGATGGATTTTTCAGCACTTCCATTACCGGTTATTTTCAAATTTGACATGCATACACTTTCGGATATACAAAATCCAAATTTTTAAGGTCAACGTTTAGAAATCCAAAATGGCGGCGCCAATACGGCCGACATATTTTGTTACTTGTGTAGCTAAAACTGAAAATCTGTGCCTAGAAAAATTTAAAAGTGTCAGCATTTAAAAATTCAAAATAGCGGTGTCAAAATGACAATGTCAACAGGTCGGACGGATGATTTTAACATTTGTGGGGATTATTTAAGAATGCACAACAAAAATCAAAATGGCGACGCCAATATAGCGAATGGATTTTGTCATTTGTACAGATTCGGCTGAAATATCAGTATCTAGTAGTATTTAAGAATAAAAGTTATGAAATTTTAGTTAATATTTGAGAATTAAAAATGGCGGCACCATCATAGCAGACTAATTTTAAAATTTTTTGCAGATTTGATTAAAATTCGGCATTTAGGGGCACATCATGAATTTTTGTCAAAATTTTAAAAATTCAAGATTGTAATGCCAACATGGCGGCGGAATCATTTGTGTAGATTTGGCTGAAAGAAAGTAGGAATCTGGGGGTATTTGAAAATACATATCATACATTCTTAGTAAATATTTAAAAAATGTGAGTAGCAATGCCTAGAATGCGAGCGAATTTTAATATTTCTACAGATTTGATTAAAAATCGATATTAAGTGAGCAATATTCATACATCTTTAGTAATAAATATTTAAAATGGAGATGTCATCAATCAATCGATCCGATAAGTATTTTTTCAGATATTTTTAAACATTTAATTAGGCCACCGTTTTGTTCCCCCATTTTGAATTTGTCTCAACATTTTTACCAGTTCATCCCTATATAATATTTGATTTTTGAGCAAAATTTGAACATAATCGATGTAGTAGTTTTCTGCATTGGCACACAATATTTTATTACGCCGCCCTTTTGGATTTGTAGTAAAACTTGTCAGTTGATGGTCACGTCAAACCTAATTTTTCTGCAAAATTTGGATAAAATGGATAAGAAGTTTCTTAGTAATATTTTTTTAACATTTCAATAAACCGCCATTTTATTCAGCCATATTGGAGTTTTACCAAAATGTTACCACGTCATCATCATATGACCTTTAATTTTTAACCAAAACTTGAAGTAAATAGGACAAGCAGTTCTTGAGCTTTGTCGCGGACAGACATACAGACTAACCTACGGAACTGAGAAATAGATTAGATACGAATAGAATCGCCAATTGTCATATTGTTTTTCCATGTTAATAGCTAAAATTTAAAAAATAAAAGATTTTTTTTTAATTTTCAATATCCTAAATCTTAAATTCTAACCAGTTTAGAACATGTTTACGAACACATTTTTACTTTTAATACCCAAAGAATCACCATTTAAATTACTTTACCTGACAACACTTATATAAAAAATTGACCCAACTCAAGTGAAAATTAAAAAAAGGCGCGAAATCATCCGAAACTTTATTATTTCCCCAGATTTCATCCAAAATCTAGTGATTTTCAAAATCGCCGCATATTTTTTTGAGCGTGAGACGTCCTTCGACTATTTTAATATAGTATACGTATATTCTATAATTATTTTAATTCTCTGATATGAAAAACTATTGTAATCGGTAAAAAAATCACCTCAGAGTCTTTTTTGTATCATTTTGCTTCTGAAGATTGTCACATGACCCCCGACGAAATAAACATTCTATTATACTGAACCGGATTGGTCAATACGTCATGTGACCCAAAATAAGTGAATAAGGTATCTTACATTAGACATGTCCCCTGGAAAAGGAAATCTTGCTGTTTACTTAGTGATTAAAAGAAAATTCCAAACTTAAAAGGCCATTTTTTACAAACTCATATTGCCGCACCATAGTTAGGTCAACTAAAGCTCCTAGTTTCGCAATGTCCAAGATAAAGTAAGTAAAATTTATTTATTAAATATTTAAAAAATTAATGTTCTTCTAATGTCAACGCACCTTTGAAACGCTGCTTCTTGAAGTAAGGCAACATATAATTAGAAGATTTGAGCCATATCAACAAGTACACAATAAGACATTAAAACACATCCAGTAGTGATGCTAAGAAAAGTTTTGTATCTAATACATTTTTTTTTAGCAAATTAATTTCTTTAATGTTAAAATTTATGGTAGTTCCACGAACCGCTATTGGTTTTTAAGCCACGCCGGTCACGTGACCCTGTAACAATGTTTACTGTAGACTATTATACTTTTTTACTATAACGATCCGTTGTCAATGAAAGTGGGATGGTCTAATACCACAGTGGGATGGTCTAATACGTGGAGTTGTCGATGGGGTTTACCATAGCTAACTAAAACTCTTGTTACTGCTGAAATCTGATCTGAGACTATGGATATTTTAGTTTGTATTTTACTATTTTGCAATAAAAGTAATTTCTTTATACTGCTTATAAACTAATACTGGAAATACATTACTATTCTTTGTATGAAAATTTTATTGAATCATGTTTAAACATATACACCGTAATATAAATTGGTATAAACATTGGTGTTCCTGGCTAGGCTTGGCATCTTCGTACGATCGACCTTATACTGTGAGATAATCTTGGCAGTGGCTAAATATGTAAATAATAAACTCTATTTTTATTCTTCCTCTAAGGTTTCGCTATATTCGATTTCAGAAATTCAGTGGCTAGTCATTTCATTTTTTCTTAATGGCAAGTACTTAATAGAAATACGTGTTTTAGACTTACTAATCCACTTTTAATGATAGGCTAGATTAGAGTTTCTGGATTTAGAGAGTTCATGCAGCAAACCCCTGTGTATAAATTAAAATTTGATATAGTTTCGCACTACTAATAGTTCTTTATTATGACTTAAAATTATATTTCAGATTTTGTTAGAATTTATTTATAAAAAGCTTGTATTTTTAATGTTTTGCTATATAATGTCTAAATTGGCCAACTTCCAAAGGCGGCAGCCTCTTGAACATAGGGTCTCTGGGAGACGTATTACCATTGTACTATACCTGTTATATAGAGTAACAGTGCTCTGAACTGCAGTAAATAATGGACTTGCTTGTATGCGCATTTTAGATTGCCAATGTTTACTAGAACTCAGCTTACTACTTAAATCGCCCTACTCTCAATCGCAAATAAATAATGTCTATGCTTCACAGGGACCAGTTAAAGAATTTTGAGGGGAATACTGAATTGACGAATTAAAGTGCCACACCAATATTTAAAGTTTAAAAATTAGTAAAATGATAATAATAATTACTTGTTAGCTTTGGGTATGTATATCTTGATTTTTTTTGGTGATATATCTAAACATTGAGCCCACGCAAATTTAGGTTGCTCTTATATCACTCATCTTTTTTATTGGGCAGGTTCAATAAGTGATTGAAAAAATAAAATGTCGATAAAATAAAAGCTTACACTATATTTCAGCTAAAATTTGCTGTGATCATCCCTGCAATTCATAGCGCTCCGAACTTTTTGAGAAAATCTAACAGTTTTATACACGATATAATTCGAAAATGAACTTGGCCTTATTTCTTGGTAAACTATATTATTTGGCACCTTTTTATTTTATAAAAAAAATTATTTGTCTGTTTGTTCCGAGTTAATCAAAATTGTTGGAATTCAATAAAAAAAATTGAGCACTCTATAAATTGTAGGGATGGTAACAGCAAATTTTGCTTTAAATTCTATGTTAGCTTGATCTTTCATCAACATTTTATTTTTCTAATCACTTTCTAAGCGTTCCCTATAAAAAAGCCTAGCATGGGCTCTTATGGGAACAATACATGATATACAGAAATTTTGGTTACATGTGTATTTTGCCAATACGCGATATATGTGGGGAAAAATACTTACGTAAATATCTATAGATATATAGAAAATCTCATTGAATTTGTTTTAATTGTTCTAAGGCTGTTTGTGATATTGTTTGCTTTGAGCAAATCTAGCTCTTTGGTTAGTAAGTATCTTAATGACGGAGCTTTTAGTGAAAAAATGTTTAAAAATATATGGGCAGTCAAAGCAGTCTTATGCTTCTGTATAGGTTTCCACAAAGACTGCTCTGTAGCATGAACGTGAGGATTTATATTATTTGAATTTTCAATAGTTTTTAAGGCCAAAAAAAGTTTAACATACATGGCAGATTGTGTACACCTATATGTACCAAATATTTCTGCGAGAACGCTACGTGTCTCACCAATTGTCTGTAGTTTATTTTTGTTATTATCATATTAATAAGATTACATTCGCCCGATACTTTTAAAGTCATTTTCATAAGATCTCTAGATGATTAGATTATATATATATATATATATATATATATATATATATATATATATATATATATATATATATATATATATATATATATATATATATATATATATATATAGCTGTAACACCATATAAGCACGTGTTCATTGTTTTCTTTTCTCATCATAGCAACGTATCCTTTATAATATATTCCCTGCATATTTGCAGCTCCACCTGTTGAGTGACCTATGCAGTTTTTTTTTGTTTAAATTATTTGAGTCTAATTCGTCTGGTATTAAAATACGTATTCCTGCCCCTGTAAAGTCATAATAGCGTATCTATTTCGATGGAATATAGTCCCGGTTTTTTAGAGGTTAAAAAATACCGTAGTTGGCTATTTCTCAGTATAGAAGACAAGCCTTTCCCTCCTGTTGTATAGCATCAATTTGCTAACAGATTCTGTGTAATATAATGAGGTTATAAATATTTTTAAAATTCATTCTAAAAAAGAAATCAAACGAAACAATCTGAAATATAAAATATTATTTATTGTCTGAGAGACCCATAAAAAATTATTACCAATATGAAATTTACCTAGAGAACCTATAAAATATTAAACGTAATGATTTTCCGAATCGTGATACTTTTCAGTGTATTTTATCAATGTTCTACAGGTAATTGATTAGATCAGTTATTTTTTTAAAATACCAAAATAAAATTTTCCTCATTT
The DNA here is from genome assembly GCA_030620095.1 of Kuschelorhynchus macadamiae. NCBI lineage: Eukaryota > Metazoa > Arthropoda > Insecta > Coleoptera > Curculionidae > Kuschelorhynchus > Kuschelorhynchus macadamiae. The sequence goes on along the minus strand of JAUTXW010000930.1, from coordinate 798,699 downwards.
TCAAATTGCCAATAAAACTGCCCTGATTTCAGTCTAATACATAACCAACAAAACAACAAAATCCACATGACATGAAGAATTTTCTAATTATCGTCCTAATTTTACTTCTGTTTAATGGTGTCGGGTGTCGCTAATAAGCATACCAAATTTTTCATTTTTGTGGAGATATAACAGAACGGTTAAAAATTGCAATTCAACTTTAAAAAAGAATTTCTTTACCCAGGACTTCCCTTGTAATAAATCTTTACTTATATCAAGAATAGAGAAAATCTAACGTCAATTGTATAAAAAGGTTTTTTACAATTTTACCAGTTTACCTCTACATTAGTTTTACCAGTTTGCCTCTATATCACACTCAATTTTCGTACTATAATTTTAGGTTCTTTCTTTCTTTTACAGTTCATTCTTATGTAACACTTGTACAACATTTGAGACAAATTATATAATTAGTTTTTTAGTAATAATTTTTTAACATTTCGCTAGGCCGCCATTTTGTTCCGCCATATTAAATTTTTACCAAAATTTTACCAGGTCACCCCCACCTTACCCCTAATTTTCAGTTAAAATTTAAAATTAATCGGTTAAGTAGTTTTTTATCTATGCCGCGAAGAGACCGAAAACATGCCTTTTGTCATCTAGAGATCCGAAATCGACATAATCTATAAAATTCTTGAAGGGTGATTTTTCACGATTATATACATTTTATTTGGCCGCCATTTGGTTCCGCTATCTTGAATTCGTACCACAATCTTACCAGTTTAACTCTATATCACACTTAGTTCTTGCAAAATTTGAAATCAAACGAATAAGTAATTTTTTCATTTTATTAAGCCGCCATTTTGTTTATCCAGAATTTTATCAGTTAATTTCTACGTAGTACTCGATTTTGGTGCAAAATTTGAGGTAAACTAGAAAAATAGTTATTTTGTAATCATTTTTTTAACAATCCATTACTTACCATTTTGTTCCGCCATATTGGATTTTTACCAACATTTCATCCCTAAATGACTCATAATTTTTGACCAGAATTTGAAGTCAATCGGATAAGTAGATTTATAGCTATGCCGCGAACAGACCTTAGATAGATAAATAGGCCGAGGGAACAGAGAAAACGTGTTTTTTTTTTGTGACGGGAAAAAAGTTTGACATTTAACCCCTATTGACAGGTAACAAAATATCACTTTTTATGCTCTACTCGTGGAGCTATAAACAGTACCGTAATAACTTTGTTAGTGGTCACTGGATGGCTATAAAGACACTTTGGATGGCATTCCTAATACGGTCCACCATATCGTTTCTTGTAGAAGGTCGAGTCGCATATACTAAATCTTTTTACCTTAAGTAGATTTCAGTAATTTTAAATATATTTGTTGTTAGTTTTTAGTTCATTTCGTCGTTTTTTTTTTGTTGTTTCGCTGAAGCAAGGTAGAACTCTGTTTAATCTTTTTGCCTATTTAATGCAAAGCTTATGTGATTATGAGACTGGGTTTTAGTGGTTTTGTTCCTTTGTTAACTTTTGTTCTTTACAGTTATGCAAGATTACTAAAGTTTCTAATGGAGCCTTGCTTTTTTCCAGTTTTCTGGTTTTTCCAAAATTTTAGGATTAACTGAAATGTCATTGTCACTTTTTCTTTGCCATAGTCGCTTTTTCTCCTCTACAAAACTTCTTGAACCTCTAATATATGTTTTTGGATTTTTTAAAATTTTTTTGGAATATAGTTGGGAATATATATATATATATATATATATATATATATATATATATATATATATATATATATATATATATATATATATATATATATATATATATATATATATATATATATATATATATATATATATATATATATATATATATATATATATATATATCTTCGAATAGGCAAATTGTTTGTGTCCAACATAATTTTTGTTTATTTTGAATCAATCGTCTAGTGGTACCGGACACCTCTACTGACATTTTCAGTATTTCGTTTCGTTGGGTGCAGGGTCAAGTACTACTTACATCTTTAACTAATTTCAAATGAACTCATAAGGTAATACTAAGATTCTTTGTAACGCGGATAATTATTGGCATGGAAAAAGCTATTTATGTAAAACATAGAAATCTGTGTCATGTCAGATATCGATAAATTTTATACGCTTAACTACAAACGGCAACGCCGATAGTGTGTCGCCGCGATGTGTTTACAAAATTCCCCACATTTTGATTGGTTGCGAGTCAATATAAGGTTGAATTCACATATAGAATCAGAGGCGTAGATACGAGTTATTTATTCTGATTTGAAATACGCGGAATTTAAAAAAAAATAGTTAAAGAAAGTATAGGCCCTTAAAAAATTCTAAATTGTTTTCATTCATATTAAAAATTGATATGTGTAATGTGTATGTGTATACCGATTACTCTTGAAGAACAACGAGAAATGCAATAAATAACATTTTGTGTGATATTTGAACTGAACGGTTTTTGGTAAATCGGTATATCATATATTAGATAGAAGAAATATACAGAAATGTTGGTGACCATACAAGAACATTCATTTATTTGGGTAGTTACAAACCATAGTTTAGAAAAAAATATACTTTAATTTGAGATACTTAAGGTGATTTATTGCGAGCGGGTGCCTACTTTTTGCTCAGATTCAGCAATGCATATTAAAATGATGAGTTTTTTTGTATCAGGTACTTTTAATATGACAATAAATTTGAGCTTATTTGATTCCTGCGGTTGCATAAAAGATTCGATACCTAAATCGGATGTTTAGAATACTAAGAGAACTTTAAAAATTAAAATTTTGTTAAACCTTCTTTTAATTTTATGCAACCGTCTATGATTTTGATTGGGCCAATAAATGATAAAATCGGAATAGGATAATGTATATAATTTTTAAACGTTGAAGGCCGTAAAACAAAATTGCATAAAGAAAATTTAACTTAAATATTTATAGCCTTATTAAAATTAGTCAATTTGGATATATTTCGAACTATATTACTAGTCAAATATTATGAAGTTACTTGAACTGGTTGAGCACTAAAAGAAAATTATAAATATGGATATTTGTTTTATTTACACTTGGAAAATGGTTCATTTTATTTTTTTTAAGTACTGAAAACCTATAGTCAAACACAGGCATGTTTATTTTAGTATATATTCTCAGCCTTAGTAACACGGTATTCATACAGATATTGGTTATTAAAATAGTATAAATAAAAGATTTTGATAATATTACAAATAAGTGTTCTGCAATAAAAATAACGTAAGAAAAAAAATGCTTTACAATGTTTAATTGAAACATATTGGACAACAGAAAATATTATAATAATGTGAGTGAGGTAAACTTAAAACTTTATAAGTTCAATAATAAATAAATAGATTACAAAAATGTAATATGCTAGAGGGTATCCGGCTTTTGTAACAAAATTTTCTGGAAATATTCTTAGTATATATGGCGATTTTATGAAGTAAAATTATTTTTTAAAATGAAAACCTAGTGTTTTATCATGTTTTCAAGTTATATTTTAAGATTATTTTATAACGCATACCAATTTTCTAAATTAAATTTTGTGGTAACTGGTGCTTTGGATAGCTGTAAAAAAAGCTGGGAAGCTTTACTTATTTTGTAAGAACTTAAAGTCAAATTGTTCATTATGAAGTAAAATAAAAAATATTACAAACTGTTTTGCGGTTATAAACAATTTCGGTAAAATTTTTGAAAAATGTCTTAAGTGTAGAATTGTAAACCTTTTAAGAAAAATATGACCTTTTATATTTTAAACAGTATGGTTTTAGAAATGAAAAAAGTACTGAGGATGCAATTTTCGAGTTAGTAAAAGGTATAAATGAAAACCTACAGGATAGAAAAAAAACTCTAGCAATTTTTCTAGATCTTAAAAAAGCATTTGACACTGTCTCACACAAAATCTTATATGACAGATTGGAAGAGCTAAGAATAAGAGATGGTGCATTGAACTTATTGAAATATTATTTAACACATAGGCAGCAAAAAACAAAGATTAATAATTCTTTTAGCACCCCTAAAACAATTACAACCGGAGTGCCACAAGGTACTGTGTTCGGCCCTGTACTTTTCTTAATATATATAAATAAAATAGGTAAATTATTAGATGTATCTAGTGTCATTTCATATGCAGATGACACTGTACTATTATTTAAAAGTGAATCTTGGCAGGATGTTCGTAGGCAAGCTGAAGAAGGTTTGAGTATAGTACACTCATGGCTGGGTTCGAGTTTGTTAAGTCTTAATTTATCTAAAACATTTTTTATTACATTCTCTGCTACAAGTGCGGATCAGCCAAATTTTGATAACATTTGTATCCATGATAAGAATTGCCAAGGACAGCTTGTAGGTTGCGACTGTACACTGCTTATAAGAAAGGTGGTTAAAATTAAATATTTGGGTGTAATGATGGACCAACATCTAAAATGGAATCATCACGTTTTTTATGTCAGTAATAAAATTAGAAAAATATTCTATAAATTTTACCAGCTAAGAGATATTTTGAGCCAAAAACTACTGATAACTCTATATAGGTCTTTGGTTGTGTCTATTCTAAGATATTGTATCATAGTGTGGGGTAGTGCTTATAATAACACGCTGAATATATTACAAACGTGTCAAAATACTGTTCTTAAGATATTGCTAGGTAAATCCCGATTATAACCAACTATCAAATTGTATGCAAACCATAGTGTATTTAATATTAGAAACTTGTACGTTTTAACTAGCCTATCATACTTGCTGAAAATAAAAAACACTTTTCCTACAATTTCACACCAGCATCAGACTAGAGCTAATATAAAACAAAATTTAAGCCTTCCATTTCTACATAACTCAATATGTCAAAGATTTATAATTTATTATATACCAAAAATGTTTAATATGTTACCAGTTTCTATTAGAAATAACCTACAGCGCGATAAAATATTTAAAAAAGAACTAAAGTTGTTCATTGAAAAAAATCCTGACTTTTTTACTCCATTATTTTCAAGTTAACTGAACATTGTCCTGATCCTGCCTGCACGAGTTCCGTGCTATCGGAGTGTGGTTGTGGCTGATATTGTTCTCATTGGCGCAGGGTGCCGTCTTCGAATTGAGGGGTGGGGTAATACCACACAAGTTGTATAGTTGGCGCATTACCTTTCTGGAATGACGTCATTTTTGGTTATTTTTGTTTGATTTATGTTAACTGACAGTGACAAAAACATTTTGAAAAAACTCATTGTCGTTTCTTTACAACAGTCAATGTTGGTTTTGGTTATGTGTCTTTCAGAATATATTCGTCAAAATTGACATTGATTTGTTGTGATTCTTTTTAAACTTTTGCAAGATGCCGCGAAGATATAATCAGCAATCACAGCTAATAGTTTTGAATATCTTGGCTTTTTTTCAATTGGAAAAAGAGCAAGCTAAAAATGGAATCCTTCCGCAAACTGATAATATAATTGAACGGGCTTCAAATGCAACAAAACTTAGCCATACAACAATCATAAATATTAAGAAAAGAGGAATAACGAGCGATGAATCCTTTACCTCCAGAATGTCTCAAAAGCAAAAAGAGGTAAAAACAAAAATTACAGATTACTTAAAGAACAAAATAAGAGATACGATCTACTGCATGTATGCGAAAAATGAATATGTTACAATGCAGACTTTGCTTAAAAAACTAAAAGAGATAAATGAATATTTTAATTTTTCCATCACCTCGCTAAGAAAATACGTAAAAAGTATTGGTTTTAAGTGGAAGAAATCAAATAATAGAAAATACCTGATGGATTTGCCCCACATCGTCCACAAGAGAATCAATTTCTTGAGGGAATATGTCAAAAATCAAAATCTAGGACAAGATGCTTATACCACCGTATTTATTGATGAGACTTGGATTTTTAGTAAAGGTTCGTTTAGAAACAGCTGGCAGGATAACACTATGTCTACAAGTTCTAAAAAAGCTAGTGAAGGTCATCGATATATTGTAGTTCACGCTGGATCAAAGGAAGGATTTATTAAGGGGGCCAGTTTAATATTTAAAAGTGGACTAAAAAGCGGAGATTATCATGACAATATGTACAAGCAAAATTTTGAAAATTGGTTTAAAAATCAGCTGGTACCAAATCTTCCTCCAAAAAGTTTGATAGTGATGGACAACGCAAGCTATCATTCCGGCCTTTTAGAGGATATTCCAAGAAAATCATGGGCAAAGCAGAGATTGATTGGATGGTTAAAAGAAAAGAACATTGACTTCCCAGAGAGGGCCATGAAGGATGAAATATGGAGCATTGTAGAAAAAAATTGTAACATTGAAAAAACATTCTACCTTGACGAATATGTGAAACCTTTGGGCCACAAAATACTAAGACCTCCTTCATACCATTGTGAATTTAATGCTATTGAAATGGTATGGTCTGAGTGTAAGAGGAAATACGACCAATACATTGCTAGTCTGAAGGGGACACCATCGGAAGTTTTGGCCATGTGGGAAAAAGCGATAAATGAAGTATCTTCAGAGCATTGGAAAAATTATGTCAGCCACACAGAAAGGGTAATCCAAGAAGCTTGGAAGACAATACAGATATGTGATGCTTCAGACATTGCGCCACTTGTAATTAGTACCGACGAAGACAGCAGTGACGATGAAGAATTTAGTTCTGATTCTGAAGACAGTGAAGGGGAGTAGTTTTTATTTTTAAAGTTAGTTAGTTATACATTAATTTCTCTCTTTTAGTTTTTAAAGCAAAGTCTGCATTGTAACATATTCATTTTTAGCATACACGCAATAGAGCATATCTCTTATTTTGTTCTTTAAGTAATCTGTGATTTTTGTTTTTACCTCTTTTTGTTTTTGAAACATTCTGGAGGTAAAGGATTCATCGTTCGTTATTCCCCTTTTCTTAATATTTTTTCAGTATTGTCTGTAATTGAGAATTAAAATAATTTTGATGAAAATGGGTAACTGGCGTCAATTTATTACATTGCAAACAAAGAATAAGACTAAGATGAAAGAATTTATATTAGTAAAGTCTTATTTGCAAAATAATTTTAGTTTTTGAAGTTATAATAGTTATTTTTGTATTAAGTGTGCGAAATGAGGGTTTTTTTATGGCAATGAGAGTGTTAATTTTTTGCCAGCCATTTTCGACAAGTTGCAGCGCTTTCTGTACAGAAAATGCCAATTTTAAATTCGCTTTAGCCAGTGCTGAACGCACCCCTCCTATCTACATCACTGCATACGTTTAGGTTAGGAATCATCGCTGAAATATAAATAATATAAGAAATACGTTATTTGAAACCAGCGTGACGTCATTCCAGAAAGGTAATGCGCCAACTATATCTTTATACATCTTAGGGGAAAAACCCGGCCCTGAGTTCATGGGTATTTTGGATTATATTTATGATATTTTAGAATTATTTAGGTAGAATAGCAATTAAAATGTACCATGTGAACCTTTATTAACTTATACTCTGTACGAAATTATGTAATATATTTTTGAATTTGAATTTGAATTTGTTTTACATTATGCCAAATAATACAAGAATAATAGACTTCATTAACATATTGCCCAAGAAGCAATTTAATCTTTACGAAGGTCTTTAGAAAACTGAGAAAACCTTTTCATAAATCTTAAGTTTAAAGAAGGAGGTTTTACGTCTTAAAGCTAAAAAGGCTTTATCTTAAGATATCTTTAAGTACATTTTTTAAATAAGTTATAAAGCCAAATGTTCTAGAACGCTAGACTTAAGGCATTTATCAAACCCTCCTTAAGTATATTTATGCTTTCTTGAATTTACACTTATCGCTTCTACATAAAATATCTCATAAATCCACCATACGTTTTAATGTATTTAAGAGTTATCTAGCTGATCTGGCGTGAATCGTGAATTTTAATATTGCGGCAATAACTTCTATAAACAAAAGAAAAACTGGTAGATACAAAAAGTTTCCTACTAAAGTACGTAAATATTCAATATAATGATTTAATAAAGTATTGTCATTTAAGTATTTATGAATATGTACAACTACTGTTATTACTTAAAAGTATTACTAATTATAATATAAATATAGCCATAAATAAAATATTCTTCCTTAATGGTGAAGGAGTAATCAAATGGTATTTCTTCAATAATATCAATTCCGGTTTATGATGATAAAAAATGTGTGGGTAAAATCTCCAACTACCTAAAATTTAATACCACAAATCAGTTTAATTTAAATTTTTGATTTTAGAATCCAATATGGCTACAAGGTAATTTTCTGTAAATGGCCCGTTTAGTTTATGTAACTATTCAATAATACATATTACACATTATTATAACTTTAAAATGCTGAAATAACCGTTTATTTTATCATTACCTATACTTAATTCATAGTTCTTGAATCTTGAAATAAAGATGTTTCAAAATAAGCACCAGACCTAACAAATTTTAACTACTAATTGCCTGTTTTGGCACACATTTTTGAGCAAATACTGCAAAATATGATGGTCAAAAAAACTATGCAAAATTTTAACTTTCTATGTCAAATAGTTTCTGAGATAATTTCCTGAGAAACTGACAGAAGAAAAAGCACGACCAAATTGTAAAACAATAACGAAAAAATTTAATTTTAATTTATTCACTTAAACAAAACTAATTATTTATAGTATTTAGTATTTACGTTATTTTGGTAAAAGGGTGCACAACATGTCTACAGTTAAATATTATTAATCTTAAATAATTCTCAGTATTATGATCGCCCTGAACGTATTCAAAATATAATTTTAAAATACATACGTTTGATGGTGAATACTAGTTGACGGGTATATTAATTCGTTCCCATCAATGGCAGTTAGAGTCTGAGATGATGCAGTGAATATTCTAGAAGAGCTGCAGCTTAGAGTATTTGAATCAGGAGTATGTACTCCAAACATTGGGTTTCAGGCTTCTCTAAAAGTTTCCTCCTAAAAGTACATAAATATTTAATATAATTTAATAAAGTATGATTACGTATAATCACTTTCGAGCAAACCGACTTGCATATTTTTATTTTAAGACTTAAATATCTCACAAACGAACGTGTGCTGTTTACATAACCATGACTGCATATCGAATCTTTTATTTCAAAATGTTACGCTAGGATGCAAAATAAAAAAGTGACACAGAAGTTTGTTTATGGTAAATCATCTGTTAAATTAATAAACTAAACTTTATATCCACTTAGTTTTACCCAAAAGTTTGAAATTGTTTTATTCACGTGAAAAAACAATACGAACCCAGAGTTTAATTTTCAGAAGCAGTTTTTCTATGCCAAAATATGGGTGCGTGGAGTCACATTACTTTATATAAAACAATATACAAATAAAATATTCGATATCTCCCACATATTCTGCTTTATAAAAATAATGCAATTGACCAAAAACTAATTAACGTGTTACACACTGAATAAAGAAAAATTAAATCCCTTAGAACATAAATGTTTATATAAACTTTTCCTTCGAAAACCGTTAAAACATTTTCAAAAGCCAAAAATTACACCCAATTAATACAAAACAATTTCACAGCTACAGCCTTATCTGATGAATAAACTGAATCTTGTAGAACGCATAACTTAGGATATTAAATTAGATATAAATAGAATCCTAAACCAAATTTTTCGTATGGTGAACTTACGGAAGTTAATTGATATGTGAATATTTATATGGCATGTTGATAAATAAATCTATAATATGCATCTCAATTACAATCAGAATAAGTATTGGGAAAAGAAATGAAACGAATTGTTTTATTTATTCGGATACCACTAACCATCTACTAATGAATGTACGCCAATGTTCTGACACAATCTAGGTTATATTTTGTACTTACGGTGAAACGATCTCGATTTTTCACTTCTAGAAGAGTAAATCCCACATATGTTACACTTTTTGGGCATGTTAATGTTGAGAAAGAAATCGCTCATGTTTTTACACACTAAAACACAGTAACAAATTTGAAACGTTTAAAATTAAAATGTCAGACTTAGGTTAAACTTCAGAAATAAGAATGGATATAAATGATGATAATATTGCTAATGAAAGACAAAATTAAATTACATTATAACAAAAGACGTTTTGTATTGTTTATAGAAAAAATGTATTCAACTTTTAAAAATGGACATACGTAATGTTTATTTTTACCATGCCAAAATTTAAAGCAGAATTTGGTTTAAAACAAATTAAATATGTTTGAACCCTATATTTATCGCACAATCTGGCAAACCAGTGGGGAAGTTTCCCTTCACCCCTCATGTTTACTTTGATTATTATGGACACAAACAAATGTGTTTATTGCTAATTCTAGTCGTTCAATGTTATATATAAATATATATATATATATATATATATATATATATATATATATATATATATATATACACGTCCTCTAATAGAATTGACGATCCGGAAAAAAGTAGCCGGTTCGCCGCTGCCAAGTTAACTAGTTTAAAAACTACGTTTCGTCATTAAATATTTTACTTCTTCAGTTTTAGTGGCATGCCGCAGGGCAATGACCTTCCATCAAGCAGCTAACGAATGTCAAAACCGTAAGCTGCTTCTGGCTTATGTAGTAGATGAAGAGGACAATGAGAATATTACCGCTACCATTAGGAAAACAATAGGTAATGAAAAATGTTTAGTTGTTAGTAAGCGGGCTTTCAATTTATACAAATGCGCATGTCTACGCGGGACATCTCCGTTATTTTTATAGAAAGAAAGTTGCGGTTTTCGCGACAGGTTACTACTTGTTCGTAAAACTAAAGATGCCCTTAACGAAATTAGCATCTTACACAGGGCTAAATTGAAAATGTTGCATTTTCAGGCACCCCTCGTATCTCAGATAACTTATCGAAAATGTGAAAACTTTTCCCGTAGAACTCAATTCCGCCTTCGGAATTAGTATACAGGGTTAGGTCAAAAAGTTATCGGACCCTATTTATTTTTTTAAATAGAGTACTTTGTATATTTATAGACTTTAGAATTTGTCCTTTTTTTACCTTTTCAAAAATATATAATAGTATGCACTTTTTCTCAGAAACACGCAAATAAACGACAATTTTCTGAAAATAAACGCATAATTTAATAGTAGGCCATGAATAACAATAATAAACAATTGAAAGTTACATATTGCTAACGAAGAATTGGATACCTTGCATATAGGTATCTTCTTATATAAAAATACCTATAGAGTTTTTTAATAACAGTAATTTCTAACAACAGTTTTATAGCATAAAGTAACAATATAACAAACACAAAAAAATAACGTTATTAAAGAAAAGAAAATGAAAATTTTTAAAGGTGATGTTTAAATTGACGGCCAAAATTTTCTCTAATGCAAAATTGGCACATTAACCAGTTGTTTAACTAGTCAATCATATTATCAATGCGCTGGTCCGTTTGTACTAAAAAACTAAAAATAAAATTCGGACCCATCCCATACCTATCACCAAAATCAGTGTCGATCTATCTATATGTGATGTACTGCGGTGCTCCTCCCTTTGTTTACGTCTCGTGTTTTTTGTATATATTTTAGCAATAAATTTTATACTGTATCGTATAATTCTAGGATTTTCTTTGTAATGTTAGTGTGACTTGCACATTTCGTTTTGGGCCAAGGATTCTTCGGTCACTAATAACCTAACTTTCCCAATTCTTTTACCTTCTATATTCGTTCTTGTTTTGTTGTAAATTATTTTGATAAAAAAAGTCGAATATAAGTAAACAGTATATATATATTTTTTTAAACAACTTAAATAATAAGTTTTTATATAATCAACTTTTAAAATATTTCAGAAATTAAAAAAAAAATGTGTGTATTTTTTAGCCTGAAGAAGCTAAGAACATTAGCGAAACGTCGCGATAGAACCTAAACCTTAGAGTTTTTATTTTTCCCTATACAGTGTGGGTCATTTTGGTGATGCATATATCGGGATCAAGGAAACTATAAGAGATATAAAAATGATTAAATGAACAAAGTTTTACAGAATTTTTTGGTAATTTGAAAACGTCAGCGGCGTGCTTTTAACTTTTTTGGTTTTCGAGATATTTTGAAAAAAAACTTAAAAGTGGCATTTTCTGTAAAGCTCTGTAACTCCTTTATTTGTATTTTGTTTCAAAATCTATAAACGCTTTGTTATAACCAATTTTTATGTAGAAATCGATTATTGCATTAGATTTTAATTACGACGTTTCGGTTATCCTTCACCATCACCAACTTTATTTTTTCTTATGGACGCCATATTAGACTTTTGTCTCTTAAAAATAAGGAAGAAAAATTTTATTCATTGATGTTTAACAAGTTCACATTTCCTAATGAAAAACCATCAAAATATTCAAAAATCGATTTTATTTTAGTAGGCTTTGGATCGCCACGGTAACAATATTTTTCTGTAATGTTTAATAAATATTTAATGTAGTAATAACAAGAAATATGAAAAAATAATAAGCTTTAACTAGAAACATACACATGTACACAAAAGAATACAATATTTGGTACATGCTGTCCATTTTTGGCAACGCAAGCACGACATTTTTTAAAACACTATTTGTCGCTAGTCTAAGTGTGTTTCTGTTAATTTCAGCAAACACTTCCTGAGCTCTCTCTGCGAGTACGGCCAATGTCTCGGGAGGTTCAAATTCAAAAACTTCATTTTTAACGTGCCCCCTAAAAAGAAATCCAAGGGTGTAACAACTGACGACCTAGCAGGTCATGATTTAGAACCACCATTGGTAATTAATTTGTCTTCAAAATATCTTCTCAATAAATCTCTGGCATCCCTGGAATTGTGAGCTGGGCAGCTATCCTGCTAAAACCAAACATTATGAAATTCATATTGTGCTGCATCTCTAATTGCTGGTAGAATTTGGTTTTCTAGCACATCTAAATATCTTTCACCAGTATATATAAAGTATATAAAGTATGCTGGTAAAAAAATGGACCTATAAGTCGATTACCTGAAAATACAAGATTATGTATAAAGCAGTTAAACCAGCTAATATGAAAAACTATTTTACTGTAAATGCCACACCAAACGCTCATGCCAAATCGAGTTTGCAACCTACGTACTCTGTTGACCAATGTTGACGATTGTGTTTTTTGAAGTTATAAAATATGTTTGGCCAGTCCATATAATTGCATTGCTAAAATTTACATTTTGTGTTATCCTAGGAATGTCTAGCTCTGTACCCCTTATTCTTGTCGATGAAGTTGTGTTTTCGGTAAAGTAATTTATAACTTGATTGTCACGATTATTATTGTGTTTGTTATACTTTTTAGGCCTTGACTGTTCGAAACTTTCATACGTTCTTAAATTAACTACAAGTTTTGAAAAATACCTTTGGTTTGGTTATTGCCTCTCTGGGTAAGTATCAGCGTAATTATTTAAGCTATGACCGCATTTCTATTGTTTTTAATATAACACTCTAGCATGCATATCAAATTTCTCTTCGTTGGTATAACGCAAAGCCATTTTTAAGAATTTAAAATAAACGATAACAAAAAATAACTAACAAACTTTGAAATGTTAAAGATCAAACAGTTCAAAACAAAAAAATAATATTATTACCGTGGTGATCCAAAGCCTGCTAGAATAAAATCGATTTTTTTTTAGGAAATGTAAACTTGTAATATCAATTAATAGGATTTTTCTTGCTTATCTTAAAGAGACAAAGATCCAATATGGCGTCCATAAGAACAAATAAAGTTCGTGATGGTGAAGGATAACCGAAACGTCTTAAATAAAATATAATGCAATAACGGTTTTCTACACAAATGGCTATGCAAAAGTGTTCATAGATTTTGAAAGAAAATACAAATGAAGAAGTTACAGGGCTTTACAGAAAATGCCACTTTTTAGTTTTTTCAAAATATCTCGAAAACCAAAATACTTAAAAGCACGCCGCTGGAGTTTTTAAATTACCGATAAAATTCCGTAAAACTTTGCCCATTTAATCATTTTTGTATCTCTTATAGTTTCCGAGATCCCAATAAATGCATCACCAAAATGGCCCACACTGTATACCGACAAACCCTTCCTCAAAACACATTTTAAGTTGTGCCATGCATCATCAACATCAAATGTAATATTTTACCTTAAAAGATAAATCTTATCCATACGTAGATAAAAAATATATCTTAGATGCCCCTGTGGCGCTAGTTTTTACGCCTGCATAGTATCGAACTGTTTTTATTAACCTTTTTGTAATAATTTTTATACATCCTATACAATATACCCGAATTTAAAAAAAAACTACATTTTACTCTAAAAGTTGAATCTTATCCATATGTGAATAAATGTGAATGTGATGTTTTATTCACCTTTTTGCATTAATTCTTATACACTCTGTACATTATATCTGATTATTAAAAAATGAAACTACATTTCTCCTTAAAATATAAATCTTATCTATACGGGAGAAATTTGTAGACTACTGAGCGAGGTTAAGGAACTTTTGATATATTGCTCAGCAGACTTCATAAAGCATCTGTACCAGTTTTTAACTCAATGGTATTTTTCGCGGGGTAGATATCTAAATCTCCAGGCCTATAACAGTATATCTAAAAACTTATTTGTTAAATTTCCAAAGTTTCAATCTTTTCCGATTTGAGTTCGGCCGATAAGTATTTTCTTTAATTTTTGTGCTGCCCTTGGGCTATCCAATATTGACAGCCCTGAACTATATGATATAGTCATTGAAATACACCAAGTCAAAAAACAAATGATTAGAACTATTCTAGTTACAATTTGGAAATGCATTCTTATTTGTTGTTGTGTTACTGCAATTATACCTGTATGTAGGATGTTCAGAGAATAAATCTGAATAGTGAGAATTAACTATTTGGATAAAGATGGGTTGTATTTCTTTTTTTATATATAAAAAACTGCTGGCATATTTTTCATCCACTTGTGTCTGTAGAACTACGAAAACTGGTATGCATATAAACAGGTAACAATAAAATTTACTACAATTTTAACACCCCAAATGGCTCCATTTTGTTGGGCGCAGCACCCCTTTTGTCCCATTTAGAAAATCTGGTAAAGTATTTTACTTTATTGAAAACAAAATGTATTAATATTTTAGTGCTCGAAATCGCCAATATTTTGAAGACCCAAAATCGCTCCTTTAGAAGCGCGGCACACACTAATATATATCAAATCTTAATTGAAAACGAAAAATATTAGGGGTTTAAATTTCTCGCTGAAACTTATCGACTCTTCAACAAATATATCTGTTTCCTCTGATATTATGATAGATTATATATAAATATATATATATATATATATATATATATATATATATATATATATATATATATATTATCGCATTAAATAACCTTATTAAGTTTAAAAAACCATTTATTCATTACAAAATTCGAGGAACACTACATTTTTAAGCGGCAAACTAATTGGAAACGTATTTCTGAATCAATATTTTCTCACAACTTATAAGTTTTGTGTCTCAATCGAGTATCTAGTATTTAGTTGAATATCCATTGGCTTCTTTTAAACACTTCCTAGGCGTGGACTGTATTAGACGTCTACAATTTTCTAGTAGAATACTGGTCCAAGTTTCTCTCATAGCCTCGAATACTTCGTCGAAATTTTGGAAAGTTCTTGAATCTAATTTCCTTTTAACTATCATCCAAAGAAATCTTAGATTGGGTTAAGATCTGGACTACAAGATGGCCATTGTAAAACATCTACATGATTATCCTGAAACCTGACAGTCACCCTCCTAGGAGAGTGCTTCGGATCATTATCGCGTAGGAATTTCCAAAGTACTGATAAATTTTCTTCTGCATATGGTTGCATCACGTTTTCCAGCATGTTAATGTATTCATACTGATACATAGTACCAGTTATTTCATAAAGAGGGCCAACACCATTCCAAGAGAAGCAGCCCCATTCCATGATACAACCACCACCAAATTTCACGGTTTTCATGGTATAGCACGGGTCAAATTCATTATTTGCTGGACGCCAAACAAAACGTTTTCCATCAGTACCAAATTTATTTACCTTGGATTCATTTGACCATAGTATCTGCTTCCATTGTTGGACGTTCCAAGGAAGACGATTTCTAGCAAATTCCAAACGGCTACTTCGATTCACTTCAGAAAGGTGAGGCTTCTTCCTTGGTACCCTGCGAAAAAGTTGTGCTTCGTTCAAACGACTACGAACACTTCGAACACTAAATTGCCTTAGATTTTCAACAAAAATTTCGTTCCAAATATCAACTGCGGATGTGTGAGGGTCTGCCTTAGAAATGCGAACAATTCGACGATCTGTTTCCATACTCGTTTTTCTGGGACGCCGCTTCCTAGGAACAGTTTTAGTAGTTCCATGAATCCTAACATGGTAAACAGCGTTAAACGCCGCCTTTTTGGAACGATTAACCATTTCTGCAATATTTTGATATGAATAGCCTTTCCTATAAAGATTAATAATGACTTGTCGTTCGTTTTCTTTACAACTTTTTCGCGAACTCATATTTACAGAAACTCGAACGAAGATTAACATAAAATTATTGACAGGAACGCAAGTAAACAACCCACTCAAGCTATATGGCAACGATTGTCAATTTTACTTGTTAGAAAATGTTGATTCAGAAATACGTTTCCAATTAGTTTACCGCTTAAAAATGTAGTGTTTTTCGAACTTTGTAATGAATATATTTTTTAAACTTAATAAGATTGTTTAATGTGATAGATGTACACCCTAACAATGGCAACAATGATTATAATATTCGAAATATTTTAAACCAACTAACTAATATTTACAATTTAGAGCGTTTTATATGTTTTAAAATGCTGATGCGGCACCTTCCAGCTGTGGGAATTGCAACTCGAAGGTACTGCTTACAATGCATTCCTTGAAATGTTGAAATTGCTATATCCGATACCGTGTGACCGAAGGTCATTGCCTACACGTGGCTATAAACGGATATAACAACTCCCCCTTTTGGTCAAAAGTTAACACCCTGTGTAAACTTTTGTAAGATTATTATATTTCGTCTTCGTCTTCTTCTTCTTGGGCTTGAGGGTGGATGGCTGGTCGTCTTCTCGCAAGGATGCTGCTTAGTCTGAGTTTGACTGTCTTTCGCTGTTGTGGTCTAGGCGGAGGTAGTGAACCATCATCCAATGGAGCCATGGTGATGCTGGGTAGTCTTTTACGGCGACACTTACACATTATGTACAAGACGAGCAGACTGACTAGAAGAACTATCGTGACGATCGTGAACCATGACAGATGTTTATAGACAAAAGGTTGATTGATTAATTTGTCTAGTTCTTCGGAGTATTGGTCCAATTTGTGCTTGGCAATATTGAGATGTTCTATGTCTATCTTGTTCAGTTTTAGAGGTTTAAGGTCTGAAATGTGAAGTTTCGATGAAATATGTTGGCAGCACTTGTATGGGATTATCACTGGGTGGCTTCTACAAGTAACATTTTGATACTTATCAATGAGTGCTTTGGCGTGAACTCTAGTGCTTTCTATAAAGGCATTACAATATGGCTGAAGTCTAAGAAGGGAATTGACATTGATGATATTTGTCCTGACCTCTTTTCCTTCACACTTTATTGTAACTGGTAGTGGGTCTGACACTGTAATCAACCAGAAGTTTTAGTCGATGTCCTTAACGTTGTATCCCTGTGTGTATATATATATATATATATATATATATATATATATATATATATATATATATATATATACATATGTATATATATATATAAATAAATATATATATATATATATATATATATATATATATATATATACATATGTATATATATACATATATATATATATATATATATATATATATATATATATATATATATATATATATATATACAGTGACGGCAAACTAATTAGAAATGAAAATCTGAACAGGTGCTTGTGAGAAAAAGTGTTGCTATTGTTAGGGTGTACATCTATTATTATCGCATTAAACAACCTTATCACGTTTATAAAATAATATATCCATTACAAAATTCGAAAAACATTACATTTTCTAACAAGTAAAATCGACAATTGTTACCATAAAGCTTGAGTAATTTGTTGACTTCCGTTCCTGTCAATAATTTAATGTTAATCTTCATTCGAATTTCTGCAAATATGGGTTCGCGAAAAAGTTGTAAAGAAAATGAACGACAAGTCATTATTAATCTTAAGGAAAGGCTATTCGTATCAAAATATTGGAGAAATGGTTAATCGTTCCAAAAAGGCGGTGTTTAACGCTGTTCATTATGTTAGGATTCATAGAACTACTAGAACTGTTCCTAGGAAGCGACCGACGTCCCAGAAAAACGAGTATGGAAGCAGATCGTCGAATTGTTTGCATTTCTAAGGCAGACCCTCACACATCAGCAGTTGATATTTGAAAAGAAATTTTTGTTGAAAATCTAGGGGAATTTAGTGTTCGAAGTGTTCGTAGTCGTTTGAACGAAGCACAACTTTTTGGCAGGGTACCAAGGAAGAAGCCTCACCTTTCTGAAGTGAATCGAAGTAGCCGTTTGGAATTTGCTAGAAATCGCCTTCCTTGGAACGTCCAACAATGGAAGCAGATGCTATGGTCAAATGAATCCAAGGTAAATAAATTTGGTTCTGATGGAAAACGTTTTGTTGGGCGTTCACCAAATAAAGAATTTGACCCGTGCTATACCATGAAAACAGTGAAATTTGGTGGTGGTTGTATCATGGTATGGGGCTGCTTCTCTTGGAATGGTATTGGCCCTCTTTATGAAATAACTGGTACTATGGATCAGTGTGAATAAATTAACATTCTGGAAAACGTGATGCAACCATATGCAGAAGAAAGTTTATCAGTACTTTGGAAATTCCAACGCGATAATGATCAGAAACACTCTGCTAGGAGGGTGACTGTCTGGTTTCGGGATAATTATGGAGATGTTTTACAATAGCTATCTTGTAGTCCAGATCTTAACCCAATTAAAAGGAAATTAGGTTCAAGAACTTTCCAAAATTTCGACGAATTATTCGAGGGTATGAGAGAAGCTTGGACCAGTATACTACTAATACAGTCCATGCCTAGGAGGTGTAAAAGAAGCCAATGGATGTTCAACTAAATACTAGGTACTCGATTGAGACAAAAAAAATATACTACTTTTTTAAACCATTTCTCGAAATTTAAAACATCCATGCTATCATGAAGATCACCTATCTTTGTCTTACTTTTAAAAATCAAACCTGCGTTTTCGATGAATCCTTCATTATTTCCAACATGAACGATTATATATCTTACGCCATCACCTATTTTTTTACTAGAAGTAGCCATTGTGCCATCTCGGCATATTTTCGTATCTATACCCTTACTAGAAATCCATCCAAAGTTTTCATCAAAAAACACACATCAAAATTTTGCTCACTTTCGGAATTTTCGGTTATTTGATTTTCTAAATCTAAAACCAATTTTATAAATTCAAGCATAAATAGGCCTTGACGTACAGGATAAATTGGTCCATTCTTCGGAAAAATACTCATGTATCATACATTTCATGAATTACTTTGCACAGCGCCTTTGGTACAGCTGGCGTTAATTTTATCTTATTTTGGTTGTTTTTTTTTGGCGAAATCATTTCTACATAAGCCACATCCAAACATGTATCAGAATTCTTTAACTGGTAAATGCTTCTCTCCGAACTCTTCATTGCTTCGGCAGTTACTTGTATGCATTTTTTCCCCTGACAATGACCTTTTTGGGTCCCAAAATGTAAAAAAACATTCAAAATTATATTTTTAGTTTGACTATTAAATCGTTTAGACATTTTCAATTTACGAATCCAAATATTTATTATTAAATTAACACTCATATTTTGACATTGAGTGACATTATTTAATTTGAATGATTAAACTGTTTAAAACTGACATTCTTTTTTCTGGTAATTTTTAATATATATATAATAGTAGAAATTTTTCGTATAAGCAGTGACGTCATTTTTTGCATCTTTGTAACAGTGAATTTATTAAAAAAGTCACGTCTTTTCTTATTTCAACTAAAACTTGACACATTGACAAATACTTAAGTGTGATATTTTGAAACGTTAATAGTTATTTTTCTTACAAGTGAGCAAAGTGATACTTTCCCGCACGCAAAACAGTCAGATAAACGACGCAAAACGGGGTTCGGATAAGCTACAGTTTGTGGCATGCTGCAAATTTAAAGCTGAGTGTAACTGGTTTCTTAGGAAAGCTGATGAAGATGGTTTGTTATCCGGCGTTAATGAATGAAATGGAACTTCAGTCGTTTTCTCGCAAATCTACAAACTTTGTATTTCAACTGGATGATTTTTTGCACTGGCACTTAAAATATTGTTGCATAATTCTTTTTTATATGTAGTTGAGTTGTTAATATATCCCTCCGCTCCTGTTGATGACTTCCAGCCTCCTAAACGCTTTACATCGATAAGTCCTTTTCCGGAATCGGCCAGCAAAGTTGCATAGGAGCGACGAAAACTATGCCCCGTCTAGAGTTCAGGTTTGGACAATTTTAGAAATGCCCCAATTTCTGAGAGCATCTTCCCGAAAATGTTAATCCCGACACACAAAATTTATAAAAAGACGTTGATGCGTTGTTGATGGTGTTCGTAAGGCTGTATATTTTCTATAAAATAGTAGATACTTTCCATTGATAATGTCGTCGGATATAACAAAAAAGCATGAAGTGTAATTTTTTGAATCCTGAATTTTTTACCACAATTAAATTTCACTTGTCTTCAATGTCAACTGTTGTTAGTTTTGCTAATTCCTCTCTTCTGCAGGTGCCTGCAAGACCAAAAATAGTCGCAACTCAACAAAAGATATATATCATCTGGCGCCTTATTCATGAAACCCGATATGTTTTCTTTTGTAAAAATATTTGCTTTCTTTGGTTTGACGCCAACATTTTGTTTTTTGATAAAAGCAGTTAATTTGTAGAATTTGTTTATATTTAAATTTTTTTAACTTTTAAAACGCTTAAGCATTGAGTATTTAGCCCACAAAGTATTTGGTCTAAATTCTTTACTTAATTCAAGAAAGTAATCTAACAGTACCTCTTCTTTAACCGTTTTCACAGCTTTTCCTTTGGACTATTTCCCGAACAAGTCATACTGTTTTTCATACTTCTGTTTCGATTTTACTGGCAGTAGCTCCAAATTTGCTGATTCCGCGGCTTTTAGTATCTCTTCTGGTATTCTTTATCCGAACTATCCATTTTAAGCAAAATTACTTTTTTTAAAGCTTTTTTCAAATGATTGAATGTTTGTATTTTGGTTGACATAGCAAAAAGACTGAAACTGTCAAAATAGCAAGGTGGCAAAGAGGACTTATTGTTGTTTTATTTGACACTGACAAGTAATGATAGAGGTCGTTTAATTAGTTACCAAAATATGGTAAACTAATATGGAGTAAATTTGGCTAAATTCTCTACAAACGTAACAAAAAACACGATAAATCTTTATTTTTTGAATATTATTTAATACTGAAAACATTAAAATAACTAAAAGTCCTTTTTAAAAACGATAATTCTACGAATAAAAATGTGTTTGCAAAGGGTTTCCATGCGCAAAGTAGTCACTTCGCGCACGCTCGTAGAAAAAAATAGTTTATCTATGCGTCAAAACAACGTCAATATTGAAATTGCCCGAAAAAAAAACTGGAAATAGACTACTAAGTGAGTAAGCTAGCTTATTATTCTTAATAAATTAGCTTTTTTGAGCTAAAAAAACAACAAGTAGCTGCAGGAATTGCTTTGGACCTTCAGAATGTGGTGGAAAGAAAAGCTTCCGCAACGAAAGTAAGTTCAAGATCGATATTTAATTTAAGAAAAAATGGACTAAAATCGGACACAAGATTCAAAGAATTATTATCAACAAGAAATAAAGAACATATCAAGATAACCGACTACTTAAAAAGTAAGATCCAGGATACTATTTATCGCATGTATGCTCAAAAAAAACATATTACCATAAAGTCTCACCATCAGAAACTAAATTATGATATGTCCAATCATTTCAACTATTCTATTAGTTTCCTGCGAAAATGGGTAAGAGAAATTGGCTTTTGGTCGAAGAGAAGTAATAACCGCAAGTATCTCGTGGTTTTACCAGATGTTTTTAATAAAAGAATTACATTTTTGAGGGAGTACTCAAAAAATATGAATTGACTAGAAAACGGTTTTGCTCCAGTCTTCCTTGATGAAACATGGATATTCAGTAAAGGTTATTTTAAAAATACCTGGCAGGATGATACGAAAGCCACAAGCTCTCCAAAAAACGGTGAAGATAAGTTTATGGAGGATTTTGACTATATTTGTTTTTTGTTTAATTTAGTTTTCTTGTCCATTTACATTAAGAGCATCAGTCGGCTTAAAATTTTTACTAATTTAAGGTGTTATTTTAACCCAAATCATAAAAAAACTAAGTTTATTATAGACAACTTTTTAAAAGTATTTCAAAGTTAAATAATATGAGGTGGTGGTGTGGGAAAGGTATTATTTTTATTAAATATCAAAAATAGAAATGTTACAAGCTGTCGAAAAGGGCTAAAAATCAGTAAATTTTGCACCACAAAAAATATTTATATTTATTTTTTTGATATTAAAATAACTTTTTCACACTACCGTCAAAATTTTGAAAAATGGTTTAAAAATCAACTTGTTCCTAATTTGCTGTCCAAATCATTAATTATCATGAACAACGCGAGCTACCACTCTGGGCTAGTAGAAGACATACCCCGAAAATCCTGGACCAAAAAGGATTAATTTTATGGCTTTCCGAAAAAAAATGTTGCCTTTCCAGAGGCAGCAATGAACGCTTGACGAGTATGTAAAACCTTTTGGTCATATGGTTCTCCCCCTCCCACCATACCATTATCAATATAACCCAATCGAAATGGTTTGCTCAGAGTGAAAAAGAAAATATGACCGATATATTTTTGCCTTAAAAGGAATATCCTCTGTTGGTTATTGGCGAAGTAGGCGCTGATCATTGGCAGAACTGCATGCTGCACACCCAAAAAGAGATTGCGATACTTCAGATATAAACCCCGTCATAGTGACCGATTCGGATGACGAAGATGAGAGCGACGATGACGACCTTTGATTTATATCGTTTAATATTTGATTTAAAAATATTTGTATTGTTTTTAGTTATTAGTTTTAATATTTTTGCTCCACATTAAGTTTTTTATAGTTACACTATTTCTTTCTAAAATTAGTTTATATTGAATGAATGAACTTACTTTTGTTGCGAAAGCTCTTTTTTTCGAACGCATTTTCAATGTCCAAGAAATTCAAGCAGCTTTTTGCTGTTTTTCTAGCTAAAAAAAAGGTAATTAGAATAATAGGCTCTTTGCGTTTTAAAATGTTGTTAAAAAGGCATTTTTTTACCACCATTTTTTAACTGTAGAGTTATTAAAATTAGCATTTATCCTTCTTAATGGCATGGTTAACAGCTAAGAAATACGTTCTTTTTGTGTTGTCGTTACGTCACCGCATATCCGAAATAATTCTACTATAGTTAAATATAATTAAATATAGAATTTGCCTTGGAATATACCAAAAGTTCAGCGACTTTCACTTGGAACCATTTCCATAAGAATCGTACGGGCTTCCTAGTCTGAAATGCTTAAATAAATAATTTTTGGATATTTTTTTGTTCACAAGGTTTTCTTTTTACAGGTGTAAATCGAGGTCTCTATTGGCTTGGAGGCCAAAAATTGTCCGAGGAGAAGGCATTTGAATGGCTCTCGGTTAAGAAAAATCTGACTTACAGAAAATGGGAAGAGACTGTGTCAATAAAAGCACCTTATTGTGCTGCGGTAAATGAAGTTCGTTTCACGAGGGTTTGTACTTAGGTCATCGATGAAGTCCTAGGCAATATGAGAGTTATCAGAAAATTAACTGAATAAAAGTGGTTTTATACATACACACATAAAGTGCGGGACACGAAAGAAAACCGAGCGGAGTCAATCGGTTTAGGAAGGTCGGCCAAGAAATCTCTTTAAACCGGTGGTGTCCCGTCGTTCATTAAATGATATGGCACTCCTTTTTGGCTGTACGCACTTCAGATAATTAAAAAATGTAACTATGCTTAATGAACCTTTATCTATATTTGTCTGTTTTCTTTCGTGTACCGCACTTCTATATCTCTTTTGTGTGCAAAAGCGACGAACTTTCAAATTTTAAAATGATTTAATTTTGATTTTTCTTGATCGATTTACCTATAAATATGTTTTTTCTTGAGTTCTGTCATTAACGGTTCCCGGGCTACTGCCTACGTCCACCTTATTTGACCACCCAGTACAGTGATACACGATTTACAAGTCCAAATTTTACAAGGGAAGTCAGCATGAGATCGAGTGAACGAGATTTGTGGCCGTCTGTCTCCGTTTGTCATATTACTTTATACAGGGGCCGTCATTGTAAAGTACTATACAGAGCGTTTCCTAATTGCGTGCTGATGTTAAAGGAGGTGTCTTAAAATTTGAGATACACGATGGTAAAGTTTAAAAAGAAAACATTTTTTTTCATCCCAATTCTGATGCTATTGTAGATAACGGCATGAAATTTGATACACGTCTTCTGTGAATTAAGGAGCATACGGATTTACCCAGGTTAATTACATATGCACGCCACTGGTAGAAATTTTAAAAATTGATTGTTAATAAAAAATGCCCTTTTACGCATAATAGACGTGTATCAAATTTCACACCGTTAGTTATCTATAATAGCATCAGAATTAGGATTTTAAAAAAATGTTTTTTAAAACCCTGTATCTCCAAAGTTAAGACTTTTAGGTTCATATTAAACTTTTTTCTTAAAAAGGTCCAAGAATCACCCCCCCTTTAACATTAGCACGCAATTAGGAAACGCCCTGTATAGTACTTCACAATGACGCCCCCTGTATAAAGTAATATGACAGACGGAGACTAAAGGTCACTTTTGGCATACCCGAATAGCCCACAGTCGAACTGCATAAGTTAAAATTTTGATAAATCTTGTTCACTGGAATCAGTGCTGATTCCCCTTCTGTAACACATTGATGTGTTAATTTTGGAAAAATATGTAGTTTTTCAAATATTAATTGCATTGTTACATATTTTTTGACACCCGGTATTAAACAGAAAATTAATTATTTTGAAGCAGTTTATTGACAACTACTTTATGAACAATTTTACAAGATATATGAAAAAAAAACTAAGCCATTTTTGAGGTTGACGGCTGTGATTCTAATTCTAATTCAATAACTGTTTCAATTTTGCCATCTACTTCCTAGTATTTATCTTTAATAGAACGAACATGTTTTCCATGATTTCCAATTTTCAGCCGATATTGAGTCAATCGCTTCTAATGTTATTTTATTTTAATCTTTAATTGAAAGTTCAACGGTGTTGCGCTCTCGAATAATTTTTTTTATTCCTGCCCATGCAAGTTCAATAGGGTTGAGGTCGCACATGTATGCCCTTAAAGGTGTATGACCGAGGTTACGTAAAAGACCGTCAATTTTATACTTCTATAGGCTTGTTCGCTGATATAACTTCATATAATTGATATTTTCTCCGTGTTAGCTCACATACAAGATTATTCGATTTAAGCCACGATATCATATGAGCTTTTGTAGAGTATTTAGTTGGCACTTTATCTTCTACGTGAGAATGATAAGACGCATTATCCATTACCACGACTGATTTGGGAGGAATGCTAGGTAGAAGCTTCTCGAGCAACCACTTTTCAAAATTATCTCTATTCATCTGTCTATTATAGTCTCCAGTTGTTAGTCCCGAGCGAAGAACTAAAGCAACACCTGGAACAAATCCGCCTTTTGAACCAGTATAAACTATAATAAAGCGACTACTAGAGCGGATTCCCTGAACAACACCTATAACAGTTTCACTTTGCCAGCATTTGTTCACTGTCATATTATTATCTACCCAGGTTTCGTCTAGATACACAATATTGCGTCCTTCTTGCCTATACTGTCTTACAGTTGAAAGATATTTCACCCGCCAGTGAAAAATATTTGGTCTCTCAATGAGCAATTTTCGTTTATTTTGGCACTTGCGCCAAACAAAACCATTTGATGGAAAAAGCCAATTTAAGGTTTTATACCCGTACGGAAAATCTATTTTGTTCTTTACAACACGAAGTAGGGGTTTGCAGATCGGAACCTTCTTCAAGTTTATATAAAAATCCTCTATTGTTCGTCGAATTACTTGAAAATCACCATCGTCAATTTTATCTTTGTATGATAATCGGGGTCTTCTTTTACCAGGAGATTTTAGGTGAAGTAGAACATGAGCGATCATTATGTTCTCTTTGAATTTTTCTTACACTACTTTCCGAAACACCAGTGTAAAATGCAGCGCGTTCTGTTCGATTTTGAATTGGAATAGTCAAACTATTATTTTCAGCTTCTCTAGTACAGGCCTCAATAACTTCACGTGCGCTTCTTCGAATTATTTTTCCTCTTTTGCTCAAGCGGCACACTATTACAACAAATAAAATAGCATAAAATTTATTTGCGTACACAAATTTTACTTTTCGGCTTGCTTAAGACTATGAACCTTTATTTTAATGACCGCCCGGTTTTCTTTCGTGTCCCATTCTTTACAGCGTGTAACAAAAGGAAGGAAACGGCGAAATTTAATAAAAATATGTACACTTAGGTATGAAATTATGCCGGATTCAATGACGCATTGCTGCCAAGTTTACCGTTTTTCTGTTATAAAAGAATAACATTTTCTACCTAAAAATCTTAACACTTTATTAAGAGCACTTTTTATGAAAGTCCACAGTTTTTGTAAAAATAAGGGTCTAATATCCATAATTTAATGTATTACATTTTACTAAAATACCAACACACAAAAGGTTACCTGATATGTTTGACAATAACAGTTTTGTTGATTTACAAAAATGGTTGGTTTAACTGAAACCCAAAAACTTGAAATTTTAATTATACTAGGTTATGGGAATAGAATGCGAAACCTGCAAGATGTTTGTAATATTTTGAATGACAAATATCCTAACAGAAATCCAGTAACTAAATCTACTGTAAGTAAAATTAACAATAAAGTTCGTGAAACTGGAAAGCTAAAAGTACGTTTTGGCAGACCTCAAAAGCGCAACAGATGGTGATAAGGATTTGAATGTTGTAATCAGCTTAGAAGAAAATCGGCACCTTTCTACCAGAACTATAGGAAGAGAAGATACCGTCTCACACATGTCCCTATATCGACTTCTAAAAACCGAAAAGTTTCATCCATCAAAATAACTTTGGTGCAAGAACTCTCTAAAGATGATAATGATAGGCGCTTGAAATTTTGTGGAATCATGATGGAACGTTGCAATAGCAATCTAAAGTTTGTCAATCAAATTATTTTTTCTGACGAAGCAACTTTTTTCACCTTTCTACCAGAACAATAGGAATAGAAGATGCCGTCGCACACATGTCGCTAAATCGACTTCTAAAAAAATGGAAAATCCACATTGGATACGGAAAAATCATACCTAATTTCCCCAAGCGATACAAGTTTGGTGTTGTATAAAGGATGCAAAAATAATCGGTCCTCATGGAAAACATAATATCTGGAGAAAGAAATTTGAATATTTTAACGACCGAAATTGTTCCAGCTATTGCAAAACTATTTCCGAATAACCGTGATTTCCTTACCTTACCTGCTGTATTAAGTATTTAAATTTGATTTTTTTAGGTAATGTTGTACCAAATGATGAAATATGGTTTCAGCAGAATTGTGCTTCACCGCATTTTACTCGGAATGTTCGGGAATATTTAGACAATGTTTTTTTTTTTGGGAAATGGAACGAACGTAGGGGTACAATAGAGTGGCCCCGTCGGTCTTCGGACTTGACGTCTCTTGACTACTTTTAAATATGATGTATAAAAATAAGCCTAATGGTACTTCGAGGATTTGAAGGAGCGAGTAGAAATCGAATGTAAACGAATCGAGGAGGCCGGCAATCTGGCAACATTTTAAACATCATGGCATAAATGGACAACATTTTAAACATCTTACTTAGTTTCATTAATTTATTGATTGTCGTATTAGGTTATTTCCTTTTTGTATTGTATTGTTTCCTTCCTTTTTTACAACCTACTTTTAAAGTTGAGACACTGTTTTGTCTTGCTAGGGTTTTGGTAGCAAGATAAGGAATTATTGTGCTTTCCGGTCTGCCAGAACGTACAGCATCTTTTATATTTTCAGCTTCACGAAATTTTCCGCATTTTACTTACGGTAGATTTAGTTATTGGGTTTTTGTTAGGATATTTGCCATTAAAAATGTTACAAACATATTGCAGGTTTCGCATTCTTTCCCCATAACCCAGTATAATTAAATTTTTAAGTTAAATTCTTTATGCTTCAGTTAAACGATCCATTTTTGTAAATCAATAAAAACATTTTCAAACATATCAGGTAACATTTTGTGTGGAGGTATTTTAATGAAAGGTAATATATTAAATTATGGATATTAGACACTTATTTTCACAGAAACTATTGAGTTTCATAAAAAGTGGTCTTAATAAAAACTATTGAGAATTTTACACAGATTTTAAAAAAGTAATATAATATAGGGTGTTTCATTAAAAAATATATTTTAGCTTTCATAATAGAAAAATTAATAATTTTATGCCTCACTGCACATATTTTCATTAAATTCAGGTAGGCGATACATGAGATATTTCGCTGTCTCCTTACTTTTCTTGCACGCTGTATAATAATAAATACTACACATAACTACGGCAGAAAAAAGATAATAAACGGTATTTATTACAAAAAAAAACTCTCAGCGAAACATCAATGAACAAAAACGAAGAGTTCAAACTATAGACTAAAATAACATATAATTTTGCTGCATCAAAAAACATCTTAATCGCTGAACCCCTAGAAATCAACCATGGTGAAACACTTACCGATCACCATTTTAGTATGGAAGAGGTGAGATCCAAAAGAAAACAACTCTATTGTGGTAAGAGCGCCGGCTCAGATGGAGTCCCTCCTCTATTCTTAAACAGCTGCTCGTAAAATTCATCCGAGCGATATTTCAAAGAACTTTTTGTTGGGGCATTTTTCCATCAGTCTGGAAAAACTCTCACTCCCATATTCAAGTCGAGAAACAAAACCGAGGTCAAGAACTACAGGGAAATCACTCCTTTCTACAATCCCAAGATTTTGGAATCAATTTTTACGGACGAAATTTTCAATACATACAGGCATTACCTACCTGAGGATCAGCATGGATTCTTTGCAGGAAGATCCAATGCCATAGATCTGGCCGTATATCAAAACTTTCTAGTTTCTTCCCTAGAGAAATCAGGTCGATGTGGTGCATACAGACTTCTCGAAAGCATTTGACGGTGTGTGTCATTCACTCCTCCTGAAAAGATTGTCTGGGTTCGGAATAGGTACCAGATACTTATCCTGTATCAAAGTTTACCTGTCTAACCGCAGTCAACGCGTTCACGTCGGAGGATGGGTATCTGGAGAGGTTAAGGTTCTTTCAGGCTTCCCACAGGGCTCCCACATCGGCCCTATATTATTTTATCTTTTCATTAACGCCGTACCACATTGTTTTAAAAACTCCAGCCTTCTTATGTACATGGATGATCTGAAATTGTTTAACATTGTTAATCCTTCTTGTAACACCCTTCAGTCGATCTGATCATAGTGCACACACAACTACTTAAAGTTAAATGTTGAAAATGCAAAAATATGTCTTTCTGTAAGAGCCTAGATCCAACAATGTTTGATTACACAATTGTCGGTATCTCTCTTGAATCAGTAACATTACTCAACGACCTTGGTGTATTGTTCGATAAAGACCTGCCCTTTAATCTACATGTCGATCAAACTGTATCTAAAATCCTGAGGCTACGGAACTTCATCGAAAGAAACACCAATGCTACCAAAGTAATTATGTACCTCTTCAACTCTCTAGTTCGATGTATACTGGAATATTGCTCCGTTATTTGGTGTCCATTTTATCAGTGTCACATTTCTAGAGCAGAGAGGTTCCAAGCAAAATCTGCAAAATACTTATTATATAAACATCACTTTCCTTATTTGAATGTGCCCCACGAGGCAAGACTTCCGCTCTGCGGTCTTAAACCTCTCGAAATTAGGTGTCGGAACTTCTATTTGTTCTTCCTTTACAAGTTGATTACTGGAACGATTGATTGTACCAAACTGTTGTGTCTTATAAGATTTAACAAACCAGTCAGAGCTTTAAGACACAGACGCCTTTTCTCAAAACCAGCGCATAGAACTAACTATGGCCAAAGAGCTATGATCGATAACATGATAAATGGGGTTGGGGTTAAAACTCCCCAGAGGTACTTTTATTTAAGCTTAATGATAGAAATAGCATAAAGTAAGGATCTTTTTTTCGAAATTGGAGGGTAAACCCTTCTCAGAGCCAGTTTTATGTACAACAAAAATAAAGTAATGACTTATGATGTAATGAAAACCAAAAACTAAAGACTTGGTTGTTGAAAATTTTCATCTTCTCAAAACCCCCTTCCAGAAGCAATTTCTATATACGCCACTGATACAGGAAACAGGCTTTTGGAATCCGAAAAGCTTATTCAAATCGGTTAAGAAATGTCGGTACGCCTGACATTTAAATATCGTGTCAAAAAAACTTTTTGACGAACAATTTATATGGCAAGACAAAATGATGGTTTAATAAAATGTTTAAAAAGTCCGTAAAAGTTTATTTCCCAGAATTAAAAAAAGGAGGAAAATATTAAATACCCTAATTGATTTTTTTAATAGACTATTTATGATTAAGTTATGAAAAATAATAAATTAACAATGAATAAAAACAAAATTTAACAACAAAAATGGTATACTAAAGTACCGAAGCAGTAATTTGTTTTAAGTAGGTGTATAGATATCGACAAAAAAATTGTGGACATGAAAAACAATCACTTTAGCCACATTGAAATATTTTTCTCAACTCCTAATTCAGTCAAGCGCTTTGTGTCTGATGTGAATGTATAATTATGTGCGTTTATTTATTTCTCGATGTTGTACATTATTTGCTTTGTATTTGGCCTAGTATGCAAGTTTTGGAGCAGTTGGAGCATTAGCTCTGTTGTGTACTTTAATTGTAAATCCATGAATAAATATAATTAAAGAAAAGGTAATACTGTTAATTTAAAAACATCACTTTTTCGAATGCTTCATTCTATAAACTTAAGACCGCATTGGCAGTAACTGGATTGACTGAACATATTCTCAAAACATAGTACCTCTTGCATGACCATATGGGATTAAATTGGCAATGGTAAGGTGGAAGCCTTAGTATTCGCTGACCATACTTTTTATTTCATTGTGTTTAGATATTCGATATTTCTATCCTGTACCCATCTTAAAAGTAGTTGTTTAGACCAACTTGAGTTTGGAATCTGGCCTGGTAAGATGCGGTATCCATCACTATGAGAGAAGACTTTTTTGAATTTGGTAGTAAATGGTCCTGAAATAGCATGCAAAATAATGTATCTGACGCCTTCTGAACTTTTCTTTTTCACAGTTTTAATTGAACCATCTTGCCAATTATTTTTCCTTTGCTAATATAATAAAAATATATTCATATGTCATTGTGTCTATTTTTAATAAAACTTTCCTACAAACCTGTATATCCACGTTTTATTTAAAAAAAAAACAGCTTTTAAAGTAAAACTAGAGGTAAAATTATATGTATTAAAAAAACGATCTCTTTTCTCAGTGACCCACGCATGTCTGTTCCATTAGATTTTCCTATTGTTTTGCCATTTAAACCTCTACATAAGGAAGCTCTTGAAATGTTCTCCTATAAAAGAAAATATATAGAAACTTTAACAAAAGTCTGGAACGCACCGAATATCTGCCGAATTACTTATCTAATTTTTTCCGTCCGTTAGTGATATCCGCGATGTTGCCAAGTCTACAGTTTTTCGGAATCTGATAGCAACTTTTGTTTTTCTTATGGAACGCTCTAGGTTTTATACGGTTATCTGAAGTCTGAGAAACATTCTGCCAGCTCTTTATTAAACATAATTTAATGTAAAGTTTTCGAAATATTCACTATCAACATTAATATTTAAACTATAAAAGGTATTTTTTCTACCTAAGAGGTGACTGGATGTCAAGAGTAGTTTCGTGTCATTTCTGACAGCCGATTGAGTTTAGTTAGTAGATTCACTAAAAATATGATTTTTTTTAATTGATACCGAGAGATTAGAAATTCTGATTCTGGGTTTTGGCGGTGGACGACGCACACAGCAAGAAGTTCGCGTTATTTTTATTAATAAATATCTCAACCGAAATCCACTAAAAAAATATACTGTTGGCAAAATTTTGAGGAAATTTGAAGTAACGGGACATGTGAAGGATGATTCAAAACAGCCACTGACGAAGATAAGGCTGTGGATATTTTAGTGAGCTTAACAGAAAATCGGGGTCCGGTAAACTATCCTGACAGACGATTGTTGCATATTTTTTTTTTCAGAAAGTACCCATTTGCAATATCACATTTCAAAAATAAAAATTGCGGGATATGCAAGAGTTTCCCTAAAAAAATTAATTAAAAGTCACACTCGGTCACAATTTGACAGCCTTAAAACGAAAAACTTAGCAATGTTGCCAGATTTTAGATTTACCAATTTGTAAGGAAATGAAATGACCAATTGAAAATTATTTGGACAACAAAATTGTAATTATTTATTGTTATTATTATAGTTTTGATGAAGGTTTTATTGACGAACCTGGGCTAACCTAACGTTAGCGGGACAGATTCACCTAACATTATAGTTTCTGTTACAGAAACATCTCCCTTTCAATATAAACTCGGAATTCGATTATATTTACTTTAGAGAAAACCTAATCATTTTTTTATAGTTTTGTTATAAAAAAAATTGAATTTTACGTGTGTCATAACGTGTATAGGTATTTCTTTAATTATGAATATGGCAACGTCGCACATCAAATTAAAAACAAGCATGGCGATGGGAACCGTTGGAAAGATGTTTGAAATCAAAATTACCTTTGATTTGTATAATAATTACATCTTAATGTAAATTTTGAATTCTGATGAGAGTTTTCCACACATTTTCTCAATTTGGACTACTAGAATGGCGGATAAAAACAAAAAAAACAAAAATAAACGAGATTTAAGAGTGTCAACATAGTTTACCGAAACCGAAAATCGATATCTTTCAACTAGAAAATTTGCCTAAGATAATAATACTTCTCACATGTCTGTGGAACGCCTTTTGAAGGCGGAAAAATATCCTTCTTACAGAGTCACCTAAGTACAGGAACTATCGGATAATGATTTTGACATGCGTTTGCAATTCTGCGAGACCATGATGGAAATCTGTAATACAAATAAACATTTCTTGTACGAAATAATGTTTTCGGATGGACGAGTTTTTGTTTCAACGGAACTGTTAATCGTTATAATTGCCGATAATGGGCTAGGGAAAAGCCTCATCACACCACAGTACCCACAAAAAAACAATATTTGGGCCGGCATCATAGGTCGGAATATAATTGGTCCGTGGCTCTTGTAGAAATTAGGTATGTTTAATATTCTCATTTTTTTTGGATTCACTGCAGAGCTTGTCGCGAAATAAACACATTTCACAGTATACTTTTACTTTAATTATGTTAAAATTGCACGCAGAATAGATAATTAGAGTATACTATTATATAATATACTCTTTTTTAATTTAAGTTCTTAACGAACTAATGTTAAAAGTGCATTAACAAAATATGTTAATGTTATTCAAGTTATTCAACTAAAAAATCATTTGACATTTCATGATTAATCGGCCAGTTCCTCGTATTCAAAAAGCAATGTTGCCAAATTGTTAATCATATTTTGTTGCATAGTTGAAATGTCATTAGAAGCGCAAGGCGAATCAGGAAAGGGTTAGCACCAGGTTAGGCTACAAAGACATCATCATTAAAGCCAAAACATAAAAACTCGTACAGGACGGAGCTGGCAGCCGTCGATACAGTCGGTAAATCGGTACCGGATTAGCACCAGGTTAGGCGCCGAAGGCATCATCATTAACGCCCTACCAAAAAACAGAACAGCTCAATCACTGGCAACGTAGAGTTAAGTTTAAGATATTTACATCATAAATCAAGAAATATAGGGCAATTTGGCAACACTGTAAGAATCCTTTTATTTCTAATACAGTGGTAAGGAGTTTTTGCACTGCAATGTTTTGAAAATTGTAGGAAATTTGACCAATTTTTATTTTTTTTTCTGGGTCAAGTGTTTCATCCACAAATTTTATTTTTTTAATCTGTACTATAAGACATAGGCTTTCGTTTAAAATTTGAAAAAATCGTAAAATCCGAAATACTTACTCTCAACAGGACCCTTGGTCCGTTTTTCATGGAAGAAAATTTACAGGGTGAAAGATATTTGCAACTTTTGATGAATCACGTTGTCACAGCTATGGCGGAGATATGTCCCAATCTTTGTAAGTCACTTTTATTGTCACATACAATAAAAATATAAATATTGTTTTCTTTTAGTAAATAACGGAGTGATAAAAATCTATGAAAGATGAAAAGCAAAAGTGGCTATCAGATCATTGCGGATATCACTAACGGATCCGCCGTAATTCGAACCTAAGTCTAGCAATTTAAAAAAAAGTAGTAAAGTATTCTCCAGATATTCGGTGCGTTCCAGACATTTGTTAGAGTCGGTGTATTTTTTAATTTATTGAATAAAATTAAGTTTATTTAAAATACCTGCAGTAAACATTGCATAAATTCCCATGTTAACTGTTCTATTTAACTGTGGTAATTCTAGGGAATCAGATACTCTCTACAAAAGTCAAACAAATAGAGTCACACATTATATTTTAATATGAATACAAATAAGAAATCTAGAGAAAAAACTTACTGTAAACTGTAACAGAGGTTTTTCTGCATATCTATCCTTTGTAATGTAGGCAATAAGCATTGATATCATATTGTGTAGACCTTTTGATTACCGTCGAGACATTTTACACAATAAAAATAAGAAAAGTTGTTCGCCTATTCTGTTAGGGCTTTAACGATTATGGCTACGGCACCTGACCTGGTGCTAATGCGATACAAATTCACCGACTGCGTTCGCGCCCATGCTGGGACCGATCCACCTATGTATGTTATCAAAGTGTCCATAATAACTTTTATCAATTAATGTTTCTCTTTAAAGTTGTATCTCGTTGGTCTTTCATGTCAAGATGCCAACATAAAGGAAACATTTTTAGATAAAAAAAGCAAGAAAAACAAAACGAGAGTTTATTTTACGTCTTTTTGAGTGTAGTAGTGTAATACAGAAAAACGTGAATTGAGTTTAGGATGTTTATGAACTTTGAAGATGAATAACTCTCAGGAAATATGACCTAAAAAATGACTTTGGATTCGTGGTCAGGACCGCAAATCCTCCTATATACAAAAATATCATCAAAATCGGCAATGGTGTAAATTGTGCTTATTCCGTTTTTCTTACATATTTTATAGATACTAAAATTAAATTTGGCAACATGGTATACCAACACATGAATTCTCTGTTTATTTATCACTCAGCCAGCGACGTTACATTTAGAGAATTGTCCCTAGTTCTAGGGAGAACTTGCAATAATTACTGCGCCTAGAGAAATAGGGAAATGCTAGGGATTTTTTGCCCTCCATGCTAAATTCCTGCCTATTCGAAAAAAAATACCTTGGTGAAGTACGCCCGAACAGAAAACGACGTAAATGAACACATTGAAACTCTAGCATGTAAAACGTTTGTTTCGTTTTGCTTATTTTTTATGTATGATTTGTGAGAAATATAGTATTTTCGGTGGTAGCAAGGTAAAAACAAAAATCTCAATAAACTGGACAGGGAAGCATTAAACAGTGTCGCCATTAATGACATCAAAAACCTATACCACTACCTGGGGCAACCATCCGTAACGATTTGGCTGGTATTTACGTATTTCATAAGTTATATTTTGTGAAAAATATATTTTAAGCGATACTCCAAAAAAGTTAACTGCAATCTTCCAGAAACTTGATTTTTTTTTCTTCTAATTAGAAGAAAAGGTGGTTCTTCTATAAATTTTTATGCGCTGGAATTATTAAAAAAAGTAATCTTTCAAATATATATTTCAAATTTCTCAAATTCCTTGGGTATTATTCTTTACAAGAACCTAAATTATTATTATTCAAGCTCTAAAAAGTTTTGAACGGCCCCCAGTTTGGTTTTTAGAAACGACCAATTTTTACGACGTCACTAATTTGTTTCGGTCTATTTTTATTTGTTAAAAAAGGTAAGGCAATTGATGACGTGAGTACAAACCCCCGTAAAAACCAAATAATATCAAAATTGTCAAAAACACCAAATTATTTATACTTGTTGACTTAATTTTACATTTGTTTTTTTACACACATATATTTGTTCTTTTTCAGATGGCTTTTGACGATCGCGATAAATCGTCTCCTTGGATGAAAATAAACTGCCACGTTGAACTGCCGTTTGTATGTCGAAATTTAAGCGGTCTAAATAAGACATCTAATGCATCTAAAAATGAAAAGAACCAAGAAAGCTGGTTCATGAAAGGTGTTAAGAAAATTAGAGGGTCAGTAGGGAGCGCGTGGAACTCTCTTACATCATTCACATAAGATCACATATTTTCATAATTATTACCAGGTTCTTGTACTAAAATTCTAAAATATAGTATCTTGGGCTAATGATTTTTTTTTACCTACAGCAAAGATTTTATTATATCGTACACGAAACTTAATCCCGTTATTACTAACGAATTCATATGATAAACAAACTGCTTGCAGCAAGCAAGCAAAACTGTTCTTTTCAGAACGACAGTAGTGAACGGATGTACACCCGGAACGAAAACACATTATATATATATATATATATATATATATATATATATATATATATATATATATATATATATATATATATATATATATATATATATATATATATATATATATATATATATATATATATATATATATATATATATATATATATATATATATATATATATATATATATATATATATATATATATATATATATATATATATATATATATACATATAGAGACTCGATAATCCGGACTAATTAAAACACGGTCAATCCGGATTATCAAAAATACGGATTACCGCGATTAATTTATTTACTTTTAATAAAACCCCTAAAAATACGTATAAAAGATTAATTTATTAAAAAAAATACATGTAGTTATAAAGAACTTGCTCTGCATTCTTAACATGCGCCCATAATTTAAATTTAAATGTAGCTACATTTTTTAAACACGAAAGCCTGGTCTCGCAATTTTCTTAATATAAGTAATTCATTTAAAGGCACACTGTTCTCTTCTGCCCAATCGATGCATTGCTGGAAACACTTAGTGGCTAATTCATGCTTTACTGAAGAAGTTACACCAACGTCTTCTTCCTCTGGATCATTCTGATGATCGTCTTCATCCATTGTAGGTATCATATTGACATCGTTGTTAAGCCAAAAATCAATTTCAGCGTCTTCATGATCAGCGTTAGCATCAAGTTCTTGTACTAGGTTCAAAATTTCTTGTCTACCATTTTTTTCAGCTAAAATTTTTTGCTGTATAACAGACAGTGGTAGCAAATCATCTGTGTTACACTCTGCTGTTAGAGTTAGTTTATTCCAGCACTTTTCTAAAAGACTAGGTAACACACTCTCCCACGCCTCATGTAAAAACCACACAGCATCTTTTAGATTAATACTTTTTAAGCATTGCACGATATCTTCTTGCTCACTGCGCAAAATGTGTGATAATAAATTTTTTCTATAAAATAACTTTGTTAGCCGAATAGCATTTTGGTCCATTGGTTGAATTAACGCTGTGCAGTTTGGAGGCAGAAACATAGTTTTAATTTTTCCATCGTCACTGATCAAACCTTCTTCTGTATCATGACTAGGAGCATTGTCAACCAGGAGTAGGGCGTTTTCAGGTAGATTATTTTCTCGCGAGAAATGTCTGACTTGCTTAACAAATGAATTGTGAAACCAGTCCTTGAAAACAGTGGATGTCATCCATGCATTTTTGGTAGCCCTGTATTCAACTGGTAAATTTGTATTCAAAAATGAGCGAGGCTTCTTTGCTTTTCCGATAACCAGTAATTTCAGTTTGTTTGTACCATCAGCGTTACAACATGCCATAAAAGTTACTCGTTCTTTGCTGGTTTTACGCCCGGGTGCATTTGCTTCCTTTGAATGAACTAATGTTTTCTCTGGAAGGAGTTTCCAAAACAATCTGGATTCATCTGCGTTGTAGATCTGGCTGGGCAACAAACCGTTTTTTTCGATAAGTTTTAAAAGCTTTTCTTTAAACGGATCAATGGCGCTACTATCGTTGGTTAACTTTTCTCCGCAGATTTTTAAAGTTCTTAGACCATGTCGATTTTTAAAATTGATAATCCAACCTCTGCTTGCGTGAAAGTTATCATTCCCATAACACTGCGAATACAACTGTTTTGCTAAAATTTCATATGAAATAGGTGCATGCCGACTTCTTTGCCGTAAAAACCAAAAATACAGTAGCTTTTCCATTTTAGGATATTCACATTGTCTCAAGGTCTTTCTAGACCCTGGGCCAGAATCACAGCACGTAATAAACCTAAAAATAATCACATTATTATTTTATGTTTCACTAAAAATGTGACAGTAAACTTACTGTTCTATAGTCTTTTTCTTTTTCTTGATATCCGAAATCGTAGAAGTACCCACTGCATATTTTACTGCTAACTGTTTATTTGGCACACCCTGGCCTAGCTGTTTAAGTACTTCGCTTTTTATTTCAAGGGTCAGCGTAATATGTTGTCTTTTTCTTGGAGCCATAATTCACACGTTCTTACTTATGCTATGCAAGCAACAAACTGACCCGTCAAGACGTGTTAGTAAAGTAGTGGGGAAGAACCGCCTTGAACAAATAATTAATGTTTCCAAAATCCGGATTAGCGAAACATACGAAAATTCGGATTACAGAGTACGCAATGTATTTAGGTAATGGTCCGGATTACCGCGGAATCCGATGTATAGAGGATCCTGATCATTGAGTCTGTACTGTATATATATATATATATATATATATATATATATATATATATATATATATATATATATATATATATATATATATATATATATATATATATATATATATATATATATATATATATATATATATATATATATATATATATATATATATATATATATATATATATATATATATATATATATATATATATATATATATATATATATATATATATATATATATATATATATATATATATATATATATATATATATATATATATATATATATATATATATATATATATATATATATATATAATGTTTTCACGACAACTTCAAAATTCACTTTTTAAAAAATGATTTTATTTATAAAACACAAACTTTACTTAATTACAAAAATATTAAAACAATTAAATTAAAATTCAACTATCAAACTGACAGCATTACTAGCTATTTCTATTACTAACTTAAAATTATATTCACAAGAGTATTTATATTATTATATTTGCAAGCATCAGCATTGTTCCCACGGTAAAGTCCCGTAGAGTGTTTCCTGCTGATGTTGCATCCTGCGAAATATCAGGTCTCGACGCTATTGCGTAATGTCACCTCGTGTGACCGGCAATCAGGTCAATGTATTGTATGATATTGCATATAACAACTCCCCCTTTAAGTAAAAAGTTGGGGCGATGCGGCAACTTTTAGGTTTCGTTTTGGAGTTCCATTTCTTCTTCCATAGATGAGTTTAAGTGCAGGCTGGGTCTTCTTCTGAGAAGAATACTGGTCAACCTCGTGTGTCTCCGGTTCAAAGGCTTTGGAGCTGGGGGCGAGTCATCGTTAGGTGAGCTCATGGTGATCGTCGGCAGCTTCTTGCGTCGACATTTGCACATGACGTAGGAGGAGACTAAG
Source organism: Kuschelorhynchus macadamiae (assembly GCA_030620095.1). Taxonomy (NCBI): domain Eukaryota; kingdom Metazoa; phylum Arthropoda; class Insecta; order Coleoptera; family Curculionidae; genus Kuschelorhynchus; species Kuschelorhynchus macadamiae. The sequence goes on along the minus strand of JAUTXW010000930.1, from coordinate 758,651 downwards.
AGAGCAATAAACACTATCGTAGTTACTGTGAACCAGGGCAGGTGTTTGTTGATAAATGGCTGGTTGATGATCTTGTCAAGTTCCTCGGAATATTGATCGAGTTTGTGTTGGGCTATGTTCAACTTTCCGATATCCAACTTGTTAAGCTTTAGTGGTTTGATAGCTACTTGAGGTTTTTCTGGAAGATGTTCGCAGCACTTGTATGGAATTTCTATAGGATGGCTGCGGTAAGTCACATTCTGGTAGTTGTCGATGGTGCTTTGGGTATGCACTCTGGTACTTCCTACAAATGTGTTGCATTCAGTTCGTAATTGTAGAAGACTGTTAGTATTAATGACCTTGGTGGTAGCTTCCTTTCTCTCACACTGGACGGTGATTGGCAGTGGGTTGGAGATGCAAATTAACCAAAAGTTTTGGTCAATTTCCTGAACATTGTAATCTCGTGCAAGCAACAGATTTGATTGGTAGGTTCTCGGTAGCTGGTGGCTTAATTGGTTTAAGAGTTGAGGCTCGCAGATAAAATCAGTGTCTATTGGGTGCGGAAGTACGTTGGAACAGATTTTCTGATTTAACCCAAGAGATTTACAATTGTACAAACTTGGGAGTGAAACGTATAGCATCGAATCGTCATCTCTAGCGACATATTTTTGCGCAGTAGAAATGATGTGATGAAACCCTGTTCCATCATCTGATATGGGAATTGGATAAATATGGTATAAAGTGTTAGTTTCAGGTTCTACTAACGGAATTTTAAGAGCAAATATTATTTTAGATTCGGACTGATAAGCTGCTAATTCGATGATATCTATGTATTTAGCAATGCTATCGGAATAGACCGGTAGGGGTAAATTATTTTTATGAAGAGCTTGAGAAATTTGTCTTAGAGAGCTAATCAAATCTAGTGGTGTTACTATTGAACTATGTAATATTTTAAGGCGTGCAAATGTTATAGCATCAAGGATGTCATTAAGATAGATTTCTATGAAAGCGTAACTTTCCATTAGTGATTCGCATAAATCTAAAACATTTACCTTCGCTTGGTAGAAGGCAACAGTGTCACTGATGTCTAGAATTGCTTTTTGGATATTCTCTAAGTTGTCGTTAAATGTCTCCTCGTCTATTTGTAGTTTTTGTAAAGTGGTATTAAAGCTCTTAACCGATGTAGTTACGGATATTTGATTTTTCATTAGGGTCTCAATGTGTAGTTTGTCGTGAGTAATTTTCTCAATACATTGGTTATAGTATTCGCCATCTGAGGCGTCCAGATTGCCTGTTAACGTTTTCCAAACTATTCCTAAGCCATTAAGAAGTCCGCGTTTTGATCGGTGTTCGGTATAATTTTGGGTATCGGCTATTGTTTCTCTGTATTTGAGGTTTACCGAATCGGAGATTTGGCCTAGAAGACTAACATGAGTTTGGATTTCTCCTTTGAATGCGATCATTCGGAGTGTTTCTGCAGATATAAAGGTGTTCAAAAGATTGTCTAAGATTTTATCATTTTTGACTATTGCGTCTTTTATGGGTTGAAGTTCTTTGTAGATAAGAAGCGTCCATTTAGTGTTAGAAATTTTAATGGTTCCTTCTTCATGGAGGAATATTCCTACAGTATTATTAATGGGTGTGATGGAGTATTGCGAAAGGGTGGCTACGATCAGCCAGGAGAATTTGAAAAGAAGAAGATATATTCAGAATACGGCTTTAGCCTATCGAAATTAAATTTAGAAGTTTGATTTGTTTGGGGATTTAGGAGAGTGGCTGAATTTTGGAAAATTTCGGTAATTTCAAAAGGTCCGTTGAAAAGGTTTTCGGCTTTCGTTCTTATTTGCGATTGTTTTACGTATACTTTATCTCCAATGTTATATTCATATGGGTTTTTCGAAACAGACTGATCGAATCTTATTTTAGCTTTTTCTTTTTGGTTTTTTGTCTTTCGTCTTGCAAGTTTGTAAAGATAGTTCATTTTATTGTTCAGGTCTCGCACGTATTTTGATATTAGTTCTTTTCGGTTGTACAGGGTTTCGGGTGGTCTACTAGATGTGTGCCCGAATAGCAGTTCGTAGGGTGTAAATCCGTGTATCTTGTTTTGCGTATTATTGTAGCAGATGACGGCATATGGGAGGACGTTAAATGGATGTTCGTCTGGGTTCTCGGCGAGATTGGCTCTAAACATTTCGGAGAGTGTCGCGTGAAATCTTTCAACCGAGCCATTAGATTGTGGGTGGCTAACACTTGAAAAGGACATTTTTATATCGAAGAGGTAACAAAGGTCTTTTAGAAGGGAGTTATTGAACTCACGCCCATAGTCGCAATGGATCCTAAGGGGTGTACCGTAGTGTTGAAAGAACACTAAAAGGGTGTTGACGACTGATTTCGCTGATTTGTCTGAAAGTGGATAGGCTTGAGTAAATTTCGTTAACTCGTCTCTTATTGTAAGAGCGTGGTTTCTTGTGGGATATTCGAAAATGTCTATATTTACTCTTTCGAATGGCGTCTTTGGTGTTTCTGTTATAACTAATGGTCTATTAAGATTTTTTCGGCAAAATTTTACCTTTTGTCAAGTTTCGCAACACTATTAGTTTCTCGACGTCTTTCACTAAATTAGGCCAGTTGTATTTTACTTTTAGACGCCTAACGGTTTCGTTTATACCTCTGTGAAGGTTTAACTTGCACTTGTCTGGCTGAATTTTTAGATTAGCCTTGCGAAGTCGTTTGAATATTTCCTTTAGTCGGTCCATATGGGTGTGAATGGTAGGCGAGTAGATGATTATATCATCCATATAAACCAGGCAGCGTTCATTTTGAATGCCTAACAAGATATTGTCCATGACGCGCTGGAAGGTGGACGGTGCATTCTTAAGCCTACGAACGAATTCGTAATGGCCATTCTCGACTGAGAAAGCGGTTTTGGGAATGTCGTCGGGGTGAATCTCAATCTGGTGAAATCCAGACGCCAGGTCGAGGGTGGTAAAGTACTGGCATTTGCCAAGTTGGTCAAGATCTGAAATGTTAGGGAGTGGTTATTTATCATCTACAGAGAGCTCATTAAGCTTTCTATAGTCGATAACGACACGCCATTTCTGTTTCCCCGAACCGTCAAGTTTTTTGGGAACGACCCAAACGGGAGATGACCAAGGAGAGACCGATGGGCGTATTATACCTTGATCTAACATGTTTCCAATTTGTTTTTTGACTTCTACTTTGTGTACCTGTGGGTATCTATAGTATTAAAATTAAAGATTGGTTCAAGGACTTGTAAAGGTTCTATTTGGAGGTCAGAAAAGTCGATGATTTTTTGGATGACATTTGAATTTATGACTGATGTTAAAAATTCACCATTTTTATCTATTTTCACGAGGGCATAAGGCAGTCTAACTTTTTCTTTTTCTTGTGCGTATAGTATGGCATCTGTATCAGCAAGGTCGCATTTTAACTTGAAAATTCTTTCTGTACGTCCTTCTATCGAAATTTTTATTTTTTTCAAAGAAGTTCTCAAGTTTGTTGCCCGCTTTGTGTAAAGGTATTGTTTTGGAATTAGTTACAAGTTGTTTAGATTTTAAAGCAATTATACATTTATAGTGTTCTAAAAAGTCTAATCCAAGTATTCCGTCAAATTCTATATCCAAATTATAAATAAAAACCTTATGGGGGTCACCTGCATTAAATGGTACAAGAGTGGATTCGGTTATGTGAAGTTTTTGATTTGTGATTCCCTGAATGGTTATATTTTCGGGTGATCTTTGAGGAAAATTTTCGGTGGTTTCTTTGAAAATGGTTATACCCGCTCCAGTGTCAATTAGGAGTTTATATTTGTTTGATGCGTCGTTAATGAAGTACAGATTTTTTGAATTTACTGCGAGTAGGGGATTTAGAGAAAGCTCTGTTCTGTAAAATTCAAATTGGGGTTCATCGTCTAGATTGAGAGTCTGGATCTGATCCTGGACTTCTTGTAATGGGTCTACAGATTGATTGGTGTTGTTCGGGGGGTGGTTTTGGTTCGGGAGTCCCAGAAAATTTTGGTAATTTTCGTTATCAGGGATTGGTTCGAAATGTTCATAAAATTTTTGATTGTCTGCACTATATGCGCGGTAATCGGACTGTTCTGGGCTATAATCACAGTAATGGTTATCATATGAATCATTTACATATTGGTCGGGGTCATTTTCATGGGAATGAGAGTTATAGTTCATATGAAGGGTTCTATGTTGATTGGAATGAAAATTAGGGTTCCTTTGCATTCCTGAGGAGCGAAATTGGGATAACTGATTTTGTTGGGAAGTAGCAAATGGTTTGGATTGGTTAAAGGGTTGATTTTGGGAAGGACCTGGTCTTTGGAAATTAGTATTATTTTGGAAATTAGGTCTATTTTGAAAATTTGTACCAAAATTAGAATAGCTTTGATTTTGTTGGGCGCGGCATTCATTAGCCATATGTCCCAAACGTCCGCAACTGAAACACTTTTGGGGTTGAGAAGGGGTTTTCCTGACCGAAAGGTTAGGTCTAATTGAGATGGGTGCTGGTTTAGGGTTTTTCTGAGTTTCGAAATACGATAATTGTATTCCTCGTCTAATTCTTATTTGGGCTTCGATAAGATTTGAAGGATTTCCAGCCCTAATAATCTGGCCAAGGAGTGGCTCTAATCCTGTGAGGAGGGTATTAAGGGCCATTGTGTCAATAAGGGAACACTGTGCATTCTTTTGTTCAGGACTTAGACCAGGAGTTTTTTGAATATTTGCGAGCATTTTTGCATGGAGTACTTGCAAACGATTGAATAATGTTAGGGGAGATTCGTAAGATAATTGTTTAAGACGTTGCAGGTCTTGAATAAGTGAGGAGATGTCCCTTGTATAGCCAAAATGCAAGGTGAGTAATTGTTTAATGTCGGCATAAGTAGAAGGGTTTCTCGAGTTTATAAGTTGAGCCGCTCTACCTAGTAGTTTATTTTTTACGAAAATCACTAATAATTTTTTTTGGTCTGCAACTGCCATATCATTTGCAGTCACAAGCATTTAAAAATGTTCCTAACAAGATTTGATCTCCCTCAAACTCCGGGATAATGGAAAATATCTCGGTTAATTTATAGGGCTCGATAACTTCAGTAACAGTATTTTTTGAATCTTGTGCCACAGTTTCAGTAGCTGCGCTACTATTTTGAGAGCGTGTATCAGGCGTTTTTATTAAAATATTATTCAATATAAAAGAAATAAGCAATAACAGGGAAATATCAGATTTTCGAACAGAAATTCAACAAAAATCACTTCAACACACAAAATTCAATTTTAAAAATAAAAGAGATGATTCGTTACTTACGAAAACACTCCAAGATGCATGAATTGTCGTGTTCTCGACTTTGGGCAACCAGGGGCTTCACTAGGTGTTCCTTCCGTTCCTGTCGTCGAGTGAGGACTCTTCACTTGAGAGGGTTGGTTCTTTTCGTTAAGGGATGAATCCGCCGTCACAGTTGGAGTTCTCCTGTTCTGTTGACGTTGACGAACCCTACCACGACTGCGCCAATTGTTATCACGACAACTTCAAAATTCACTTTTTAAAAAATGATTTTATTTATAAAACACAAACTTTACTTAATTACAAAAATATTAAAACAATTAAATTAAAATTCAAATATCAAACTGACAGCATTACTAGTTATTTCTATTACTAACTTAAAATTATATTCACAAGAGTATTTATATTATTATATTTGCAAGCATCAGCATTGTTCCCACGGTAACGTGTGACCGGCAATCAGGTCAATGTATTGTATGATATTGTATATAACATATATATATATATATATATATATATATATATATATATATATATATATATATATATATATATATATATATATATATATATATATATATATATATATATATATATATATATATATATACCGGGTGACAATGAAAGGGCGCCATTTGAAAACGTCTGGAGATAAAAATATGGAATTTGGTGTGTTGATAGGGTTGAACATTGTGAACATTTGTAACATACAAAAAATTGAATATCGTTTCCGGTTTCCCGGAAATGAGCGCGACTTCGTCGTAAAATATACAGGGAACACCCTGTATATTTTATGTTTTTTGAACTCTCTTAACAATTCTAAACAACTTTTGTATAACATAACCTATGTCTAAAATGTATAGTTTTCCAAATAAAGCCACTTAAAAATGTGCCATAATTCCAACTTATTTGTATTTTATGGAAAATGGAGTATGCCAGGATAAAAACAATCACTTTTTACTCTTTATTCAAGCCTTCATCCAACAAAATATCAAAAAAGAAAATTTTTCAAGTTTTAAAAGAATGTGTTTTTTGCAAAGTTTTGATCGGGCCCTGTACCATAACAAGTCAACTGACTGGAACCAAACCTTCACTACCCAATCCTACTTCTTTATCCACATATGACAAATTCAACTTCCATAGACCGCTGCAAATTTGAAAATTTGATACCCTCTTTTCATGTTATTAATGCTCATCTAAAGCGAAAATCAATATTACTAGCACTTATTTAATTATACCAGCGGCGAAGTTGGCCATGGATTCAAAATAATCTATTGCTAAAAGGAATCCTCTTTTAATACATTTAAATTTTAAAAAAGAAACGAATATGATAAGGTGAAATGAACTTTATTATACCTAAAGATGATTAATATTAACTAATAATAAAAGAAATAGAAAAAAGAATGTACTTAATCATAATTAAGATTTTCAAAAACATGACCTTCTTGTTCAATACAGGTCTCACATTTTTCAACAATTTTCCGTAATACATTTTCTTTTTGAGTTATACTAATATTATTAATAGAACTAATGATTTGATTTCTTAAAATATCCAAATTTTCAGAGTTCTTTGATATGACCCCAGAAGAAAATATCTACAGGTGTCAAATCAGGCGAACGTACTGGGGTTACCTTACAGGTCCATTCGTTCCTATCCATTGGTCCCCAATCCTGTCATTTAAATAATTTACACAAATTCGAGCATTATGAGCCGGTGCATCATCTTGTTTAGAGTAGATGTTGGGAATTTCTGCATTGTCTAAAAATCGGTAACTGTTGTTTCTAGAAAGTTCAAATAAGTTTATGCTGTAAGGAGCTCATTAAAAAATATTGGACCCATAATTCTCGTTCCTAAAACACCTAGACACACATTAACACCAAAGGGTTATTGGAAAGATCCTTCTCTAAATAAATGCTGATTTTTATTTGCCCAATATCTTACGTTGTTCCTGTTGAACATTCCCAGATTCGTGAAGCAAGACTCATCCGAAAATAATATTAATCAATTAAAGTTATTAGTATGGTTAGAATTTTCCATAAACCATCGGCAATATTCAACTCGCCGAGCAAAGTCATTAACACCCAAGTGTTGGTGGATTTGGTATTTGTAGGGCTTGTACTTATGTTTCTTCAAAATCTTCCTTGCACTTTCTATTAACTACAACTTCACTTTCAATTTGGCGAGTAGAAATACTTGGATCAGCATTGGTTTTTTTTACAATTTATAACATATCCAATGGAATGTTGGAAGAACTGCACTTCCTAGCGGTAACTCCTTATCATCATAATCTCATTTTTTGGAGTAGAATTATTACGTTTTCTAATTGACCGTCTAATATCCTCAGTGCAATATACATTCCCTCCTAAAGCTTGAATGAGTTTCTCTGTTTCCGATTGTAAAGAATTTTGATTATTAATAACGGATTACTTTTGGGCCGGATGATCATGTGAATTTGCAATTAGGTATATATTCGTATGAGTTGGTTTTCTATATACAGAATATGCTAAGGAACCATACCCTTTCTTTTATACAAGAAGTTGATTGATATAAATATACTACTAAAATAGGGAAGGAAGTTGGTAAATTCCAATTAACTTTGCAACAAATTATTGTTTATTTTTAATAAAACTCCCAATTTTCACACTATGACGGGGATGCAAGTCTATATTACTTTAAAATTTATTAACGGGTAATTGATATAAGCATCCTATTAGAATATGGAAGTAGGTCCAACCAATTATTTTTTATTTTTAATAAAACCCACGATTTCACCCTCGGACTGAGTTGCAAGTTCATATGACTTTAAAACTAATTATGGGGGATTAATATAAGTATCCTATTAAAATATGGAAGTGGGTAAATCCCAATTTATTTTGCAAGAAATTATTATTTATTTTTAATAAAACCCCCGATTTTCACCCTCTGACAAGGTTGCACTCATCACTTTAAAACTAAAATACGGATATGGGTAAATTTTAATTTACTTTACAACATATTATGGTTTATTTTTAACAAAACCCCCGATTTTCACCTTCTAACGGGGTTGCAAGTCTATATCACTTTAAAACTCATTAACGGGTAATTGATATAAGTATCTCATTAAAATATGGAAATTAGTAAATCCGAATTTACTTTCCAGCAAATTATCGTTTATTTTTAATAAAACACCCGATTTTCACCCTTTGACGGAGTTGCAAGTTTATATGACTTTAAAACTCATTAAGGGGTCATTGATATAAGTATCTTAGTAAAATATGTAAGTTGGTAAATCCGAATTTACTTCCCAACAAATTATTGTTTATGTTTAATATAACCCCCGATTTTCGCCCTCTGACAAGGTTGCAAGTTCATATCACTTTAGAACTAATTAAGGGGATTGATATAAGTATCCTATTAAAATACGGATATGATTTATTTTTAATAAATCCCCGGATTTTCACCCTCTGACGGGGTTGCAAATCTGAGTCACTTTAAAACTTATTAAGGGGTGGTTGATATTAGTGTCCTATTGAAATATGAAAGTTGGTAAATGCCAATTTACTTTGCAACAAATTATTGTTTGTTTTTAAACCACAGTCCACCGACTTATTTTAGACTTAGCTCTTACAGATATTATAACAATATCTTTTTGACATTGTGCTGGCATCTCTGGTCCGAGTACTGAACTATGGGAATTTAGCCGCTTAAAATGATACAGTTATCTGTAATTTAATCTTGCAAATTGGCTCGCCTTTTAAATACTTCTTATTTTTTAAAGGAATATACAGTGCTTACCAACAAGCCCACACCATATGGGAAACTCTTGATTATTCATTTCCCATTGTATTCTAGAAAAAAATTTCTGCATAGAGAAAATAGTCCTAAAAGCATCAAATCTTAAGTCGGATATACAGCTGTTCAGAAATAAAAAAAGCGGACATGAAAAATTAAATCTCCGTGACTGCAGTCTTAAAGATAAGAAAATGTCTTAAATGAATTATAGCTACGAAGATTTTAAGACTAAAAATATTTTTTCTTAATGTTGTAACTTTCATGAAAAATACATTTTTTGAAAAATTAATAATAAAAAAGTTTCTAGTATGGTACGGACTTGTTGGTAAACACTATATATTTAGTACAACATTTACAGCCTTCAATGTTGGCTATAAAACAACTATAAATAGTGAAATACCTGAATGATTAGTAATAAATTACACAAGGATTATAATAAAACTTTGTTTAAAAAAGCTAGGCTTACGGACATTTTCTTATGAATTTATTTAAAAAAACCGCCAAAAAATTTTGAAATAATATTAAGTTAAAATTATAAATTTATAACCAGTAGCCACATGAGAAAATAGAAATAAATTTGTTAAATATTTAACTGTTGCTGTGGAGAATTTTGAAAAAGAACTAATACATGGGATTATCGTTTTTGTTTTCTGAGGTTATTTAAAAACCTTTTAAATTAAATAATACAGACAAAAATTTGAAATATTTAAAAAAGTTTTCGATATCACCTCATCAGACCCACAATTACGAGCATATATACCAGGTGATCTAGGATATATAACAAACAATAAGTAAATATTGATAATAAAAAATATGTTTATTTGCAATACACTTGTGTAAAAATTAAACACATACAAAGCAATCTATATAATATTATACACATCCATCTATTTTCAAAAATATAAGGAAATAAAAAAACAGTTCTATTTTGTTAATTTATTAAATATAAATGCATCCTAAATATTTAAGATACTACATACTTATTATCATATTAGTTAAAAATGAAAATGCAAAAATCAAAATGAATTTGAGTCTAGTTTTTTGATAACTATAACTCGTTTCTTTAGATTTAACATAAAATGTTCACATTTTCAATTGAAACAAAACATTTCTGCTCCTATAACTTTTAACCTTTGTACATGTTTAAAAAAAGTAGTAACTCGGCTATATCTTCTGCATCACGCGATAAGTTGAAAACCTGATGTCTGGAAAAAAATAATGTTAAATCATAGATATATTTGTTCCAATGCCTAATTTCAGTAGTATATTTATTACTGATAACTGAATTGCTCTAAAAAGTCAATTACATTTCTTAATTTTTAGATTTGCTTAAAAAATTAATAGGATATTTTTATTAAGTTTAAGTTTAAATTTAACTGTTTCTTTATGTATTATAAAGCACTCATATACAATGCGTATTTATTTATTTATTTATTGAATAAAGCATCTACAGCATTTAAGCCAGCGTTTTACTCCACACATCATACTGTGGTGACCAAATCAAACTTTTATATTCTAATCTAGGTAACACAAGACAATCAAACAAGCTTAAACAAACTACAACCTTAAAACTTTTCGTAGGTCTGATGATGAAACCCATGATTCGATGGGATTCATTAATTTTATTCATAATGTGTTATGAAAAGTTTAAATTAGTGTCGACTAACACTCCCAAATCTTCTTGAGTAGAGGTTTGCTCAAGGGCCACCTCATCAATAAAATACTCTTTGTTCACGATATTCTTTTTAAGTGCAAAAGACATTGCTGAGCATTTTCTTACATTAAAGTTATACCTATTGGCCTTGCACCAGTAAACCACACTACTTATATCCTCCTGTAAACAATCACAGTCCTGGTCATTTATCGACTCTATAAAAAGTTTAAAGTCATAAGCAAACAGTAACTTATTAGAATGTTTAACAACGCGGCATATATCATTAATTGCTATTAGGAATAATAGATGTCCTAAGTTAGATTCTTGGGGAACCCCGGAAGTACTAATATATATGTTAGAGTTGGCGCCTTTTATCTCAATGTATTGCTTTCTGTTATTTAAATATGACTATCCTATCAAACGCCTTTTCCATATCAGTATAAATTACATCAACTTGTGTTTTATTATTTAAAGAATTATGGATAAATTGTGAAGAGGTAAGCAAATTAGTAAGTGTTGATCTATTCGGCAAAAAACCAAACTGAAATTGAGAGAAGCTATGTTTAACTAAGCCATATATTCGATTAAAGAGAACTATCTCAAAAATTTTCGAGATAGCATTTACTATAGTTATGGGTCGATAATTAGTTACCTCATGTTTAACCCCACCTTTAAAAACGGGCACTCCTTTGCTAATTCACCAGTCCGTAGGATAGGTTGCTGTACGGACACTAAGGTTAAATATGTGTAGCAACGGCAGAATTCCCCACAACCCTTGACTATATAGCCTGGCAATCCATCTGGTCCAATAGCTCTGTTGGCCTTCAACTTTTTTAGAGCTGCTAGTACCTCAAGATCAGTAAAAAGAGACTCACAAAAATAATCTCTGGTCACTACAGTCTGATCCGCCATTGGTTTCTCCAATGTAAGAGCAGAACTGAAATATAAAGCAAAGACATTAACAATATTGTTTGTGCCTGATTAGCACACATTGTTGTAATTAATCTCTACCGGAATATCGACATCATTCCTCTGGTTTTTTACATAAGACCAGAAAAATTTGGGATCATCACATAAACTTAGCTCAATTTGTGCAATATAAGTACTACGCGCCTTTCTTATCTTGTTTTTAATAATTTTGCCTTAGCATCTTATATTTACCATAACAATAAGAGTATTTTGACTTCTTGTAATATAATTCTTTAGTTTTAATTAGTTTAATAATCTCCACATTGTACCATACAGGAAAGTTTCTCCCAACTTTAGTTATTATTAAATATATATATATATATATATATATATATATATATATATATATATATATATATATATATATATATATCGAGTTTCTATTCGGACGCGAGAAAGAAAGCTTCGAAAATGCCAAATGTGATTTTGGCGAAACGTCAGCAAAACTGTTCTTTTCAGAACGACAGTAATGAACGGATGTACACCCGGAATGATATAACACACATATATATATATATATATATATATATATATATATATATATATATATATATATATATATATATATATATATATATATATATATATATATATATATATATATATATATATATATATATATATATATATATATATATATATATATATATATATATATATATATATATATATATATATATATATATATATATATATATATATATATATATATATATATATATATATATATATATATATATATATATATATATATATATATATATATATATATATATATATATATATATATATATATATATATATATATATATATATATATACATTCTATTTTATGTAGCATGTCCTATACCTAGGTTCAAGCGTTCTTAAGATATTTGACCTTGAACCGAAAATGAGCCTTCGGGGTACCAAATTTTAAAATCTCATATTTTTGTAAGTTTTGAAGATATAATCTTCATATTTTGCAGACGATCGGTAAATAATCTTAGGTTTCTATTTTTTTTATTGAATTTGTCTATTTTTATACATGTCCTAAATTCCCATTCAGCAAGTCAAATGGGACATTTTTTCGTTTCCCAGAAAATTGTATTCCGGCGATAAATTAAAATAGTTTAGACATTTTAAATAGTTGTAACTAAGGTCAGATCAGGGCTCGAAAACAGAAAAAATAATCTGAAAAGCTGAAACTTTTACCCCATTGTGCATAAGACAATAAACATTAACTTACCATCACTTCTCATTCGTTTAGCAGTTACAGTATATGCAGAAGTGCTACAAGAAGGAGCATCATCACTGCGATATTTAGACTTAGAAGCTGCTTCGCGAGTAATAAATAGAAAACCTAAAACAATTTACAAATATTAGTTTTAAAATATAATTAAGTTTCTATTTCGAAGAATAAAATAAATTATGGGCGTAATAGGTTTTAAAATTGAATAGAAAGACAGAAATTAAAAGGCAATAACCAAAGAAATATATATCAAACTGTAATTATTGGTATACGCGAGGTAATACTAAGTGCGGGACACGAAAGAAAACCGGGCGGAATCAATCGGTTTAGGAAGGTCGGCCAAGAAATCTCTTTAAACCAGTGGTGTCTCGTCATTCTTTAAATAATATGGCATTTCTTTTTGACTACACGCACTTCAGATAAATAAAAAATGTAACTATGCTTAATGAACCTTTATCTATATTTGTCTGTTTTCTTTCGTGTACCACACTTCTATATCTCTTTTGTGTTGCAAAAACGGCGTACTTTCGAATTTTAAAATGATTTAATTTTGATTTTTCTTGATCGATTTACCTATAAATATATTTTTCTTGAGTTCTATCACTAACGGTTCCCTGGCTGCTGCCTACGTCCACTATTATTGGACTACCCAGTATAATGATACACGATTTACAAGTCCAGATTTTACAAAGGCAGCCAGCATCAGATCTAGTGAACGAGATTTATCAAAATTTTAATTTATGCAGTTCGACTTTGGGCTACTCGGGTATGCCAAAAGTGGCCGTCTGTCTCCGTTTGTCATATTACTTTATAAAGGGGCCGTCATTGTGAAATACTATACAGGGCGGTTCCTAATTGTGTGCTGATGTTAAAGGGGGTGTTTTTATGTCTTAACTTTTGAGATACAGGATGGTAAAGTTTAAAAAGAAAACAATTTTTTTCATCCCAATTCTGATGCTATTGTAGATAACTGCATGAAATTTAATACACGTCTTCTATGCATTAGGGAGCATACGGATTTACCCAGGTTAATTACATATGCACGCCACCGGTAGAAATTTCAAAAATTTACTGTTATTAAAAAATGCCCTTTTATGCAGAAAAGACGTGCAACAAATTTCACACAGTTATTTATCTATAATAGCATCATAATTAAGATTTTAAAAAAATGTTTTTTTAAAACCCTGTATCTCCAAAGTTAAGACTTTTAGGTTCATATTAAATTTTTTTCTTAAAAAGGTCCAAGAATTACCCCCTTTAACATTAGCACGCAATTTGGAAACGCCCTGTATAGTACTTCACAATGACTCCCCCTGTACAAAGTAATATGACAGACGGAGACAAACGGTCACTTTTGGCATACCCGAATAGCCCAAAGTCGAACTGCATAAGTTAAAATTTTAATAAATCTTGTTCACTGGAATCAGTGCTGGCTCCCCTACTATAACTACATTGATGTGTTAATTTTGGAAAAATATGAGTTCGGTAGTTTTTCAACTATTAATTGCAATATTAGATATTTTTTGACACCCGGTATTGAACAGAAAATTAATTATTTCGAAGCAGTTTATTGACAGCTACTTTATGAACAATTTTACAAAATATATGAAAAAAACTAAGCCATTTTTGAGGTTGACGGCTGTGATTCTAATGGTTCGATTACTTCTAAATCGTTGTCTTCCTTCGAAAATGAAAAGATTTCATCGTCACTACTTGAAGATCCCAGTGTGATAACTAAATAATCAATAACCGTTTCAATTTTCCAATCTACTATCCCAGTATTTATCTTCAATAGAACGAACATGTTTAACATACGATTTCCAATTTTGAGCCAATATTGAGTCAACCGCTCTAATGTTATTTTATTTAAATTTTTAATTGAAAGTTCACCGGTGTTGCGCTCTCGAATATATTTTTTTACTCTTGCCCATGCAAGTTCAATGGGGTTGAGGTCGCACATGTATGGAGGTAGCCTTAAAGGTGTTTGACCGAGGTTACGTAAAAGACCGTCAATTTTATACTTTTTTTCTCTCGGCTTGTTGACTTATATTACTTCATATAATTGATATTTTCTCCATGTTGGATCACATACAAGATTGTTCGATTTAAACCACGATATCATATGAGCTTTTGTAGAGTATTTAGTTGGCACTTTATCTTCTACGTGAGAATGATAAGACGTATTATCCATCACCACGACTGATTTGGGAGGAATGTTAGGTAGAAGCTTCTCGAGCAACCACTTTTCAAAATTATCTCTATTCATCTGTCCATGATAGTCTCCAGTTGTTAGTCCCGAACGAAAAACTAAAGCAGCACCTGGAACAAATCCGGCTTCTGAACCAGCACGAACTATAATAAAGCGACTACTAGAGCGGATTCCCTGAACAACACCTGTAACACTTTCACTTTGCCAGCCATTTTGTTCACTGTCATATCATTATCTACCCAGGTTTCGTCTAGATACACAATATTGCGTCCTTCTTGCCTATATTGCCTTAGAGTTGATAGATATTTCACCCGCCAGTGAAAAATATTGGATGTCTCAATGAGCAATTTTCATTTATTTTGGCACTTGCGCCAACCAAAACCATTTGATCGTAAAAGCCGATTTAAGGTTTTATACCCGTACGGAAAATCTATTTTGTTCTTTACAGCACGAAGTAGGGGTTTGCAGGTCGGAACCTTCGTCAAAATCACCATCGTCAATTTTTTCTTTGTATGATAATCGGGGACTTTTTTTACCAAGAGATTTTAAAGGTGAAGTGGAACATGAGCGATCATTATGTTCTCTTTGAATTTGTCTTACACTGCTCTCCGAAACACTAGTGTAAGATGCAGCGCATTCTGTTCGATTTTGAATTGGAATAGTCGAACTTCTGTTGGTTTTAAACTTCGTCTGCCTAGTACGACATCGGCAGAAAATGTGTTTCACAAACAAGAAACCAATCGTACTTTTCCTCTAGACTATACACTTATATACTCCCTATTTATGAGGTGTTATTCGTTCCAATCAGGCATTAAATAAATCTTGAAACTTGTTTGTACTTGGAAAGCGATATCGCTTGTTTTTCCGATTTCTCCACACCAAAACACAAGGTTTTACTTTTGATGTTTGTTGGTTGAAAAAGTTCATCATTACCGAGATTACTAGTACCAAAGGCGACAATGCTAATTAATAACTATTGCAAGTAAAAACTCTTCGAGAAAATTTCATTATAGATTACACAAAACAGTCTAACATGACGTCAAACTTCAACTTCAAAATTTCAAATACTAAATGGCTGGGCGCCAAAGACCACTATTATTGCGGGACATATGATTTCGCAGCAGAGCCCTCTCTGGTCCGAGTACCCGAACATAATAGATAAAGAACCGCGCCCTTTAGTGATTTTACAAAAAAAATCCCGTGCACTGTGTTTAAAACTAATTAAAGGTGGTTGATATAAATATCCTATTAAACTATAGAAGTAAGTCCCAATTTACTTTACAACAAATTATTGTTTGATTTTTTAAAAAAAGCCTCTGATTTTCACCCTCTGGCGGGGATGCAAATCCATTTCAATAATTAAGGGGGATTTATATAAGTATCCTATTCAAATATGGAAGTGGTTAAATCCCTGATTTTCACCCTCTAATGGAGTTGCAAGACCATATCACTTTAAAATGAACTAATGATTAGGCAATTATCGTCCTTAAAACCTCTAAATACTAAAAAAGAAACTAAATGATGCAAAAAAACTGAAACCGGCAAGTAACACCTCGTTTACGCAACCGATAAACGAAGAGTAATTTTCGGGATGCGCAGGGTGGTTGAGGAGGAACTGATCCCTTAGTCACGGTTTATTGTTTTGTTAGGTATCTTTCCGTGTATTTAATCTAAGGTACACACCACGGCACAAATCAGAATTGGAATTCAATTTACGCTTAGTTTAGTATTAAAGAAAAAGAAACCAAAGAAACTATCTGGGAAGTTAGAAATAACAAATTTCCGAAAAAAAATTATTCTAAGAACCGTGTTGCACGCTGACATACTTTAAACAATGTGTTAAGAATATTATGCACTCATTGTATTTTTATTACAAAATCTTATA
Organism: Kuschelorhynchus macadamiae; assembly: GCA_030620095.1. Lineage (NCBI taxonomy): Eukaryota > Metazoa > Arthropoda > Insecta > Coleoptera > Curculionidae > Kuschelorhynchus > Kuschelorhynchus macadamiae. Next base: position 741,648 of record JAUTXW010000930.1, on the reverse strand, counting down.
ATAAAATTTATCGTCCTCATAAAATTAACCAACTGCGAATTATTTAGTTTTGTTTCTTTATCAAAAGCTCAATCACTCGTGGTACAGAAATGATTTTCCGACTTGTGATTATTTTTGCGGTATTTTGTTTGTGTTCTTCGGGTAGGTACGATAAAATTCAGTACTACCATAATGATAAGAATCTATTATTGAAACGAAGACAAACTATATTTTAGAAACTTTTATAAATAATGCACACATCGAATTAATATATAAGTTGATTAATAAGTTGTGTTGTGTGCTACAAAACGTAAAAAACACATCTTTGGTCGTTTGCATTATCCTGAATATAAAAAATGGTCAGTTGTGTAGCGTGCGACGAGGGTAAAGAGATTAACTAGACACTTTTAAATCCGATTTAAAGGCAAAAATTATTGTTATAGTCGAATGCGGTCTTATCGTGCGGATCCAAAGGTCAATAACATTACGAATCAAATCAGAAAACACAGTGAATACCAAAATGTTGTGTGATTCTTTTATCGAGCTATTAAATCTCGATGGGCTATTTACAAACATACAGGGAGAAAGAAAATAGTTTTTTTTTATTATGTTACGCAATATTATTAAGATAGCCACTTAATATTATTTTATATATTAAATGCCCAGGGACTAAATAAGAAAATTCGCTAAATATGTATTTGGTTAAAAATTTTTGGTTGGCAAAAACAAAAATACACAAAATGGCAAGCGCGTTAATAAAGTCGGGAGGCAGTTCGAATCAGTAAAACAATCAGGATATGTTCTGTTTATGCAGCCACTTAATGAAAGTGAGATTTTTTTATCAATCACCAAAAATTATTATATTATTAATCTAACCACTTATACAGTGTCATTTATATAAATGAGGGCCACCCCTGTGCAAAGAAAACTTGTTTTTTTTTTTGTATTGTGATAACAAAAAAAATTAATTTTGCAAAAATATTATACACTTTAAGGGTCCCTATATGCCGGAAAATATGTTTTCTCAATTCCGTCTGTCTGTAGGTATGTCTGTCCGTCATTCAGTCTGTTTGCGGCATAGCTAAAAAACTACTTATCCGATTTCTTCAAATTTCAATTTAAGGGCCATGCATGTGAAAATTACAGGCTATATATATATATATATATATATATATATATATATATATATATATATATATATATATATATATATATGTATATATATATAGCCTGTATTTTTCGTTAGCCGCGAGTTTCTGGTTTCTGGTAAAGCGATTTTACCGATTTTTATATATCAAATTTTGACTTATAATTAATAAAAAAATTTACTTAGTTTAAACACGCTTTAAAATTGGAAAAAGTATTCTATAATTATTTATTTATTGCCTACAAAATTACAAATGTACTAAATAAATAAGCAAAAAAATAATATCAAATTTAATACAAAAATTTTCAAATTAATATTCACTGGCTAATATCCATAAGCCAGTGGCAAAAGCTCTGATAATCGGTAGATTCTGCTATTAAAAGAAGTTCTAGTTTTAGCATATTGGGTAAAGGATTTTGTTTTGTTTTATTAGCCAGTCATAAATATCACTTTTCTTCCAGGATGAAGTAGGTTGTTTATTTAAGATTCTTGAATGATAAGATTCATTGTCCAGAATGATTAAAGATGGAGCATCTAAATTTGGAATCAGTTGTTCTTTTAACCACTTTTCAAACAGTTCACAGTTCATACTATCATGGTAGTCTATACTTTTGGATGTTGAAGAAAACAGTAAACTTGCACCTGGGAGAAATCCTGTTGAAGAACCTGCATGCAAAATGATGAACCGTTTTCCCGTCCCACATCCCTTTTTTCTCTTGACACTTTTTACAGACTCGTCCTGCCAAGATTTCGAACCACTTCAATTTACCATTTATGGTAAATTGCATTAGGAACATCCATTTTTATATTGTCACTTAGGTCTTCTGTCTTTGGCTTTTTTCGTGTACATTCCTTAATCTTCTTCGGTAGTAAATTATGCTTTTTTTATGCACAATAATTTTCTGCACCGTCCTTATACCGATTCCCAGAGCTTTTGCTACTGTCTCCTGGATATTGGCCGGTGCATTTTCATTTTCGTAATATTTTATTAGATTTAATACCATTTTTTTCGCTTGTGGATGCAAAAAACCCGAAAATTGTTTTCTATTGCTCATTTTGTCACTGACTTATCAATCTGATTTTGAAGTGACATCGCTCAAAGATTTTTGCAACTGCTGGTATTTATATATTTATCCCGTTTTTTCATATGAAAATATCATTGGTCTATCTAATTCATATTCCGGATTTTATGCGGAGGATATGATTACACGTAATAAAAGAAAAACAAACTTAAAAAATTTGTCGCTGATAAATCGTATGACCCGCACGATAACACTGCTTTTGACTATATAATGAAAATTATAAGTCTTAAAGTGTCAAACAGTTAGGTTAGGATCCAAGTGGTATATAAAAAACACAGTAGCGTAACACCTCAAGTAATATTTTGTTAGGTCAAAACATTTAAATTACCTTAAGTATGTTTTAAAACGGAAGAACAAAAGTTGGAGTTATTAGTTTCTAGAAACAATTTTGTGGAACAAAATAAGTTTTAATAAATATTATTATGGGGAAACAGTTTGATTATATTTCAAATTTTATTTGTTTAACAGGCAGTAAACAAAAAAATATGAAATCCTCTTTTAGAAATTTTAATTCATGTTTTAGACTTTTTTTTTAGGAAAAATAGAATATACGTATACCTAGGTACACACTTTTTTTTAATTTCTATAAACACTTGAGATATTTTATTCTTTGCAAAAATATAGTAATTTTCTTGTATGTATTTATTTATTGCAGGTAACCAAAACCTAACCCTTAGTAGTCCAAATATTTGTGCTTTCATGAGCTATTCTTAGTGTAATATATTTTTTAAGTCTAACCCAAAATTAAGTTAAATCAATAGAAAAAACTAACCTAATCTAACCTTACATCGTTTAAGATATCCCAAAAATACTAATAAAAATGTTGATTCTATAAACGTAACCTAACTTAACCAGACCTAACCTAATGGTATATATATATATATATATATATATATATATATATATATATATATATATATATATATATATATATATATATATATATATATATATATATATATATATATATATATATATATATATATATATATATATATATATATATATATATATATATATATATATATATATATATATATATGTACAGGGTGTTCCAGCGAGGACTGAACAGGGACCTATTTTCGACCTTCCTTGTATTTTGGAAAAATTCAAAATAGCCAATCGATGTATTTTTCCTTGTAGAATCCAAAAATGTCATCGAAAAAATATTTGAACCAGAAACAAAAGAGTTACGCTATGCATCAGGTGTTTTTTAAATGGAATGTATCGTTTTTTATACGATTTTTGGAAAGAGTGATTTTTTTTTATCCGTTCTGATTAAAAGATTTGATTTTGCGATAGCTGTTTATATTACATTTTAATGTTTTACAAACTAAAATTTTAGCTTCACCTGTTTAAAATATACGATAGGTTGGTATGGGTGATCAAGGTAAAATGACGTTTGAATGCTTTGTCAATAAAAATTGACATTATTTTAATTATTGTCGAAGTCTTCACCTAAAAAATATATATTTGACTCTGATCGAAATGAAATACTCTTTGGACGAGAGACTACAGATTGTTATGCTATTTTAAAAGTGCCAAGAAAATGCAAGAGAAGCAAGAAGAAGATTTATTGCAAATTTTCATAGAAATATATCCATCAATACAATTCTAAGGATAAAAAACCTATTTGAGGAAAATAAAACTTTACATGATAGAAAAAGAAATTCAATAAAAAATAATTATTAAATAATAAAATAAAACTACTAATAACATAAGTTTTCAATGTGACCGCCGTTTTTCTCGAAACAACATCGATAACCCCTTCGTAGCCTTTCTAAACTTGCTTTTACAATATGATTTTCCTGGTTAAGGCGGTTTATTTCATCGACAATTTTTCCCATGATCTCTTGAATATTTTAGTTTCGTTGTCTGTATACGACGTTTTTCAAATGGCCCCAAAGAAATGTATCCAAAACTGAGAGGTCGGGGCTATTGGGCGGCCAAGCATATGTTCCATTCCATTATATATATATATATATATATATATATATATATATATATATATATATATATATATATATATATATATATATATATATATATATATATATATATATATATATATATATATATATATATATATATATATATATATATATATATATATATATATATATATATATATATATATATATATATATATATATATATATATATATATATATATATATATATATATATATATATATATATATATATATATATATATATATAGAATAATAAAGTAAATAAGTAGCTACTTCGCCAATTGCTTAAGAAATTTTGCCAGAATCACGGTATTAATATTATAAGAATTGTCAAGATTGAAAAAGATGAGTAAAATTAAACTTCGTGCCATTAAAAACCCCGAAAATCATATGAAACTAGATAATATAGAATGCATACATTTTTCCTGATGATATGGTGAACGCAATATATATTGGCTCCGGCGCTCGCCTAAATAATTGAAATTTCATTTTCAGTCATTCTGTCATTTTTTAAATATGCTTGCTATGGAACTACTCCGGTAATATCCTGAATATTGCCTGAAAATTTAATCCAAATTGGTCAAACGATCGCACAGTAATCGATGTACATACATAAAAAAACATAGGGTGAAATTGATAATTTAATCCTACTTTTTAGTTAAAAAGTAGAAATATGTACACAACTTAAATCTTCTTTAAAGGGAGCCCCTGTATACTATTGTTTTAATAAATAGATATTGTTGCTGATTATAAATATGTGAGCCTGAATTTTTGACTAAAATTTTAAGTCAATTTGATGAGTAGTTTTTAAGCTATGCCGCGAACTGTCTGTCAGACAAAGCGACAGGTGGGCCGACCGAATTGATAAACTATATTTTTTATTAAATTTATTTGACCGTCATTTTGTTCCGCCATCTTGAATTAGTACCACGGTTTTACTAGTGCATCTTTATACTACAATTAGTTATGGTACACAACTTGAAATCAGTTCATTAAGTAGTGTTTGAGGCTTAATTTTTAAATAATTTATTAAGCCGCCATTTTGTTTCGCCATCTTGGATTCGTACCAAAATTTTAGCAGTTGCTTCCTAAATAATGCTTGATTTTTGTGCAAAATTTGAAATAAACTGGATAAGCACTCTCTTAGTAATATTTTTTTAACATTTCACTAGGCGGCCATTTTGTTTTGCATAATATTATCACGTCGTCCCCATATAAGTATTAATTTTTGACTAAAATTTAAAGTCTAGCTATGCCCCGAACTGATATACAGACAGACAAACCGACAGATGGATATATAAAATTTATAAAACCCATTTTTTGACATTTAAAACGCGAAAGATATCTAAAAACCTGAGAAGGTGATTTTTTCAAAAATTTGATTTACCATTTTGTTTCGTCATCTTGAATTAATACCACAGTTTTACTAGTTCATCTCTATACTACAATTAATTATGCCACACAATTTGAAATCAGTTCATTAAGTAGTTTTTTCAGGCTGAATGTTTAAATACTTTATTAAACCGTCATTTTGTTTCGCCATCTTGGATTCGTTCCAAAAGTTGATTTCACTAGGCCGCCATTTTATTTTGCCATACTGGATTGTTACCAAAATGTTACCAGCTCATCCCTATATGACTGTTAATTTTTTAACCATAATTTGAAGTCAATCTATTAAGTAGTTTTTTAACTATGCCGCGAACACACAGACCGACGGAATCGAGAAAACGTGTTTTTCGTCATCTAGGGACCCTGAAACGTAAAGATCTGAAAAAATCTCGGAGGGTGATTTTTTCACGATTACAATACTTCCCTTTTATGTGTAATTGATGCCGTAAAATTGACACTGGATTTGAAAGAGCCAATTATCAAAGTTATAAAAAATGTGGCAATTTTGCCGCCTGGGCAAAATAGATAACATAGCGAGAACGCATTCTGGGTGCTAGGCTTGCTACTAAGAAATACCTGCAACTAAGAATTTAACGGCGCAACAACATGAGAGCATATTTGCAAAAACTAAAAAAAAATATTATGCTTTCATAAGCTGTAAAATACATGAAATTTTTCTTGTTTGTTTCGTTTCGACTGTCCTTTTGTATTTCTGCTTTCTTTTTATTACTTTACTTGAATTTAATAAATAAAATTTAATTATTTTAATAAGCAGTACGGTTATTTTTATTTGAACTAGGAAATTATATTTTTTCTAAGTAACTAAAATTATTTAGAAGAAAAGTTTAGCAGATAAAAAATATCAACGCACTTAAGACGTAACAGGCCATAAATAAATTAGATATAAATAATTTTATTAATACAGTCTAAATTACGTTTTAAATAAAAAGAAGCACAAGTATTATAATTTCATTTAAATTTAATTCGGTTATATAGGTACCAGAAGTGTCATATTCATATATGTCGGTTTGCCTGTCTGTATATCAGTTCGGGGCAGAGCTAGACTTCAAATTTTAGTCAAAAATTAAGGCTTATATGGGGATGACGTGATAATATTATGGCAAAACAAAATGGCGCCCTAGTGAAAAAAAAAATATTACTAAGAGAGTGCTTATCCAGTTTATCTCAAATTTTGCACAAAAATCAAGCATTATTTAGGAAGCAACTGCTCAAATTTTGGTACGAATCCAAGATGGCGGAACAAAATGGCGGCTTAATAAATTATTTAAAAATTAAGCCTCAAAAACTACTTAATGAACTGATTTCAAATTGTGTACCATAACTAATTGTAGTATAAAGATGCACTAGTAAAACTGTGGTACTAATTCAAGATGGCGGAACAAAATGACGGCCAAATAAATTTTTGTAATGCCGTGCAAAAAATATATTTTATCAATTCCGTCGGCCCACCTGTCGCTTTGTCTGACAGACAGTTCGCGGCATAGCTTAAAAACTACTCATCAGATTGACTTAAAATTTTAGTCAAAAATGAAGGCTCACATATTTATAATCAGCAACAAGATATCTATATATTAAAACAATAGTATACAGGGGCTTCTTTTAAAGAAGATTTAAGTTGTGTACATATTTCTACTTTATAACTAAAAAGTAGGATTGGATTATCAATTTCACCCTATGTTTTTTTATGTATGTACATCGATTACTGTGCGATCGTTTGACCAATTTGGATTAAATTTTCAGGCAATATTCAAGATATTACCGGAGTGGTTCCACAGCAAGCATATTAAAAAAATGACAGAATGACTGAAAATGAATTTTCAATTATTTAGGCGAACGCCGGAGCCAATATATATTGCGTTTACCATATCATCAGGAAAAATGTATTCATTCTATAATATCTAGTTTCATATGATTTTCGGGGTTTTTCTTGGCATGAAGTTTTATTTTACTCATCTTTTTCAATCTTGACAATTCTTATAATATTAATACCGTAATTCTGGCAAAATTTGATAAGCAATGGGCCCAGTAGCTACTTATTTATTTTATTAGGGACCTCCAAAATGGCCTAAAGTTAGGGTTTAAAATTTAAAACTTTATATATACAGGACTAACAAAGGATAAAATAAAAATTTTTATAAAAAAATAGAACCGATTTAAAAAAAGCACTTAAAAAATAAAAAATATTTTATTCCACATTGAAAATTTGATTTATGAAATCAGTGTCAAAGTAATAATGTTGTATATATGTATCACTCTTACTATTTATAAATGTCTGTTTGTGATGAAGTAATTAAGAATTAGTTTGATGCTGAGTTCATAAATCAAATTTTCAGTGTGGAATAAAATATCATTTTTTACTTTTTAGTGCTTTTTTTAAGTCGGTTCTGTTTTTTATAAAAAATTTTATTAATGATTTTCAGGTTTTGATATAACAACTTTATTTATGCTTTTTTGTATCTTTTGTGTAATTATTACCATTCTTTTTATGGCAAATTTTGTTTTTCAGTTATACAAATATACCCTACTCGAGCGAATTTCTTCGAAGCCAATAAAATGTGCACAGCCGAAACATTGCAACTGGCTTACATAAAAAATGACGATGAAAATAAGCAAATTACAGAATTCATTAGAGAAAAAGGTATTAGATTTATTTTAATATTGCTAAGTAGCCTCAATTAATTCTTCCAATAAATAAAATAAGCAAGAACTCTCTGCTACTTATTAGTAAAATTGGTTTCGGTAAACTACTTTGATACTCTCAAATACCGTTTATTTTTGTTTCTTTTTGTTTTTATCCACCATTCTAGCAGTCCAAATTGAGAAAATGTGTGGAAAACTCACATCAGCACTCAAAAATTACTTTAAGATGTGATTATTATACAAATTAAAGGTAATTTTGATATCAAACATTTTTCCGACTGTTCCCATCGCCACGCTTGTTTTTAATTTGATTTGCGACGTTGCCATATCCATAATTAAAGAAATACCTAAGTTATAATACACATAAAACTAAATTTTGTATAACAAAACTTATACTTAATAAAAATGCGGATCAGTCTTCCGGTTCATCTCGTCGAAGGCAGACCTCTGTGTTATTAACATAAGTGGTTCCACGTGTTCGGTTTTGCTGCTTTATTTCGGGGGGAAGCGGGAGACTCAAACGCTCAAAGTGGAAACTAACGACCCCGCTAGAAAGGGAGCAGACGCTGTGAACGTGTGAGGCCTAGTTGTTCCTGTATTCTATCCCGTTCGTCTGCCGCAGTTCTACATAGAATATTAGCGTAATGGCTATAAGTGGGAGGGGTAAGGGGGATAGCTTGAAAGAAAAGGTTATCTCGTGAGACCAGTAGTACTCTCAAGGGGCATCTAGTGGAAGCCAAGATGCATTAGAAAAGTTTTTAAAGAAAGTCAAATTTAAAGATTTTGAAATACACGGGGTGACCGGGAGCTCAGAGCTCGCCATCCGGGCATCCCACCGATAACGTCCCCACACCGGAATAAAGTGTATCTCGCTCCGAGGGTCGCCGGATAAAGCGAGTAAGCTCCGGACGGGGAGCAATCTGGCAAGTTGCGAAGTGCAGTGCCAAAAACATATATTGGAATTGGAAAATGCGGATTAGGTTAGGTTAGGATTGGTCAGGTTTTCTGTAAAGAAAGCGCACGGTAGCGCGCCAACGGAGTTCCGAATCTATATCGAAAGAGGGATGTTTCTGTAACAAAACCTATATTGTTAGGTGAATGTGTCCCGTTAACATTAGGTTAGCCCAGGTTCGTCAATAAAACCTTCATTAAAACTATAATATTAACAATAAATAATTACAATTTTGTTGTCCAAATAATTTTCAATTGGTCATTTTATTTCCTTTAACAAATTAGTAAATCTAAAATCTGGTAACATTGCTAAATTTTTCGTTTTAAGGCTGTCAAATTGTGACCGAATGTGATTTTTAATTAATTTTTTTTAGGAAAACTCTTGCATATTCCGCAATTTATATTTTTTGAAAAAATAAAATATGCAAAAATAGTCTGTCAGGATAGTTTACCAGACCCTTAAAATTGCCTAATCGAAGTTGCATTGCCTTTACTATAAACTTTTAAAAATATTTTGATGAATATATGTAAACGTAATCAAGGGTAAACTAGAAGCATGAGCAAATGTAGTATTGGCCTTGGCCAACACCGACTCTACTAGAAAGCCTGGAAGCGGGCATCGATGAGTCATCATAAGTAGTTATTCCCGCAATGAACAGCTGGAGTTGTGACGTCACGGCGGCCATATTGTTACGCACTGTCATGTCAATGTTCGCTTTACGAAGATTCTTTACATTGATTATTCGTAAAATGAGTTATTTTTTTCCTGGTTTTCAAGGGAAATTTTAATTTCTGTTACATGTAAGTACACTTAAAAATAACTACAAGTGTATGTTGTCGATTTCTAATAAATAAAGCTTGATTTTTACTTAAATAACCATAATAGATATATGCGTATTTTGGCTATGATTCCTTTTATACTTTTTAGATTATTGTTGCAACGAAATCAGTTATCAGGTTCTCAACAATAATTCAAGCTTTTGCAAAGAAGAAAGCGCGGTAGATTTAAACCGTGTGAAAGACATGGTTTTGATAGAAAACTTCCTATAATCAAAGGGAATGCCCTTGCAAGTATAAGAGATATTGTGTTTAGAAGGTTGAGGTAAGGACTGTTTATACATTTTAGGCACATACTCATATTGTAAAATTTTGAAAAGATTGTTACTAATTTTAATATACTTTGTCAGTAATATATTCTTGAATTTGTTACTTGCAGATTAAACTTGTAACAGTTCGATGGCTGTTATATTTAGGGGATAAATTTAACTATATAAAAAAAAACAGCTGTGTGAATTTTTGCAAGTCTATTGCTATAAAAAAACACCAGAAAAAAAAACAAATAGGTATGAAATATGTGTGATATAAAATAAACAGTCACAAATTACTGTAAATATCTTGGTACATATTAAATTTATTACTACCCTAAATGTTTGGCCAAACGCTGATCTTACTTATATTTACTAATTGCATCCTAAACCAATGATATGTTGAATTTTATATATATATATATATATATATATATATATATGATCCTTTATTAATTTAAAAATGATAAATTTTAAGAAGAAATTCACAGATACAAAGAAAGTTTAATATTTTAAATTTAATATTTTCTAAATAAAGCAAATTAAGTGTTGCACAGTATTGCTCAGTTTTTAAATAAGGTACTTATCTTAAAGGTTCAGCCACTAAATTCCTCAGGCAGATGATTCTGTTATTGATTTTTGTCAATGACCTTCGGACTAGATCAACGGCAAGGGTTAAATGACCTCCAACTTCAACACGCGCTTTGGACTTTAATTTGCATTGGAAATGGAATTGGAAGTCCGAAACTTGAATTTGAACAATAACAAAACTGGAACTGAAATTGGAACTAAAACCCCTAGCTGGCTTCACGAGCTTTATTTTCTTTTCTTCACTTTTATTTTAATGCACTTTTCTTTAAGATTATGATAACTTTTACTTTGGCTGCGTGTGGCTAGACTGAAAATGTCCCGTTTGTCCTTTACCAGCCAGTTTTATTTCCTTACGTTAATTTTTTTGTGGTTTATAACATGGAAACTTCTGATTGGCCAACGCCTTGTGGCTATCGATATTGATCTCGCTTTCAACCTGCTTGCCGGATTCTATCTCCGAGGAATTAAACTTTAGCACTTCCCGGATAGGTGGCGGTTTAGAGAGATGGTACTGGTTAACGGATCGTCAGCGTGAACCGTTGCAAACTTGATGAATGAGATTTTGAAATCTGTGAAAATGCTCCAGAGGTCAATTGTGTCATCCTATGGCTACATTGCTAATATTTGCATATCACAATATATCCGTAACAGATGGGCTAAAAGCCATAGATGATTGTTTGGCAAAAAACACACGGAGGAAAACATTCCTAAAATATGTCAGAAAACAGTAGGCCAATTGCCAAATGAAACCTGGTTAGTCGCAAGGAAGAACCGTTTGACGTCCAGGACTTTTTATTCTGCCCTGTATGATAATTTCAATTCTAATCGCTAATAATTACCTATTAAAGGCACACCACGCACCTGCGTCTGTGGACGGCAGTTAATGAGCTAGATCTTATGGAATGATGTTTTTGTCAACTCACTAGTGAAAGCTGGATTGGAATTAACCATTTCAGCAGTGAGAATTGTATGCTTTATTAACTGAAAAATATTAAAAGGGTAATTTATTCAAGTGTTTATAAAAATTTAAACTGGTTTTATTGTATACAAATTTATGGATATTTTTTTGACAAATATAGGACAATTATTAATTACAGTCTATGGAAATATCTGAATATTGTCACTGGCTATTTCCGATGTGACATTAGCAGACTAATGGATATTTATCTGCTGCTTCTGGTCTTTTTTTATTCTTTTCAGTAAGAAAGAAACACTTTAGATGGCATAAAGACTATACAACGGGGGCAAGAACACAAAACTAATGGGAATATTTGGAAAAAAAACCAAAATGCTACCGTTATTCCCACAGCATTGTGGCTTGATAAGCGTAGATTTATTGGAAGGAGTACTGATGGCCTAAGAGAGAAGATTATACATATATTAATTTGTTTTTATTTAAATAGATACATATCATTTTCAGTGGAAATAAAAAACTGTAAAATATGTTTTTTTTGTCATAGTCCCTACAACATATGTTGTGTAATAAAATGTTTAAATAAACCTCTATCTGGTTTTTAATTTTAAAAAAGTACTATTAGTCAGTTATTTAAATATAATATAGGCTGTGATGAAACCGTGTTCTCAGAGGTACTAAATTCAAGCCCTTCCCACCAGTTTAGGTAAACGACTAAAGTAATTTTATAAATTAGCGAAAGTTTGATATATCGGTCTCAAAACTAATAGCACTAACACAAATATGTACAGAAATAGTTAAAAACTACTAATGTTTTGATTTATTTGTGAAAACGAATGCAAAAAACACACCGTAAACGAATTTACAGAGAGCAGTAAACTATAAAAATTAACTACTAGTGATGACTCATCGTAAGCTGTCAACGGCCGTTTCCAGGCTTTCTAGTAGAAGTGGTGTTGCCTAGGCACACCTGACATGCAAGGCGACCACCGCAGGCGTAAAAATCGAGATATAAATAATAGCTGTAAAATGTGAAAATTCATATAAAACATATAGCTGGTATGCTTAGGTATTTCCATGTTTAAATAGTTTCATTACTGCAAAATCTCTTAGGTCTTTAGCATTTGTAATAATATAATAGTAACTTGGTTCACCTTACCCTACCTTAAAAGAAACACCTGGCACACGACGTTGAAATGCTGTTGTTAAGTATTTTATTTCCTACTTTAAGTATGCGTTATTTTTATGCCAACCTTCCTGTATTTGGAAGAACGTCCTGGATTTCAAAAGATTTTACCGTATTTGTCCTTCGGCCTTCCGATCTCCCGAGAAGGACGCATTTTGCCCTGGATTTTGGCAATTTTTAATTTTTCTTGAAACAACACAGCATAAAATACAATTATAAAATACAATTTTATTATTTATTTTAATTTTATTAGCATGCATTCACAATAATTATTACACTAGTCATAATCTAAAGCTGGCGCTACTTTTAATGAGATAGGTATTCCAGTTTTTATCAGTTTTTTTGTAGTAATACTCGGCCAGTATTTAATATGGGCTAGTAGGTGCTAGGTAAATATCAACGAAGCGACGACTTAAAAGTTCGCATTTTAGGGAAATACAATATTGATTCAACCGATTCAAGGGAACCTTGGCCATAAAAAAAAAGAAAACGAGAATCTAAATACAGGAAGGAATGAGAAACACAATTTCCGTGGCAAAAGGAGGAAAAATCGGAAACGGGTCCGTCAAATGCTTACTGCAATGTTTGTAAGAAGTCATTTATTTTTGCGTATGAGACATTAAAAGGCCCGCATCTTCTTAAGAGCACAAAAAACATACCTTCGCGATCCAACAAAATAAAACCATTATTAGTTCCTTCATAATATATGTTTGGTTTAGTTTTTATTATCTAGTTTGTATTTCATTTTCCAGCTAACCTAAGAGATAAGGTATGGTAGATATATTTTATAATACCTTTGTTGCAATACGATTATGTGTTAAATGATATTCAACTTTTAATTGTTTATTTTGTTTAAAACTAATAAAATATGAAATAGCAGATACTTTATTATAGTACAGACCCTTCATACAACTTAATAGGAACTTAGTTGCAAGTTGAAATGCGTTTCCATAATTAATAATGCAAATATTTTCTACTTATTTAAAATATTATTTGTCACGCTTATTTTGTTTAGAATTCATAGAATATTTATATGATCAGGTGTCCTTCTTTGTTACCCTGTATCCTGGATTTTTTAAAGATTTTGACTGAACTGTCCTGAATTATGGAAATCTATAGTTGGCAATTCTAAGGTACAGGTTGTCCCATTTTGGGTACGTTTGCGGGGTATCTCCGTTATTTTTATAGATAGAAAGTTGAGGTTTTCGCGACAGTATGCTACTTTTTCGTAAAAATAAATATGCCGTTAACAAAATTTTACATAGCCCTTTTAGTTTTTAGGATACAGAGCTAAATTAAAAATGTTGCATTTTCAGGCGCCGTAATTAGTGTACAGGGTCAGGTCACAAAGTTATCGGATCCTATTTTATTTTTTTAAACGTATATTTATAGACTATAAAAATTGTCTTTTTTTATCTTTTCAAAAATATATAATAGTATGCATCTTTTCTCAGAAATACGCAAATAAATGACATTTTCTGAAATTAAATGCATAGTTTAATTGTAGGCTATGGCTATTGTTTATGACAACACACAAAAATAAATGTCAAATATTTGTTTATCTCATCGGTTTTTGTATCGCCTTTTGGTTTATAAAGCAGTTTATAAACGTTCTTTTGGTAGTTTTATTTAATTAATATTTATCAATTTCTTCGAATAATGGCAGCGTACGAAAGTTATGAAAAATATGCTATGCTGGTATGTTTTATACAGAGTAATTAAAGTTCTGAAGAAGCCTCGGAATTATATTTCCAAAGTTAAGTATGCTATTGCGGCTATGAAAATCTGTATTATCATTATATATTTTTGCTGGTTAGATATCCAGAGAGAAGGCAACCGTTTTTTGAGATACTTGCTCGTTTAAAAGCAAATTTAATTAAGCACGGATCATTTATTCAACTGCGTCCTAAAACATACAACAAAGAGAACAGAGAAAGAAAAGAGATAGATGTTTTGGGATATATAGAAGCAACACCTTCGTCCTCATGTAGAAAAATTGAGAAGGAAATTGGTGTGCCAAAAACTGACGGTCAGGATCTCGAAGAAATATAAGTATCTTCCCTACAAATTTAATATAGTGCACGCTCGGCGTCCTGGGCCGGGCACTGTTTCGCCAGTGGCATTTGCAACAAATCGATGCTAACGATCTATTGGGCAGACTTGTTAGCTGGTCAGGCGAATGCTTTTTTTCAAGTGCGGGAATTTTTGATCGTCATAATACCAGGAACTGGAATGGTGAAAATCAGCATTTAATGTTTTGAAATGGCATAACAACAACGCTTTGGAATTAAGAACCTTGGTCAGACATATAGTTTATAGGATTTTTGAAGGAGGTTTTACAACACGTAGATACCTAGAAATTCTTGAGGAAGTTATTCCAGAACTGCTCGAAAATATTCCATTAGCCCAATAAAATGCTGTTTACCTAAAGCAAGATGATGCCGCAAGTCACAACTCTAAGCTCTTAAGGGAATTTCTTGACAATAACTTTCCTCAAAGATGGATAGTTACGAAGGGAGCTGTTAGATGGCCTCCACGATCTCCAGATCTCTCAATTATAGATTTTTTTATGAAGCTATATACAAAATTAAGTATATAAAACACGATATGACGGCATAGCAGAACTTCCAGAGGCAATTCATTTAGCCTTTTGAAATCTGCGAATGAGACTAATGGTTCTTTTTAACGCTATTTAAAGAATTACAAAAATGTGCCAATTTTGCACTAAAGAAAATGGTCGTCAATTTAAACATCACCTTTAAAAATTTGTTTTTGTTTTTTTTAATAATGTTATTTTTTGTGTTTGTTATATTGTTACTTTATGCTATAAAACTGTTGTTACAAACTTACTGTTATTAATAAACTCTATACGTATTTTTATATAAGAAGATTCCTAATGCAAGGTATCCAACTCTTCGTTAGCAATATGTAACTTTCAATTGTTTATTATTGTTATTCATGGCCTACTATTAAATTATGCAATTAATTTCAGAAAAGTGTCATTTATATGCTTGTTTCAAGTGCATACTATTAAAACATTTTTAAAAGGGTAAAAAAAAGACAAATTTTATAGTTTACAAATATACAGGGTGTTCCATTTAAAAAAATAAAGTAGGGTCCGATAAGTTTTTGACCTGACCCTGTATACTAATTCCGAAGGCGGAATTGAGTTCTACGAAAAAAGTTATACAAGAAACAGTTATCACATTTTCCTTAAGAAATCTAGAAACTCGCTGTCAAATTTGACATTCTGTTAAACATTCTAAACTTTAATTGAGCTTTCTGCAACCGGCCGTAACTACCAAAAGTAAAATTAACAAAAAATGTCGTGAAACTGGAAAGGTAAATGATGCTGTACGTTTTGGCAGACCTAATAGCACAGATGGTGATAAGGCTATGAATGTTTTAAATAGTTAAGAAGAAAATTTTCACCTTTCTATCTGAACATTAGGAAGAGAAAATGACGTCTCACACATGTCCGTATCCCGACTTCTAAAAAGCGAAACAGAATAACTTTGGTGCAACAACTCTCTGAAGATGATCACGATAGGCGCTCGGAATTTGAACGATTACTTGATTAATAACAGAAACCGAGCAGAAAACGATGCATTTCTTAGGTATTGTACAGAGTGGACAAATAATCGAGATAAGAAAGAAAATATTTATAGGTAAATCGGCCATAAGAAATCACTGGAAATTGTTTTCAAGTTCGAAAACCGGCCGGTAGGGGGCGTAACAGCGACACAAAAATGGAAAATGCCGATTTTCTCTTGAATTTTCCCAATTAAGGTTTATCGAAAATATAGCTATTGTATTCTTTGAGTAATTACGCAAATTTCTCCTTTCTATAATTTTTTCTATTTTCAGTAACAAAGTTGTGGGAGAAGGTAATTTTTTTGTCTTTCAAATCTTTATATCTCTGCTTTGGACGAACTGATGACATTGAGCTTGGTGTCAGAAAAAAGCGCTGTTTGTGCTCTTCACGTAGACCTATTGACTGTAGCGTAATGATTCTACTCGTGGTCACTAAATAGCGTTTTTTGGTAATTCTTCAAATAATACCGATGAAATGGCATGATATGACTTTTTGTCATTATTTAATTTAGGATTCTAAAAGCTATCGAATAGTGAAATAAAAAATCCAGGTCCGTATTTAAATTAAAAAAGTTGATGATGGTCGCCGGAATCCGAAACGTCGGATTGAAAAACTAACTTCACCAATTTGTAGAGGAGAAAAAATGACAATGAGGAAGTGAAAATTATTTTCATCTGTTATTTCAACTAAGCCACTTCAGTGAAGTCAAAATGTTTTAATTTGTAACAGTTTGCAGATAAACGCGAAATTACTAAACGTTAAAGAAAAACATATATTCATTGTGTTACCGAGAAATACGGCAGAGGAAAGAAATACTGTTGCTTGTGTAATCATATTAAAAAAATAACAATTTAAGTTTAAAATTTTTTTGTAGGGAAAATCAAATATTTAAAAAAATATAGGAACTGTCAAAAATCGCCCAAAATTGTTTTTTTGTATTCATCCACTGACTATCCTGATATAAAAATTTTAATCGATTTTGATTTTATGTTTTTTAAGTTCTCGGTAGAAATGAAATTTCGAATTTCTGCAAGGGTACTATTTAACACCCTGTATATAATATTTTGAGCCTCCTATAATACTGACACAAAAACATGTTACTCAAAATCATATTGTCTAAAAAAATTGAAAATCGCATCTCGATATCTCCATTTGTTTTGCAAATACCAGTCTTTGTAATAGCCTTAGAAAATTACGTTGGACAAACCTATTGTCCAGTAGTATATAAGAAATAATATTTTATAATAATTATTAATACAGGTCTTGGTTGGGCCTTTATAAAATAACATTTACAAGATGATGAAATAAAATATTATTTTTAAGTTTTCAATTGGTTTTCTGCCGAAAGTTATTTTACAATTTTTTCTTAAATGTTTTATATCAAGTGTTGGTCTAAGGTTCGACAAAATAAGCAGTTTTGTTTATTTTTTAGTAAATTGAACACTCGCGTGGTAGTTTCTTCGGTAAAAATAGGATCAGTAAAAATAGGATTACTATTCTACTATTTATTTCATGTCCATCAAATAAATATCTTTCTGACGATTATAAATATACCAGGTTTAATAAATTTATCCTTAAAGACACCCAAGGAATTTGAGAAGAACCGTGTCATAAAAAGCAATGTATTTTCATTGACTTCACTATGTAAGATGTAAAGGTCACGGTCACATTTGATGAACATATAATATACAGGATGTTATATTTTAGAAACCAGCCTTGATATTGTTTTCAGAAATTCCCTGTATATATAACAACTACACTAAAAAAAATTATAATTTTAGAAGGGAGAAAGGGGGAACAAGAATTATAAACCACGCACTTTCAATGAAAATCAGACTTTTTTAATTCCTGCAGAACAACTGACTGTCGAAAAGCTGTCGAACAACACCATACACATTCGTTCGGTCAATGTAGACATTAAAGCGAACATTGAACCAAACGAATGCATGTTCACACCGTATTCGTGCGGTTTTGTCCTTGTTCGTGCGTTCTTTCACACTTTACGTGAGAAATAGAGGCTCACATTAAATTTTTTTAAAATGTATTTAAAATACCTGCTATAAGTAACACTAACAACATTTAGAATTATTTTTTTATTCCTACAACTGAAGAAATTTTAAATCTTTTTATACCTAGAAATTATTACACACCGGCCCACATAGGTCATTTTCGCTAATTTAGGCGGTAATAAATAATACATGTAAAAACTTTGACTATTTTTTTTGCAAATTTCGTTCAGTTTTTCATACAAAGATTTATTTCTATAAATTATTGTGTTTTAATTAATTTTATGCATGTACAGGGTGTTTTACCAAAATTTCTTATTACTATTTTTTCTCAAAAATTATATTTTGATGGACTGTAGTTGTTTTCTTTTTTGACATATTAGACTCAAACAAACAGCATTTTCTTGTTTTTTTTTTATTTATTTAAGATTTAGGTATCCTGATTTAAAAATAAACCGGAACACTAACAATTCAATAACGATCACATAGGTCATTATTCAAATGTTTAGTAAATCGAAATACTCTAAAAACATTATTTTACTTAAAAATATCTTTGAAATACCAAATTAAAAAAAAAAACAATTTTTTTATCATACACTAGACAAGAAAAAGAAACTAAATCCCTTATAACAAAAAAAATATTGTGAGAAAAGCATCGACCATTTTTGTTTCTATTAACTAGAAAAGTTTATTGTATATGTAAAAGTTTATGTAACAAATAAAGTACTGAAATAACTTAACATCACTGTCAGAGTCATCATCGTCACTACTAAGAGACATATGCTGATGATCTTCATTATTTTGTCCTAGTTCTGATGCCTGTAAATTAGGTTCTCGAAGCAAATTAATAACTTCTTCGTTAAGTGGTTCCTTATTTGAACGTGCTCCCACACATTTGGACAAAGAGGAAATATATGGATCAGATGATATTATTAGTCTGCACAATACATCTTTCATAGTTTCTTCCCGTGAAAACTTCCTTGAGAAACACTCCCTATATTTTCTGAAGTCTTTATTGCGAGACTCTAGTGCTTCCTCCGAAAACATTCCAATAGGTAGAGGTGCTGCTTTTATTATTTGCGGACCATGTATAAGCAATCTATGAAGACTCGCTGGCATATAATACCATGAATAAAGTCTAACAAAAAGCATTGCTGTTGTTTTACAATACTCAGCAAATATTTCCAAATTAATTTCATATCCCGAACACATGGTTGTTAAAATAACATATAGATGTTTCAGAAAATCTTTGTCTAGACCTAAAAATAATTTTTTGGAAAAAGAAAACCAATGAAAGAAAAACGGACTTACCTGTAATATTGGATGTGACAGAATAATTTCTAAAAAATCTCCGGGCAGTATTCCCGTCATTGGTGGTACCATAACCCTGTTTGGGAGTATCAACTAGCAAATTTAGATTTTGTCTTAATTCTTTTATTATGTAGTCTTTTCTCTCTTTCAGAATATTTTTTTCATTTGCATCCCGAACCTGCCATTTTTTTAGTGGAATTCTATAAGAAATGTGCAACCAACATTCTAGACTTCTTATCTTTTTATCTTATTTACAGGAAGGCTCATGACTTTATCTAGATTGTTCATCTGTCTCGGAGTTGCACCGCATATCCCGCAAGTTTGAGTTGACGAATTACTAATTACGCTAAACATTTTACCATCTATCATTGTCAATTTAAAAGAATGATGGATGTGAATATTTTGTTGGTCGATTATAGTGTCTTCAATATTTTGTATTTGCTGTTCTATGTATGAGATTTCACGTTTTGCTATTTCCGGTGTTTCCTTTTCAAATATTAATTTAATTGGTCGACAATATCGCCTAGAAGAGGTACGGGGATTTTGCCATACTATGTTTCCATTTTCTGCAGTCATCTGGAGTGGAACAATGCAAACAGAGAAAAAATAAAAATCTGATTTTGATTGGGTATTATTGTCATCAGTAAACTGCTGTTTATACATGGAATGACCAGCGCTTCCATCGCAACCCCACTTATACATTATTGTAAATTTTGTAGGAAGATCATGTTTGAATATTGATATAATTTCATTCTGTGTTAGTACTAGTCTTTGCGCGGTTTGGTTAACAAGAGCCTGTAGATTTACCTCAGCAAATACGTCCTTGATTGTAATGTTATTTTCAGTTGGATAACATTCCTTTTTAGCCTTAAGGAGAATGTTGTAGTTAGGATAAATATTACAGTTTCGCGACTTTGCTCCCTTTTGCATTAAAATATAAGAATTTTTTGTCAGTCGTGCATCAATAAACAAAGCAAAAGCTTCTTCAGGGGTGTACTTTATAGGCTTCACATCTGAGGGGCCGCTTATTGCCTTTTTGATTTTTGTAGCTCTTTCGGGAGAATTTTCAGAGACTTCTAGGATAATTTTTGAGGCATTTCTTTGGCCTGAAAATTCTAGACTTTTTCTAGCAGCGAATGTAATTTCTGCGGTGGAATAGTTCTGTAGTAATGGCATTATTCTTTGCTTTTTACGTTGATTGCCAAGATTTGTGAAAGGCTTGCAAGGTCTACCTTTGCTTAATCTGGGCTCTTTTTCCTGTTGATTTTGGTCAATAAATTTAATTGAGCCATTTAACCACTCTCGGTGCCTTGTTTCAAAAACCGAACGTGTACGTTTACATTGCCGCCACATATTTTCCACAGAAGAAGTAAAATTTTTTATCATTTTCATAATTTTAAAATGTTGACCCTTGTCAACTTGTTGTCCTAAATTTAGTGTTTCTACAACAAATCGCAAAACAGATGTATTTTTCTCCTCCAAAGAACTGCCTTCACACCAAGCAGAAAACATTAAGGTTTTTTCTATTGACATGGTTCCTAAAAAATATTATACCTTTATGCTCTTGGCACTTCTTGGCAGCTAAATTTATGATAAATTAATTGATAAGAAGATTATAATTATGAAAAAAATGTTTTTGAAATAAATCTATATAAATCTTGAATTAGCAAGCCTTTTAAATGCAGGATTACAGAAAAAAAAGTTAATTTTTCACTATTAAAACATTGTATATTCTTTTCAACACGAATTCTTTTTACAGGAATATTATTATATATTAATAGTAAATCTTACCTTAGATTATAAGAAAATACAACTTCTTAAAATCACTTTGTATTCGTAGCAAAAAAATGTTAAAGTTTATAAATCAACAACCGATTCTTAGCAACGCGAAACAATTGAACAACACTTCGCAGTTGTGGATCTCGCCATGGCCGCCTGTGTTTATTAAAATTTATAACATTCCACAAATAATATCTATGAAATCTTAGCTTCAAAATAAAATACAAAAAAAAAATATATACGACATTCATTTTTTCGATTTATTACCGCCTAAATTAGCGAAAATGACCTATGTGCGGCCCTCTACACTATTTTTGTTTCTTTATTGCCAAGCTCTTATTTACACAATGGGATCCACCCAAGGAGTTTTATTGCAGCCATTCAGTTGCACCCCGCGGGAAAAGAACTACTCTTCAAACGTTTTCTTTTTGTAGGTATAGGGGATGGTCTCTACTGGATTGGGGGGCTGCGCCTGAGAATATTACCTGAATATCGATGGTACCCGACGAATAATTACCTAACTTACACTAACTGGGTTGAGGGTCACTCAAAAGAGACCGATAATAGCACCATTTGCATTGCGGTAGGTATATAAAAACACTCATCCACAGTTGTGTAAAAGTATTGTTGTTTTATTTTAAATTTGATTTGAGAATTACACTAAGGAACAACAATTTAGATCTGTGACCTGTTTTTGACTAATTTTTGGCCTCTGAATCCAAAAATATTCGCAGTTTTTATCTATAACGTCACGTTTTTAAGCTACAGGATACCTTCGCTTTGTCTTAAAAGTCATTCAAAAAAGGCATACAAAGGAAAATAGAGCGAAAACTGACAAAATATACCAAAATATTTTTATTCGTAGACATAAATATAGATGAGGAGCCCGACAAGGGCAGCACTTAGCTTCACTGGGGTCTATTGTGCTATCCCTCCAAGTAGATGTGTCAGGCCCACTCCTTTTTAGAAAGGAAAGGACTCTTTCAGGTCGAGCACGTCCCACAAGCTCGGGTTCCACGTAAGTGTCACCCAAGCAAAGCAGTCTGGCGTTGACTAGAGCATCACATCAACAGATCGGATGCTCGCTAGTTTCATCTACCTCAGCACAAAACCTGCAGTATAGATCGTTGCCGAGTGCAATGTTATGCAGGTAATATTTCAACAGCCAGTGTTCAGTTAGGACCCCAGTAATAGTTTTAAGTTTAGTTTTAGAGTTCTATTAGGATCAGAACGGCTAAAAGGGCCTGACAAGAAGACCTTAGACTGTGTGAGTCCTCCTAGCTCGTGCCATTTACCACGGAATTCTTCGACAATGCGATTCTTAATCCTAGCCTTGATAGCTGAAGGAGCAGTTCCAACAGCAGGTTCCGGCCCGGTGAGAACAGTGTTGCTACCTTCTCGAACCAGCTGATCCGCCACCTCATTACTCCAACGCCGCGATGGCCAGCCTCTCTAGGGCTCTCCTGCATTGAAGTGTTAGCAGCGAATTGACCCTGTTCGAGGACAGAGCCTTAATCGTGTCTTGACTATCGCAGCATATATAGATGTGCTTGTCGTGACATGATCTGAAAAGGTTTTCCTGTACGCAGTCCAAGATTTCTGTAATCTCAGCCTGATATACAGTCGCATACTAGACTACATTCTTGCCCTGGGTCTCTTCCCAAATGGAAGTTTACCACATGTTCCTTTCGTTCACATCTGTAAGCTCTCTACATATTACTTGCAGATTTTGTGAGGGACCCATGATTTACCTCGCTCACCTATTTTTACTTTAAAAATAGGCAAAACAGTCTCACTACAGTATCTCATGAGTAACTGACTGAACTAGATAGGACAATTTGAATCTATGCCTACGGTGCGGCGTCACTCACCCCTCCCCTCGTCAGTCGAAAAAGGTTCGCAAATAGGAGAGCAGTAGTGCTTCCTGTGATGCGCGCTTAATCCCGCGAAGCATAGTCGCAAGCACGTAAACTGTAGAGACAAAAACTTGACGTGGTCGGAAAAAACTCTCTACAGTTTTGGAATCAGTACGTAAATTTACCTCTAAACCAGTTCAAAAATCGAACTGAACAGAAATTATAGTATAAATTGTTCCTCAGTATTATTCAGAATCTAATGCAAAATATTTTAGGCAAGTTGTCAGCGTGGGCAAAATTAATTTGTAATTGTTGCCTTTTACTAAGCAAACCATTTTTTTAAAACAAATTAAACAAAATTTAAAAATTTAGTTTGTTCAAAACAAGGTATGTCGTTTATTTTTGAATATAGTCAGAAGAAGACACTTTTAAACGGTTTATCATATGGTGTAATTGTTTTTTAAATTCAACGTTTGGTTTTTCAGCTATTTGTTTTTTTAATACGTACCCGTAATTTTAAAAATTGCGCTTATTTCAAAATTCGCCATGTGCTTTTCGGGGGGAGGGGGATAAGCCAACCCTAAAAAGGAAAACATACGCTGTTTGCACCCGCTTCTATGAAAACAGAAGCTACGATTCTAATTTTGGTCCACCCCGAGAATTTTAATATCCCTGTACCACCCATATCTAGGAGACATTTCCCTATCCACTACCCGGGGAGGTACCTGAGGGGGGACTAGCAAAATTTTTGTCAAAAAAAAAACAAATAAAACGACTAAAAAACCAGAGGCTAATTTTCTTAAATTAAAAAAAAAACTCAATTTTTAAATCATTTTAATATTAACATGAAATAAACATTTTTATTTCTAACTTAAATAGTTTAGACCACAAATTAGCTTCAAATTAACAACCAAATTAAATGATCTACGTGTCCTTCGTTGTGGTGTATATAACGTCTAGTTTTCTTTCAGCGTTTGCTGCAAAATCCGTTCCATTAAGAAACTCGATTTCCATTTTAATTTTATTTCCTAATTCATCAACATTAATGATCCAAGTTCCATGAAGGCGATCTTTTAATGTGGTGGAAGTAGTTAACTGGAGTTAACTCCGGGCTTCTCGGTGGCAATAAGATATTTCCGTTTGAATCTTTTCACTCCACATTATGGCTACTGAGAAAATCCCTCACTTGAGCAATGTCATGGCACGGAGCCCTAGGCATCTGATAAATGATTTCATTGCCATCTTCCTCATATCCAATAAATTATATCAGTTATCAATAAATGCATATAGTCTTGACCATATAAACGCAGTCGTGAAATATGGGTCCTATTATATGCTCCCGACAAATAGCGCACCAAACATTTTGTCGATCTTGCTGTTGGATTGTTTCATATTTTTCCGGGTTGCTCCTAGACCAAAAATGACTATTGTTTTAAATGGTGTTAATGATCCATCACTAAAAATTAACATTCTAATCGCCGTTCACTGACAATCTTTTGGCTTCAACTCATGCAGCTTTGTAAATTTAGTGCCTATATGTAGGATCTGGAAACATCCAAAAATACCTGCTGGTATCACTTAACGCATTTGCTGGCATTTCTTCGACATATAGCGCAATATTTTGCTGTGCTTCTCTTATCGAAATATTTTGGGGCTTATTTCTAATTTTATGTTCTACAACACCGTAAATCCCGTTCAATTCACAGAAAAAATGGTTTTTCGGAAATTTTTCTTGAAAATGTTAGTTGATAAGCTTTAATTGTTGTAGTTTGACATACACCATGATTTATAAACAAAATTTATCTGATGTTGTTAATAATAGTGCTAAAGGATATTTTGGAGGAATTTATAGATGACTGTTGTAAACAATATAGGATTTTCACTAAAACCACTTTGTTGAACTTGCATGGCCTTTATTTTTGCATAATTTCTAATGTTTGGGAAGATGATTCCAACAGTTTACACTCGCAAACGGTTGAAGATATCCGAAACTTTCAAATTTTCAAAATCGCTTCATAAAAATGTAAAATTGTCGTTAACTCTGTGACCAAAATGATATTCAAAGTATGCACACTAGGCATATTGAGAGTTAAATAAGGTAAAATTAAACTTTTATGGATCTTCCAAAAATGTTATAATATACAAAGTTTCCATAAGAGAATGTTCTTTATAGTTCTGGGATAAGGGGATAGATGATTTTATTATGGACAACCTGTTCATATTATTACATAGGTATTTAATGCCGTACTTACAGGATCTCCTATAAGAAATTCCAAAAAACTTTTAAAATATAATTTTTGAAGTCTTACATCAACCGTCAGGAAAAACAATAGATGATCAGAAAATTAAGAAAAAGTAAGAACTTTACTCGATATTTCTTAATGGGAAACTGTGTACTTTGCATTGATTTGCAATATTTCTTTTTTGAATTCAAAAATGTATGGCTTGTCTATATTCATACAAACCGACTATCAGCTTTCTAGATTTATTGTAATGAAATTGTCAATATAAATTACCAAATAAGTAGAAGATTTCGTTTTACAGTAAATCCAAAATATCTGACAAACGGTTTGTATAAATGTGAACAAACAATAAATTTTTGGAATCGTGGAAGGCAAATCTTTCAAACCAACGTAAATTGTACATGAATATCTTCCGATCGACTATTGCTATTTTCTGATGGTGACTGTTGATGTTTATAGAGCGAGGATATAAAGTTCGCCGTCCATGTCTAACTTTTGAACCGAAATTTGCTACAATAATATATGAACAAATTCTCCATTTGACAGCTATAAATGTCAAGATTACAGCTGGGCGCAGTTTCGAAACTTTTGTATGAAAGGAGGATCGAGTGATTCATCGTTTTAAAGTTCTTTTTAGTCTTAATTCAACCCCCAATTTGGAAAATATTTGATTCAGCAGTTCTCAAATGATAACCCATAACAATTTTAAATTTGATTTTCTGATACGTTGTCTCGTGCTGCACTTTTTTCCACCAAGTGCAACAATTAATTGTCGTTGCTTTGGTTTTCAAATATTTGACATTTTGAAACGTTATTTTTAAGTGTTCTAAAAATTAGATTCCGAAAATGCCATTTAATTGAAATGGTTCGTTCGTTAGAAGATGAAATCGAAGTGGTTATCATCTTTAACTAGGCTAACTGAAATTCTCACGCGGCAGTTCGCTGAACGCTTTCTGGAACGACCAATACGTAGGAAAAATTTCTAGAATTTATTGTAAAAATTTCAAGTAATAGGGACGCTAAAAGATGCCCCAAGATCTGGGAGGCTCAAAAATGGCGAAAACGTGAAAGTTCGGGTCGCAGCTGAAATGGTAGTAGATCCGAGACAATGTACTATGGAAGTAGCTCGCTCGCCAGATCCTACACCCCTTGATTATTTTCTATAGAGCTATGTGAAATTTCAAACTTTCAAAATGGCCCCGGATTCTCTGGACGAACTGCGTTAACGTACCATCTTTTAAAATGAAAATTTTACGTTTTTCTTTTTCTGCTTGTTTCAGTTTTTTAATATACGTTTTATCAGTTTTTTTACTTCCCTGGTAAAAGTATTGTAATCGTGAAAAAATTATCCTCCGAGATTCTTTCAGATCTTTACGTTTCAGGGTCCTGGATACAGAAAAACATATTTTCTCAATTCTGTCGGTTTGTCTGTCGGTCTGCCTGTTCGCGGCATAGCTATTTACCCGATTGACTTCAAATTTTGGTTAAAAATTAACTTCCCACATTTTCTAAAATATTGGGAAAAGTAATGGAAAGTAAAATCAGGGCTTTTCTTAATCATCGTAATATTCTGCCAGAGACCTAATCGGGCTTTAGACCCAATCATAGTTGCGAGGGTGCTTTGGCTTGCATTGTGGGTGACGTTCTGCGGGCGGCGGATGAGAGTAGGGTTAGTATTTTTGTCTCTTGATTTCAGTAAAGCTTTTGACATGTTAAATCATAAAATTCTTTTATCAATTCTTCATGTTATAGGATTTAGCGATAATGCGCGTGTATTAATATAGCTTTATCTACCGTGTACCTCCGGGAAGCATTTTGGGTCCGCTACTATTTACCATTTACACTTGTAATTTCTGTAAGTCCTTGCAGCACTGCAGATCTCATTTTTACGCAGACGACACTCAGCTATATTTTTCGTTTGAGATGCACCAGATTAAAGGGGCGCAAAATCTAGTAAACTCAGACGTGAGCCAGTTTCACAGGACGGCATCAAAACACTTATTGGTTCTTAATCCTGAAAAGTCGACCGTAATTGCATTTGATAATCAGAGTCAGGTTGTACAAATTAAAAATAACATGCAAATACAAATTTACGGAACTCTGTTGACTTTCTCCGATACGCGTAAAACTTTAGGAATGGTATTGCACTGCAAATTACGCTTTAAACAGCATATTACTTTAAAGTTTCGCACTGCTTACAGCAATTTAAAACGAATTTATTCAACAAACCAAAAAGCTGTTGTGCCACTCTCTTGTGTTATCCCAATTTAATTATTGACATTATTGTAATACAGTAATTTTCCCGTGTCTTGAAGCAAATGATCGATATCAAAAGATTCAAAACTCATGTTTGAGACTAATCTATGCTATCAAAAGAAGAAATCACAAATCTCCCTATTTAGTGAGTTCAAAATGGCTGAATATGTATAAAAGGTTTAGGCTTCGTATGTCGTGTTTTAGAATTAAAATTATAAAATATAAATTGCCGACTTATTTACACTCTGAACTTTTATTTAAAGCTTATGTTCATAATATTAATTTGCGAAGAGGTCAACTTCTCAGAGTCCCACAACACGGAAAGGAAAATTACAAGAGATGTTTTTCATACAACGTAGCTGTTAGAATGAACTCACACTCTACTATTGATTTTCAACTTTCGATATCAGCTTTTAAAAGAATAACAAAGGGCGAATTTGGTTAATGGCATCGTGCCCGTTTAAATAAAACTACGTCTTTTTCACCCATCATTATTTTTTCTCTTCCATTGTTTTTCTCTTCTTTTACTTTTCCTTACCCTCCTCTACCGTTTACATTTCCTTTTCAGTAGATTTACAAAATTTCAGATTATATCTGCATCCCAATTTAAAAACATATTTATCACACCTTATATAAACAATGCTATATATTTTTAATTGTTTTGTATAAATTAGGGCTTGAGCAGTATTCAGGTCCTGCACCTGGATGTCTGCTTAACCAAGGCCCATTTTTTTGCCAAAATAGTAGTGTTCAGAGACTGTATTAATTTCATGTAAATGATTGGTAAAACAATAAAATGTATTATTATTATTATTATTATTATTATTAATTTATTTTAAATCATGCACAAAATATAAGTGTGGCATAGTCAGAAATGGTATAATATTAGACAGTATACTAAAGGAATATATACTGAACTAAATTGAGTCACACTTCCACACTTCACTATTCGTAAAAAAAGAAAAGATTCATAAAGAGGGAAGTTCCGGGTGAACGAAATTTACCGACTTTATTAATTGTTATACTGTTTTAATAAAATATTTATCATTTCCTTCACTTGGTATGGCAGACATTGGTAAGCTCCAAATAAATATCCCAAAAGTGTAATAATAATTCCATTAAGAAACATTGTTATTAGTCATCATTTGAGAACTGCTGAAACAAATATTTTCAAAATCGGGAGTTGAATTAAGAATAGAGAGATCTTTAAAACGATCTATCACTCGACCCCCTCTTATAAAAAAAAGGTTCGAAACTGCACCCAACATTCTTCTTGACATTTAAAGCTGTCTTTTTTTTAAATGAAGAATTTGCTCATATATTATTGTTCCAAATTTCGTTGCAACATACCAAGCGGGTGGCGATGAACTTTATGTTTTCACTGTATAATGAAAGTGTTTGTATCCCTTACAAGAAAAATATGTAGCATGTAAGTATGACACTGTCGAAAGAGCCTGTACAAAAAAAGAAGTCAAAAAACAACTTTTTTAATAATACACCAGTTAAAAATAGAATTTATTTCAGATGGCTTATAGCGACACCGATGAGTCGTCTCCATGGGTACAATTAGACTGCAGAATGGAAATCCCATTTATTTGCCGCACTTTATATCAAAAACCCAAAGAACTAGAATATGTAAAAAACCCAGAAACGCATGAACTAAGATCTGGTTATAGAAAGCATGGACGTACTTCATTTCAAAATCCCAAACGATTAGAGTATGCAAAAAATCCAGAAACGCATCAGCTAAGATCTGGTTATAGAGAGCTCCAACGCACTTTGTATCGAATATCCAAAGGAGGAGAATATGGAGAAAATTCAGAAAAGCAACAGCTAAGATCCGGCTATAGAGAGCTCCAACGCACTTTGTATCGAATACCCAAAGGAGGAGAATATGTAGAAAATTCAGAAACGCAACAGCTAAGATCCGGCTATAGAGAGCTCCAACGCACTTTGTATCGAATACCCAAAGGAGGAGAATATGTCCAAAATTCAGAAACACATCAGCTAAGATCCGGTTATATAGAGAATGAAACGGATCAAGACTGGATCGATTGGGTAGGGGGCATACCTGTTGGAATAAGTAAGTATATTTTATCCATGTACAGTTTTCTTAAACAAAGCTTGGATATTTTGGCTTGAAAAATATAAGCATAAAACTGACCTCTTACCAAACAAACCCTAATAAAGATTATCCATTAAATCGTCCGTTACTTTGTGACAATATATTTTAACAAATAAATGAAAACGTAAGTTTTACTTTGTTAACTGTCACGTATTTTATTTTTGCATTAGGCGTGACTCCAGTTTCGTACTACCAGTACAGGGTCATCATTTGTATTTCGCCATCCATATTCTGGGTATATTTTTGTAGATAGAAAAAAATAATAAATACAAAAGCTGTATGGATTTCAGGGAACTTCCTAGAAAAAATAATGTTGAATATACAGGGTGAGTCAGAAACTAGCACCATTATTATTATTCCCAAAAATGTGATCGGTAGTTTTTGACCTATTCGACTTCAAAATTTCCCCTTAACTGAAATTCAACATTAATATCCTAGTTAGCTTAGGTGAAATCGTGTCTCAGGTGTCTTGATGATAATGTAAAAAACGATTAATATGATTTTACAATAAAGAAATATTTTATTATGGACAATAACTACTAAATGAAAATGTATAAATTGAAAGAAAAAATGACAAATAAAATTAAAAAACATAAATTCTAGTTATTCACATGTCCCCCTAGGTCGTCCTTGGCGAAGCACCTCTCAATATACAATTTGCGATTAATACAGTTAAAAATAAAATCAGAGTGATTTTCATATAATCTTGCAATTTCTTCCCTAATTATCTGTTCCAATACAGTTAATATATTAACTAGGATAAGGGGAAATTTTAAAGTCGAATATCTCAAAAACTACCGATTCAAGTATAGGCTTATCACACATTTTTGAAAAGGGGGATAATAAGGTAAAAAACCAAAATTTGGTACGCTACTAGTTTCTAATTCACCCTGTATATTCAAAGTTATTTCTTCTAGGAAGTTCCCTGCAATCCATGCAACTTTTGTATTTATTGTTTTTTTTTTCTATCTACAAAAATAAACCCTGAAAATGAGTGGTGAAATATAAATAATGACACTGTACATTTTCAAATGCAATGAAGATATTTACAATCAAGTTAGGCATACCTATATACTGACAACATTCTTAAAAGTATAATTAGGGAAAACAAACTGCACATTTTTATGGTCAAAAAGTTTTAATAGAATGGTATTTCCAACATCTGTTTGTGTGTTTAAAGCGTAACTTTGGGTCTTTGTGGTGTCTGTTGCTTTTAAACAAGCCAATTTGCGACTTTTTTGTGCATAATGTAATACGTCTGAGTTATTTATATCAGGAAATTGAAGTTTCTAAGAAATCTATATGAGGGGTTATGCTCTTTGAATCTAACATCAAATTTTTTCCCTGTTTTCCTTATGTAGCAGCTATTGCATTCATCGCATTTTAACGTATACACCCCAGTTATACTTAATTATTTTTGTTTTGATGTTAAAAATCAAATTAGAGAGTTTTTGTGATGGTCGAAAAGTATAGAATATATTTGTTGGATAGTTGAAGGTTTACGTTCCCTTTCTAGTCAATGTTTGTCTAATGACACAGAAAAAACTCTATTAATCATAGGTCTATATGCTGAAAGTTTATGGTCAACGGAATGAAGAGAGCTCTTTGGTATAGTGGTAAGTGGGTTTATTATAGATATTAAATAATAATTTATGAAATGATCTTTTTAATGTGATGTCTATAAAATTTATGGAACTGTTTACTTCCATTTTATTAATTATTCATAAAAAAGTCTTAATCCAGTCCAAAAAACTTCAAAATTTAATAGATGAAAAAGATAAACCTGTCATTCATTCAAATACTACACAACATAAGTTTTACTCTAGATTTCTCAATTTATGCGATATACAATTCTCAACTTCAGAAGTGAATCTGTTAGAGAAAGTTCCAAAATGTAATCCTTCAAGTCAAAATATAAATTTCGAAACCATTGTCTCAAAAGTGGAACTTGCATTATTGTTGGATTATATAATAATTAAAACGACAATCTTCCTAAAGAACAAATAAAAATAATTTTACAAAAACCTAAAAAAACAAGTTAATTCGTAAGAAAGACGAAACAAATTTAAAATCATTACAACAGTCTTTCCGTAACTAAAGCTGTTAAACGTAATTCTATAGTAGTGCTATATGCTGAACAATATGCAAATAAAGTAAAAAACTTCCTTCAAAATGAGAACCCAGTTAAATTAAAAAGTAATCCAACTGATAAAATTCAAACCAAATTAAAAAATGCCCCAAAAGAGGCCAGTGCTATATTTAGTGGAAAAGAGAAATACATGCTTATTAACAAAAACGCATCTCCACCAGCATTATACCGTCTCATAAAATACACAAAAAAGGGGCACCAATAAGGCCGGTTGTATCTTACATAAACACCCCTTTAAAGCAGTGGCGGCTCGTGATCAACTTTTCAGGGGGGTCAATACATATAAACCAGAAAGAGTCATCTGAAAAAATCAAATACCCTAAACAATAAAATGCCTTTGTTACTTCGCAACCGCATGTCCAGACACATAAATCGTACATATTTCTACGAAAATAACGATTTACTTCTTTGTTTTGTCTTTACCTGTTTGCTGAATTTTAAATTTCGACAAAAGTCGACTACTGGTCTTAAATTCGAGTAGTTTCTCAAAGTTCAGCTCTCCAATATAATTGTAAACGGATTATAAAGTCTTAATATTCAAAAACACTGTGGCTACCTTTCTTTAAAACATTAATTTCTTTAAACACAAAATCAACAAACAAAATGTAAAATCTTTAAAATAAAATCTATAAAAATACGCAATCGTAACCACAACCTATCACACGATCTACATTAAACACATCAACTGACAAAAATTTTTAAGTTTCCTCGGCGCCGCTGTTGACCCAAACTTTGCCAACGTAACCCGTATCTTACCTATGCGCCCCTATGCGAATTTGATTGGGAACACTCGGGAAAAACTCGCCTCCGGTTATAAGGACGAGGTCAACGCCGGCCGCCTGCTGTGATCGATTCCAAATGAAACGAAACGTCTCCGGAGATCACGGTGCGAGGCATGGATAGTGCGTCGCGGCCGGCTAATGAGTTTATACCCTTAGAATAATAGAGGGAATTTCCAAATTAAAAAAAAATTGAAAAAATATAAATTTTGTTTCTGTTTGGAAATATTTATTGGGGGGTCATTAACCATTTTACCTAATAGAGCAGCTACCACTGCTTTAAAGAATATAGCTGTAAAACTTAATACGATCTTTAGAAACATCACACAATTTAAACCAAAAGTTTCTGTTAAGAACTCTATCGAACTTACTCAAAAACTAAAAGATATTACCTTGCCAAACAATAGTATTTTAGCATCTTTGGATCTCACCAATATGTTTTCCAATATACCAAATGAAGAATGCCTTAATATAATTAACCACAATCTTACAGAGGAACGTATAAACCCTGCAATACATCAAGACTTCATAAAAATGCTTACTATATACATAAACGAAATTTACTTTGAATTTGAGGGGAATACTATAAACAAAAAAACGGTTTAGCAATAAGGCATAAGGCTATTATTACTATCAGAAATTTATATGGCACATTTTGAAGAAAATTTTTTAAATACACACTTTGCAAAAGATATATTCTTTTGGAATAGGTACATAGATGACATATTGGTCTGCTTCACAGGAAATAAGGGACATACAGTTTTAAATCACCTGAATTCAATCCATAACAAAATTAGATTTACACTCAAAATGGAAGAAAACAATTCAATAAATTTTCTAGACATCACATTAAAAAGATCACTTAATAAATTAAAATTTAATATCTACAGGAAACCCACTTACACATGTAATTATACGAAAGGACTCTCTTCATCTCGTACACTTTCAGCATATAGGTCTATGATTCATAGAGCTTTTTCTGTGCTACTAGACAAACATTGCCTAGAAAGGGAACTTGACGTCATTAGATCTATTGCAACAAATAATGGCTACAAATTATCTGAAATTAACAGATTAATTTTTAAAAAACGTAAATGTTTATCTATCCAACAAACATATCCTAAGGTTAAAGATTTCGATATAAAATATACAACGATTACATATTTTGGACCAATATCTAACAAAATTGCAAATATTTAAAAAAAATAAAAATACTAAAGTTACTTTTCGACCGTTATAAAAACTTTTTAATTGGGTTTTTAATGTCAAAACAGAAATAATTAATTACATAAAGTCTGGGGTTTATAGATTAAAATGCGAGCTGCTGCTCTATAGGGCAACCAGGGAGAAATTTCGATATTAGATTTAAAGAGCATTATTTCTTAGAAACTTCAAATATATATATTTATATATATATATATATATATATATATATATATATATATATATATAAAACAATGGATTTTGGTCAACTATAGACACGTGTTTCTGACTTAAGTTCTTTATCAGTACGGTCAACTAGTTGAGAAGCGAATACAACTAGCGCCAAAATTAATACACAAAACCACACCAGAGTCACCAACAGGAGCAAAACCGACATTTGTAGTTACCAAGAGAACATCCGAAATCTTCGCCGTACTGTGGCGAAACTCGGAACCCAAGAGTAATTAAATCGAAAGTAGAAAAAAACCCCGTTAGAACTATTAAATAGTAGAAAAAGGATTTTTTTAGGAAGACCGCTAAAACAATGAAATTTGGCCATATTTCATTGTTCGTTCTAGCGAATATATATATATATATATATATATATATATATATATATATATATATATATATATATTACTTCGAAACAAATTATATATATATATATATATATATATATATTACACAAAAAACATACACAGAAAAAATAATACACAAGTTATACATCTCGTTGTTTCTTGCACAAAATGAAACATAATTTTTGTGTGGGCTTCATATGTGCTTTTTGACTATTACCGTAAGTAGATGAAAAGAGAAAACAGTATTTTTTAAAAGCATCCAGACATCCATTGATACAAATTAAATGTTCACGTTTCAAAAATTTCGTTTTTTTTTTTAAAGAAGAAGCTCCTTGAATATTTTAAGGGATTGCAGACATTTTATTTTTTTATTTTCAACCAGTGTAAGTATATTCGGTCTCATGTCCTTAGTATTATTGTATTTTGGGGGAGAGGCAATTAGATATATTTAGATATGCGACATGTTTCAATTTAAGAATAAGTTCTCAATTACTTGGCCTTTATTAAAGTTTTTATTTAATAAATACGTTTTTGCAGTATATGCAATATTTCACTTGTGCGTTATATAGTTTTGAATTACCTTATTTGAAGATTTTTTTTAACTGAGACACTCTGTATGTTTTTCAACATTTCGACAAGACATTAACTTTTCAATTCAGCTTTAACTTTTTTCGGAGCACTTTAATATTATTGCTCTTTTTTTTATAGTAAGTTTTGGACCGACTCGACCCCCTGTAGCCAGAACTAAATTTTTGGCAGGGTTCGTTTTGTTTGTGCCAAGGCTCATTTTTTCTCAATACATACATATTTTAATTTTTAAGGATACTTTTTACCAGGGCTCAGACCTGGTTAGCCCCCCCCCCCACACGGCTACGGCGTTTCCAAGCTTTAATAAACGAACCATAGTTCTCAATTTCGCTTTATTTACATATTTTATTAGTTCATTTTATAACAAATTATGTTAAGGAAATGTTAAAATATTGAATATTAATTTAATTTTTGATAAAAAAATTGGATGGTATTGATGAACAAGTAAATTAATTTCTAGTTGAAACGTTGAAGAATATACAGGGTGTTTCATTAAAAAAAATTCAACTTTGGGACATATCTTCGAAATTATAAAAGATAAATAAGAAGTGGTTACTCCATTAAATTCTACGTAAAAAACTATTATTATTAACTTTAAGTTTTTGCCTATCTTAATTATTAATAGAGATGTAGAGCAGATTCAAAAATGATAATCAAGGTAGCGGATGTCAATTTCTATCCAAAATCGAGTTCAGGTGTTCATGATAGGTGGTAGTGCAGTGGTTTTCTATTTCTTATAGTTTTGCCAAAAGCACAATTTTTTTTAATTCTTATAGTTTTACCAAAAGCCTGCATGCACGTCGAAAAAGCACCATATTGTTCAGTTAAGTTGGAAAATCGTCTAATTTACAATATCAGCCACTCTTGCAATATAGGTAACAATATCGCCTACCCTATTTAATATATTTTATTTGTTAATCGCCACAAAGATCTGTTTAAAAATAGTTAAATTACTCTGTAGATAAATAAACAAAAAAAATATACTTTCAGAGAAAATAACACAATAAAACAATAAAAAAAAAAATTCTTGAAAACTGTTTAAAATTTAACGCACTTCTGGTATATAACTTTAAAATGATCTACTTTTTTTTTCAATGCAAATATTCAAAATAAATTAGAAAATGTATTTCTTTTTTGTTTTAGTTGAAAAGCTCCTTGGACTAATCAACTATATTTTTTATGAACCCGACGTATAGAAGAAAAAATAATCGTCAATGCAACAAGAACTAAAAACATTGTGATATGATTTGTCCCTAAACCTATATTTGGCAAATAAACTATTGACCATTTACCAATTAAACTTTCCTTTCGTATTACTTAGCATCAATACTGATATAGCACTGATCTTTGATGTATGATAGATATTATGAAGGTTTTGTGTCGGTACAGGCTTTTACATAATATGGTTAATTTGGGGTTACGTCAGAAAAAGGAAACAATCAGTCAGATTATTAGGGGAGTACCTAGTGAAGTGTTGGAAGAAGTGACCGTTCCATTCTTGAGACGCTACTAAATGTTTAATGCTAACAAGAAACAAAGAATTCTGTATTCTCGCTAGTGATGCCGCGACACGAGAGAAAGCCTTCTCTCGTCTCGTCTCGTAAAATAAGAGAGAAGTGTCCTCTCGTCTCGCCGAGAAAATCCTGAGAGGAGACGAGAGAGATCCTTTCTCGTCTCGCTTCTCTCGTAATATAAAAATTAGAATACTATTCTTAATTTCTTAACAGACGATATAATAACATTAAAAGCTTGCTATTAAATTTTGTAACAGGAGGGTAATTTTTACTTGTCAAAAATCTAAAAACTGGATAGTAAATTCTAAAAATTTTAAATTATATTCAAAAAAAATTCAGATTTAAATTTGAAGCATTCCTCAGTTTTTATCACTTTTGTTGCACTTGAAATGGACTTTACTATCACTTTTGAAAGGCCTAACCTTTTTCGGGGAGGGCACTTCCACCCTTCTCAGTATACAGGGCGACCAGTAAAGTCTTTATCATATAAGATTGCAAAGTGACCATAAAATACAGTGCTGGACAAATGAAACGGGACAAAGCATATTTTTGGTAAAATTCAAAGACGAATCTTTTCGAAGCAAAAAAAGATTTTAATCTTATTTATTCTGCATGTGTTTGCGCAATCCCCCTACTTTCTTACCTCTAGGCCAAAATCGCTAGTTGCAATGACAACTGCACTATACAGGTCGTTATATGAAATCCTTTCATTTTTTGCAAATTTTGTTAGTTCCGAGAATCTAAGAAAAACAATTTTAGAATTTTTTGTTCACGGCAATATGATCTATGGATGAATACCAAAAAAACATTTCTACTGATTTTACCTAGTTTCATTTGTTTTCACTGTACATGGTTTAATCGAGAAATTCGATATTTTTTTAAAAACTAACCCATTATTCAGGCTGTTTTTACAAAGTAGGCATGGGATAAACGAATTTTGAGTAGGGAGTTATGTCGCTAATATATCTAACACAAAAATATTAAACAAGACGTGATAGAGATAAATGATCGGCAACTCAGTTTTATTTTTTGCTTTAATGTCACTCTTAAATTGCACGTCTGTTACATTAACGGTTAATATTTGTTGATTCCCATGCAAATATTAGGCAGAGTAGACCTTTTTGCCCAAACGGTTTTGTGATATTAAGGCTACCTTCATTTGTCACGAAATAAACTGCAAACACTTTGAACTTGTTTACGATTTTTTTTTTGTGTCAATATGATACCAGGACAAAGAAATAAACAAAAAAAAAATATTTCTGTTCAGTTAACTTATTTTAATGAATTTTTTGTGTACGAGGGTTAAGCAAGACTAACTACGTTTGCTTACAAAATTAATTTATTTGCCTTTTTTGTAGAAGAAACATGAGATAAATTAATTGTATGGTGTCGAGTGTGATACTGCTACCATAATAAATATATAAATTGAGTCTGGCAAATTCAAATATGTACGAA
Organism: Kuschelorhynchus macadamiae; assembly: GCA_030620095.1. Lineage (NCBI taxonomy): Eukaryota > Metazoa > Arthropoda > Insecta > Coleoptera > Curculionidae > Kuschelorhynchus > Kuschelorhynchus macadamiae. The sequence goes on along the minus strand of JAUTXW010000930.1, from coordinate 703,254 downwards.
CACTGCTCACCTTTTTTAACTTTTTACAATTTTTTCCGGCTCATGCCGCAGTAATAAACGGGGTGTCGGAAATAAGACGCCCATCTCCTTATCTCGGAAAATGTAGGAGATAGAGAAAGTGATTGAAAAGAAAAGTTTCGTTTCTTGGTCTGTAACCTTAATTTATTTACCTTTTATTTATACAGGGTACTCAGTTTTTTTTTGGACAGCTTTGAACTTTCTTATTTTTCCTTCTTTACTAATTCTAAGCTCTTTTTTTTTGTATAAGCAACAATACCCGAATATTAATATGTTTTTGAGATATTGACCCGTGAAAAATGACATTTTAATAAGTTAAAACTTTAGGCCAAACCACGAAACTTTTCTTCTCGATTTTCTTTTCAACTCTTTTTCTATCTCTTATGATTTTTTATAAAATAAGGGGGAGGGCGTCTTATTTCGTACACTCCGCACAATTTACACGCGTTATGGAAAGGTAAAAAAATGTTGATGCCCGTGCCAATACTAAAAAGATATTTTTCCGAACTGCTTTTTGCGTAGTTCGAATCCTAGGTCGATATGTCACGAAATAAACGACTCACAGCCAAAGAAAGTCCTTCAACGTTTCGGGAGCGAGTTTACTAGTCATATTTGTTTGTAGCAAAATATGTTCAATAATAGCAAAAATCAAAGTAGCCTTTGCAAAACTCTCTGTATTAACAATGCAATTCCACGTGTGAACAATGGTTTGTTTAATTCATGTTGACATTGGAGAAACAATTGAATTTTTAATATGGTCTCATGATTGTTAAGTTAAAGTCTTAAACTTAAATAGACTCAATTTTTTGTTATGACATATTAAGTGTGCGTACATATTTGAATTGGCCAGACTCTATTTTTATATTTATTATGGTAGCAGTATCACACTCGATACCATAAAATTAATTTATCCCATGTTTCTTCTGCAAAAAAGACAAATACATTAATTTGTAAGCCAACGTACATAAAAAATTCATTAAAATAAGTTAACTGGACAGAAAGTTTTTTTTGTTTCTTTCTTTGTCATGGTATCATTTTGACACAAAAAAAATTCGAAAAGAAAACAAGTTCAAAATGTTTGCAGTTTATTTTGTGACAAATGAAGGTAGCCTTAAAAACAAAAAATCGTTTGGGCAAAAAGGTTTACTGTACCTAATATTCGCATGAGAATCAACAAATCTTAACCGTTAATGTAACAGACGTGCAGTTTAAGAGTAACATTCCTAAAAAAAATTGAGCTAAAAAAATTGAGTTGCCGATCAATTAGCTTTCTCACATCATGTATAATATTTTTGTGTTAGTTGTATTAGCGACTCTCCACTCCAAATTCACTTATCCCATGCCCTACTTTGTAAAAACAGCCTGAATTATGGGTTAATTTTTGAAAAAATATCGAATTAGAATAAACCACGTACAGTAAAAACAAATGAAGCTAGGTAAAATCGGTAGAAATTGTTTTTTGGTATTCGTCCATAGATCGTTTGGCCGTGAAAGTCTAAAGATTCTCGAAATTAACAAAATTTGCAGAAAATGAAAGGATTTCATGTAACGCCCTGTATAGTGCAGTTGTCATTGCAACTAGCCATTAGGGCCTAGAGGTAAGAAAGTAGGGGGATTGGGCAATCACATGCAGAATTTTGCTTCGAAAATATTCGTCTTTGAATTTTACCAAAAATATGCTTTGTCCCGTTTCATTTGTCCAGCACTGTAGTTAGGTGAATTATCTTATCTGTTAAATTTGACTTTTTCCAAAAAAATTGAAAAGCCTTTTGAAAGATGTTAGATAGGAATGCTGTTTCTTTTTTGGTTGTATACCTTTATACCAAAATTCTGTACGTGTTAAATTTTTCTAACTTTTTTTTAATTTATGGTGTTCTATCTAGAGATAACAAAATATAAGTAAACCTGAATTAATCTATCACTGTACTTTTATTAATAGAATGAGGAATTTACTCAGTTATTTACATAAACTACTTTAAATTATAGGCTTTATTTGGTTATTTAAATTTTGAACAAAACTATTCTATTTTTTTAGAGAGGTCGATATAACGATATAGAACTATTTCAATTAAAAAGTAAATAAAGTAAATAAAAATGTAGAAATTCAATAAATATCAATAAGTGACAAAACTGGATAAATTTTGCGTCAAACATGTTTACCTTAATATAGCAGCTAAATATTCTATTATACATATATATATATATATATATATATATATATATATATATATATATATATATACGAACTCGCCTCTCTGTAGAATAGTAAGGCATAGTAACGTGCACAGTGCTGACATGGGCTATGCATCTTTAGACAAATGAAAAAGACTTTAAAAACATTGTGGGATCGACACATGTAATTTTTGTAATATTTTAAGTATGAATAACATTTGATTTATCCATGTAGTTAGTATATAAATCTAAACTTTAACGTTATCTTTGTAATTTTTGGATGCTCTATTGTTTCCACTAGATAGGTACTTGTTTTTTAGGTAATCAGTGGGTTTAAGAATTTTAAACTTTTAATCGCAGTTTTTATGTTGTTGTAGTATGGATATAAGTTCTACATTTATTGTTATGTCAACTAGATTAGCAGCCGGGCTAGAATTGGTACCAAAACACATAAGTACAGATTCAATAGGATTAAGCTTCAACCCATTTGGTTGTAAATATCTTTACACAGACTGAAGATAACCGTTAAGTACAGCACGTTTTAAGAGCATTATATCCAAGAAGCTTAAGGACAGAGCCACAATACAATGTAAGTGTACCGTTCGCTACAGAATCGAACACCAAGATAAGAGAAACAGCCGAACGCAACAATATAATAATAATAATAACAAAGATATAAATCCTAAAAATAAGGTAAATAAAAGCACGCATTTCAGACTTCGTTAGTCCAGATTCTGTTCTACTAAAGCGGCTATAAACAAAACAATACATTGTATTAACTAAATAATAAATAAATAACATAATTGTACTAAGATTACTGTTTTATTAAATGAAGAGAAAAAGGGAAAAAAAAAGGGGGGGGGGGCAGAAATACAAAGAAAGAGGAATGAAGTTTAGAGTATTTCAAAAGCTACTGAGAATTGAGTAACTGAGTAGTAATTTTCTTTTTAAAACTTTGTAAAGAAATAGAAGATTGTGACATTTGTGATAAATCTGTATAGGAGAAACATCTCTTAAATATTTCAGTTTTATAACGCAGAATGGTTAAGGTATTCCTGCGTAAATTCAAATGATGTACGTCCGTGCGAAAAGTGAGTTTGTTATAAAGATATGAAGGCGATTTAAATGTAAGTAATTTATAATAAAAGCACAAAACATGCATCTTGCGTCTGTTATACATATTTAACCATGACATTTCTTTAAGTTTGTGAGATACCCTGTTTCCTCTTTTGATACCATATATAAATAGAATACAGCTGTTCTGCATTTTTGAACTCATAACTGTCCAAACACGGACCATATATATGATCACAGTGATTAAAATGTGACAATATTAATGAATTACAGAGCTACTTTGTAATACATTGGTCAAGATAATGTCTGCCGGTATAGCGATTTGAGAGAGAAATATGTTTTTTTAAGAATATGAGAACTAAATCGAAGATGTGAATCCAAAACGAGACCTAAACTATTTGCGCTTGCAGCTATATTTAAACGTTGGTTTCCTATTTTTATATCGACTTCTGGCTTTATATCATTAATAATATTTTATTATCAAATAAAAGAACAACCGGCTTAGACGGATTCAAACTTAGCATATGTTTAGAGGATATTTTAAGTAGTTCGTCTTAAGCGGCGTTGATTTTAATATTGGCTTCTTCTTAGTCAGAAGGTTTAAAAGATAAATATAGTTGGGTATCCTCGCCGTAAATATTATACTGACAGTATTTAAAATATCTATAGCAAGCACTTGTGTAGATACTAAATAAAAGAAGTCTCAAAATGCTGCCCTGGGGAACCCCAGAATCAACTTTAAGAAAATCAGAAAAATTTTTATCAATTTTCACACGTTGAAATTTATCGGAGAGAACTTATTTAATAATGTTTGACGCGTTTATTGAAAACCTCATATAGTGTAACATAGAAATTAATATGTTATGATTTAAAAAATCGAAAGCTTTACTAAAATCCAGTAGAATTATTGCTGTGACTTCATTGTTCTCTCGAGCAGAAAAGATATCGTTATTAACATCCGCCATTGCCGTCGAGCAACTATGTCCAGGGCAAAATCCCGATTGATTCGTTGGTAAAATATTATTTATATTGACATATCTGCGAATTTGAGTTTCCAGGACTCTTTCTAAAATTTTTGAAAACGTTGGAAGTATGCTTATTGAACGAAATTGAAACAAACCCTTAGTAACTTAGCTTACTTTGGGAAGGGGTGTGACAACAGCTTTTTTCCAAATGTTAGGAAAATATTCTTGAAGAACACATTCATTAACTATATGTGTTATAAAATCAATAATATAGGAACAGGACAAGGAGATTAAAGTTATGTTAATACCTCTGTGGGCGCAGCTTTACTTTTAATTTTTAATATAATTTGAAGAATGTCGTTGTCCGTTACAATATTAAAAGTTAGGAAGGACTCCAGATTATTAATAGTGTTATTTAAGTAAAAATTTATAAGATCGTTATTTAGAGGATTATTTGTTGAGGTTGAATTTATAAAGAATGTATTAAAATTGTTCGAATCTTTAAGAGCCTCAGGAATTTCTTTTGTCTTTATTGGTCTTAACCTATTAACCTCTTTCCACTTATCTTTTATAGAGCTATTTTGAAATGTATACCTATAATAAGCTTTTTTCTCTAATTTAATTGACTTATTTGTTAAATTCCTCAGCAGTTTATAATAATCCTATTTGCTAGGTACTTTACTAGATTTAAACTCACGAAAAGATTTATCTCTTAATTTTTGCATGCGTTTTTTAATAGGAGCATGCTTATTAAATAAAGCTAATATACTATTATTTAAAAAAATTATCTTTTGGTCAATATTTTCAATCTTATATATCTCATTAAAATGTATTGCTTCCAGGTTCCTTTTAAATACATTTATGTCTATATATTATTTTATTTGGTGGTTTAGGATTAAAAATGTAGTTAATCTCACAGAAAACTGAGCAATGGTCAGAAAACATACAATCATTAACACCCTTATTTACAACTTTATCGCAATTTGTAAAAATAAGATCAAGTAAAGACTGAGTTCTATTGGTAATTCTAGTCGGCTCTAAAATAATTTGTTTTAAATCAAATGGTTTCACAGTTTGCAAAAGCTGCCTTGGCAAAGTGATTTCATAGTTTAAGATATCGGTGTTAAAATTCATCGTTTTCACCAAGGCAGGCAAAGACAAATCTGTAGCAACTGTAAGTAAGGACCAATATGTAAATAAAACATTTGCCTTCTTAACGGATACAAAGAAGATATTGTAGATAAAATAAACGCCAAAAATTCTTATAAAAAAGCAATCAATTTAGTTTATCAGTTAAAAACGTCAATCACACTACTTTTAAAACTATAACTCATAAATAAAAAAAATTGAGTACCATAATGTCTAAACATCTTTCTAGAAATGGTTTAAAAATCAGTTTTAATACCAACAATACGTTAAGGAAAATAATAAAAAATAACAAGCTCACGTAAAACAAAATAAAGAAATCAGGAGTTAACATGCTGAAGTGTGGTTCGTGTCCTAAACTGTATATTGATCAAACCGGCAGATGTTTTAAAAAATGTATAAAAAACGTAAAACTAGTTACATAAAAAAATTAAATAACTCACATTACGCAACTCATCTACTAAACGAATCACACGTATTTCATGACAATTTTAAAATTCTTCATTCTGCTAACAAAATCAAAGAAACTCAATTTTCTAGAAAGTATAGAAATTAGTAAATTTAAAACATGTGGGCAATTAGTTAACAATCAGGTAGATTTGCATAAGTCCCCCTTCGAAATCAGGACTAGCAATTTGGTAAAAACCTACAATCAATTAACTAACCAACAATTTATTTGTATATCAATTTTTCGAAAAGCTTTGAAAATACTGACAGCAAACCTATTGGTCTCAAATCGGAAACATTACATGGGCTCGTCACCTTGAGAAGTGACCTGTCATTGAGATGGAAAACTGAAGTATTAAATATATGACAAAAAAAAGGACAACCACAGGACAACGCATTCTTAATATTCCAAGGGTAATATTATCTGACCCAGCAGCAACCGATTTTAATTTAGAAAAACCAGACAAAACGTTGTCCTCGCAAACAAGTAAAAAATTGAATTCAGCCAAAATCGTTACCTACTATACTTCAGAAAGGATTCATCCGAGATTGGGGTAGCTATCTGCGATACAAAACTTATGAAGTAGTTTTTTACAAGGTCTGGGTTACTTAAGTTTTCAAGCAAATGACTAAACTTTTGCATATTTCTGTAGATATTCATTTGTTCCATTTGACAGGTCTTTACTTTTTTTTACTTTTACTTACCAAGTCAAAATACCACACGCCACCCACAGGAGTAGTAAACATGTTTTGTTCTGTTCTTGTCCAGAAGAACATCGGTAAGTCATGGACTTTTGACTTTGTAACTTACAGTTCTATTAGGTACATGAGAATCAAACAGAAAGAAGATATTTTCTGTGAAAGCCTAAACTGTATGCTCAACATTCTTTATATTGAATATTATATTATTTTAGAGCAGATAAGATTGTTTAGATCAATTTCGAAAGTTTCGTTGTCGGAAAATTTAAAATTCTCGTATTAGGTAATATTGGAGACTTATTTTGGTACCTTTATATTAAGTGCACCTTGTGTCCGTTGATTGTCAGACACGCTCAATTTCTGGTTACAAACGATTCGAGAAAATTGTCGAAGTACCCTTCTCTCAGAAACACTTAGTAAGTCTATGTTGTGCAACTGCATTTTCTTAAGAACTGAGAGCACCGATTCCATTAAGACAAGGAGGACGATAAAAAATCCCTCAATTTACACTACCAAATTTAATCTTAAGATATAATGGTTCAAAAATCCAACCACATCCACAGCCGCAACTTGTAACTTAGTTCTATAAAATAATCCCGGGGTGAAATTAGGCAAGTCGTTTAATAAAATTTCTTTTTTAATAACAATGACCCCTATCGCCATCTTTTTTCATTCATTTAATTATCTCTAGTATCCTACCATCCCTATGCCAGACATATTTGAAACCAACAGGTTTCAAATTGTTGCCTTTCTAAAAAGATTATTCGTTTCCCTTGTAAGCTCTTCATCTACAAAAATTCAGACTCCTCCAATGTACAGCTTCTAATAGTAAGTTTGTCCGTTTTAACTCTAGCTTTCAATATCTCTCGATTTTCTCTACCGATTTCAGAGAAATGACCAGGTAAGTCCTATCCTTGCTTTTAAAATGCTGAAAGCTGAATAAAGCTCATACTTTTCATTAAGAAAGTCTATGGATTTTCTAAGCTATTTTGTTGAAATTGTTATCTGACAAAACGAAGCCGAAATGTTTAAAATGAAAGGAACAGACTAATACGTTAATCAGGAGTATACGCGTTGTGATAGATCAAAAGCAATTAAGAAAAAAAAAATTTGTTTCGAGAACACGCCAAAAACTCAAATTATACTAGAATTTTTATGTTTTAATAATTAAGTCAAGGATTAGCTTTGATGGTAACAACTTGACATAAAAATTCTCTAAAACATCGACTTAATCAACCTTCTATCTCCCATAAAAGCAGTGTAGTAAGACTTGGCCATATGGAACACCCTATAGCAATATTCTTGTAGAACCTATCTCTATTGTTTTGATTATAATCTTATTATAAGACCAAAATCAAATACATTATATAAGTTGGTATTGAAATCTTCTGTTTACTGATGATATTAAAGCCTACCTATTTAACTTAAGAGATAAGGCATTTCTGTCTCTCTGCAAATGATATTATAATAATTATTTCCCAGTCATGCTGCGGACCATCTCGGCAATAACCGATAAAATCTTTTGTTCGAAAGTATATGGTATTTAGGCCAGGAAAACATGGAGACTAAGGAGAAAAATAAGAATAGTGCGGTTGAAAATGGGGAGGAGTATTTTGAACTGGAAGCACCCGACGGTGGTTGGGGTTATGTAGTAGTCGCAGCTACAGTTATAATATTTGTAAGTTAAAGTAAATTATCTTTATTATCTATTTTAAATCCACAAGAAGTTAAAATTAAAATAAAGAATTTCTAGACAATGCCAAAAGACATTCTACCTACATAACTATAGGCATTATATATTTAGTCATTCTCTATCTTTTACAGAAAGTAAAAATAAATTACTTTTTTTATTTTTTGATGTATGGGAGATTTTCTTTGTCCAGTATAGCAGTTTACAGCGACAATTTGACATACAATAAACAATTATTTTTGTACTCTCGTATTGTCATTATGTTTATTCGATTTTTATGAGTCTTTGTCCGGAAGGACATAAAGAAAACAAATGGATATGATTGTATACTAATAGGTTTACATATATTATTGTAATCTATTTTAGTAATCTTGATAAAGAGAAAATGTCATTATGAGGAAAGGTCTGTTTGAAAAGCTTAATCTATTTCTTTTACCAAAGTACCCATAACTAGGCTCATAATAAAACTTTATTTGTAAATAAAAAAATAACTATATTCTTTACGAGGGAAGTTCCGGGTAAAGGCCAATTTGCTAAATTTGATTTTTGAGCCAAAAGTCAATATAAAAACTGTTTTTTGAGCCATGACGCGCACAGACTTTCCGACGGAAACTGGAAATAACCGGTTTTCTGAATCTAGGAATCCTAAAATACAAGATTTGCAAGAAACTCGAGGGGTAATTTTTTTATGGTTTTAAGTAAAAAAGGCAGAGGTAAATATGTAGAATTTTTAATCCAGTTTTTATGTGTTATGTGACATAACCTTCAAATGTCATAGTTATATTAAAAACATTCGAGAAAATTGGCAAATATCCCTACTTCTCTCGTTTTTTTATTTTGCGGGCTAATAGAAATATAATATCAAAAATGCAACTTATCGTAAAATAAAAAAAATATGGCGGAAAAATTGGTTTTTTAACTTATTTGGGACCCTATATTGAGATTTGATGGCTAAATATGTAGGAGAAATGTTATATACAGCGTGTTTTCTTAAGTTCTCTACATATGGGACACTTTTTTATTAAATGTGTTCAGATTATTTGTTGCGTTTAGATTGACAAACAAAAATTTTTTTGGCTTTTTCTGCTTCAATTAATTTAAAGTTAAATATTTTTATTCAGTTGCGAAAAAGCCAAAAAAGATTTTTGTTTGTCAACTTTTTTATTATTGATTTTACAGGAAAAAGTCGCTCTTCATAAAAAGTTCTGCTTAAACAGAAAGTAGTATTAAATTGCTAATACTTGACATAATATGTACAGAATGTCTCAAATTCGAGCCTCAACATTGGGATTTCGGAAACCGTAAAGGATACGATGTGGATTAAACATAGTTTACGAAACTAATACCGTATGCCATTGTTAAAAAAAATTCTTTCGTTTGAGTCACTTTAAAAAATCTGTGTTTTTTTCTGGCTTTAGTTTAAAACTAAAACAAATTTCACTTTTCTATTAAACATTTTTATTCTTTATAAATTGATATCCTCAGATTAATGATGAGAAGTTTTACACGGAAAAAATTATATAGTATATTGTAATCGAAATAATTTAGTAAAATTTTAATATGTGTAATAAAATATGGCACTAAATATAAAATACTTTGCTTACCGATTATTTTTAGTAAAAACTTCTTATTAAAAATTATAATTAACATAACTATATAAATTCATAAAACTAGGTTCTTATAGAGGTATATGTTAACGGTTAAAAAATGATTTAAAAAATGCCATTTATCATATAAATTGGTAAAATATTCGGAAGTTTTTTGTAAATTTTCCTAAATTAAATATTCAACCTAATACATTCAACTAAACTTAAAAAATGTTTACTAAAATTAATTATTAAATGTAACTATACTGCTGTACTAAAATGTTTGGTAAACATTAAAAAGAAATGTACTTATTTTGTGCGAATAATAAAAAAGTATGGCAATTTGTAAAATTATGCATGGAAGAATTTCAAATATTATAATACAATCTACAATATAACAATTGCAAAAAGTCTTTTTTTCTAAAATATTATTGTACATATTTGAGGTACGAAATTGGCGATATTTGAAATCATTCCCCCGCAGTTCCACGGTAGAGACCGCCCCGGCGCTGTTGTTAAACATACCGCGTTTGTGAGTTTTTTCTGTTGACTTCCTTATTTTTATTTATGAAGACTAGGAACAAAATTGTTCTTTGATAAAGACTGTGTTTTGTTGTTTGCTTCGTGATGTTATGTGATTAAAACTATTCCTTGTCTATATGATGAATATTAATAAGGGTTTGGTTAATTTGGATAGTTATCTAAAAAATATAATCATGCGGAAGAAGGGAATTTAGGTGACATATTAAGCAAATGGGTGTTATAGTCGAATGCGGTCTTATCGTGCGGGTCCAAAGGTCACCAACATTATGAACCAAATCAGAAAACATAGTGAATACCAAAATGTTGAGTTAATGAGCTATTAAATCTCGATGGGCTATTTACAAATATACAGGGAGAAAGAAAATAGTTTTTTTTATTATATTACGCAATATTATTAAGATGGCCACTTAATATTATTTTATATATTAAATGCCGAGGGACTAAATAAGAAAATTCGCTAAATATGTATTTGGTTAAAATTTTTTGGTTGGCAAAAACAAAAATACACAATATGGCAAGCGCCTTAATAAAGTCGGAAGGCGGTTCGAATCAGTGGAACAATCAGGATATGTTCTGTTTATAAAGCCACTTAATGAAAGTGAGATTTTTTTATCAATCACCAAAAATTATGAGCCCCGCTTGACCTAAAAATCTAACCATTTATAGAGTGTCATTTATTTAAATGCGGGCCACCCCTGTGCAAAAAAAACTTCTTTTTTTTTGTATTGTGATAACAAAAAAAATTTATTTTGCAAAAATAATATACACTTTTGTTAAAAACACAAGATAATTAGTTATTACTTCCCTCGTGAGATTTTTTCAGATCTTTACGTTTAAGGGTCCCTAGATGCCGGAAGACATGTTTTCTCAATTCCGTCTGTCTGTAGGTATGTCTGTCCGTCAGTCTGTCTGCTTATCCGATTTCTTCAAATTTCAGTCTAAAATTAAGGACCATGCATGCGAAAAATACAGGCTATATATATATACAGGGTGTCCCGAACTGCAGTGTCCAAACTTTAACAGCGCATTCTGCATTCAAAATAAGCCCTAATTTTCTATATACACATATATCGGCAAATGCTTCGTTTTCGAAATACAGGGTGTTAAAGTTTTAAGAAAAAAATTGTTTTTTAGCCATAACTTTTTTATTACTTGAGATATTGTTATTAAATTTGGTAAACAGCCTTGGAGTAACAAAAAGGCATTTTTTTATTTGAAATATTTTTTAATGTTTCATCAGTGGCGTCCGTACGGGATTTTTTATTGAATATTCTTGAAGAAAAAATGGTACTCTACTGCTTTTTCTGAAAACAAAAATCATTCCTAAAATCCCCACTCAGTTTGGAGCAAATTTGATCCCTTGTCTTTTTTTTTGTGCGGTGTAAGGATTTCGAGTAAAAAACTAAAAACCATTTTTATGTATGGCATAGTTAAAATTTCCATTATTGTTAATTTCAGTAGCAAAACCTTTAAGGTGGGATTGTAACAGCAAGTTTTTAAAATTATTTGGTTTCCGATATTTATTTCATGCATTCCGGGTGAGTTCATAATTTCTGAATAACGTATGTAGGGTTTCTAAAATAAAAGCTTGTCTGACAACTAAGGAGAGATGACGTCATCGACCCGTTGTAATGGAGATTTGCATTATGTTTGGGTTATCAGGGTGACATCGCAGAAGCTAGCAGGCAACCTATTAAAATCTAATGTCATTGGTACTTACCATCATTGCTTCATTGTCGACTCTTGGTATGCCATGATTGCATTTTTGTGATAATTGAACAATTGCTAGGTTCGTCTTTAAAGTATGACAGATGAGTTTATAATTCTAAAATCGTCGATTCATTTTGTAAAACGGTAATTAGAATTAATTCAATTTTGAAGATGATACTTCATTTTACAGAAACTACTCTTTATTAACTAAGTTCGTAATTAATTTTACAAAAACTAGAATTCATAACTTTTATTAACTTAGATCGTGAAAAAAATTTACAGAGCACTTTAAATATCATTAAGGATTAATGTGGGCCTTAAAATTCACAATAATTGCTCAAAAGACGCTCCTCTAATTTCGACACGACAGGCTTGCTCTATCCTTAGAATCAGTTCTTCTCTTGTATGAACTGGTCTGGAATAAACTAAATTTTTCAAATAACCCCACACAAAGAAGTCGACAGGTGTGAGGTCAGGGGAACGTGGTGGCCAGGCTGTAGCTCCTAATCGTCCAATCCACCGTTCTGGATAATTATTATTTAACCACTCGCGATTTACAAGTGCAAAATGCGCAGGAACCCCGTTCATTTGAATCCAGAATTCGTTTCTAAGATTTAGAGAAATATTTTCTAGATATTGAAATAACTCATTTTGCAGAAAATCATTAAATAACTGTCCATCTAGGCGTGGTGGTAGAATATGGGGCCCGCAAAAAATTTCATTTATTACACCACACCAAACATTAACAGAAAATTCTTGCTGAAATGCTCTAGTTCGTACAACACGTGGATTGTCATGGCTCCAGATTCGTAAATTATGGAAGTTTACTGAGCCGCTTCAGGTAAATGTGGCTTCATCAGTCCATATAATTTTTTTTGAGAAGTTCTCGTCTTCATCTATTTGGCGCAAAAACCAATTGCAAAAACTGACACGTTTTTCGGCATCACCAGGTTGTAAGTTTTGAAGTGGCTGCATCTGAAATGGCTTCCTGTGATCTTTCCTCAAAACGCGATGAACCTTATTTTTAGAAACAAAAACTGCGTTGCCTTGTAAATTATGAGCTGCTTTGCGTAGGCTTAATGTCCTATCGTTGTCAAACTTATTTAAAATTACGTTTCGATATTGTTCATTTCTCCTACCTTCGTTTCTCGGATTCTTTTTGAGTCCAAAATTCCTAAACATTAAATGGGTTTTAATGAAAACTTGTTTGCAAGGTAATCTTCTATTTGGAAATCTTCGTTGGTATTCTCGTACTGCTGCATTTGCATTTCCATTACAGAAACCATAAACGAAATGAATATCAGCATACTCAAAGTTACTGAATAACACCATTTTGAAATCACTAGTTAGACTGATAATTACCTTTTTGTATAAACTGTAATGAACCAGACATTTATTTACTCTAAAAACTCAAATGTCACACTTTAAAGACGAAACTAGCAATTGTTCAATTGTTACAAAAATGCAATCATGGCATACCAAGATGTTAAAGGTTTTGCCACTGAAATAATTAACAATAATGGAAATTTTAACTACGCCATACATAAAAATAGTTTTTAGTTTTTAACTCGAAATCCCTGCATCGCACGAAAAAAAGGCAAGGGATCAAATTTGCTCCAAACTGAGTGGGGATTTTAGGAATGATTTTTGTTTTCAGAAAAAGCAGTAGCGTACTTTTTTAGCGTAATTTTTCTTCAAGAATATTCAATAAAAAATCCTGTACGGACGCCACTGATAAAGAATTAAAAAATATTTCAAATCAAAAAATGCCTTTTGTTACTCAAATGCTTAATAACAATATCTCAAGTACTTAAAAAGTTATGACTAAATAACAATTTTTTTCTTAAAACTTTAACACCCTGTATTTCGAAAACGAAGCATTTGCCGATATATGTTTGTATAGAAAATTAGGGCTTATTTTGAATGCAGAATGCGCTGTTAAAGTTTGAACACTGCAATTCGGGACACCCTGTATATATATATATATATATATATATATATATATATATATATATATATATATATATATATATATATATATATATATATATATATATAAATATATATATATATATATATATATATATATATATATATATAAATGTATATATATATATATATATATATATATATATATATATATATATATATATATATATATATATATATATATATATATATATATATATATATATATATATATATATATATATATATATAGCCTGTATTTTTCGTTAGCCCCGAGTTTCTGATAAAGCGATTTTACCGATGTTTATATATCAAATTTTGTCTTATAATTAATAAAAAAAATTACTTATTTTAAACATTTATTGCCTACAAAATTACACATGTACTGAAAAAGTAAGCAAAAAAATGGTGTCAAATCTAATTAAAAAAATTTTAAATTAAAATTCACTGGCTAATATTCAGGAGCCAGTGGCAAAAGCTCTGAGAATCGATATAAGGAATGTACAGAAACTTGTGCATGAAAAAAAAACATAATTTACTTCCGAAGAACATTAAGAAATGTACACGAAAAAATCCAAAGACAAAAGACTTAAGTTACAATGCAAAAATGGATATTCATAATGCAATTTATGATTTATACACGTCAAAGACTAATATAATCCTTCAGAAACTTTTTAATATTATAGATTAAAAAATATCATTATCACTTCAAAAATTCCTCATCTTCTGAGTCGTCCTCAAATGGCGTAATGATCATTGGTGCTATTTCGACATCTAGAACTCGTCCTCGATTCCACCAATCCCATATTAATTTCTCCGTATGTTCCACAGATTTCTTCCAATACTCTGGCGTAATATAATTTAATGAATCTTGCCAAACAATTTGCACTTCATTTGATGTAAGACCATCGTTCACGTGTTTTTCGTAATATGATTTTGCCCCAGCCCATATTAATTCTATTGCTTTAAACTGGCAATGGTATGGCGGCAGTGGTAAAACCTCATGTCCATTTTCTCGTAGTATTTCATCTACAGCTTATATTGTTGGTTTTTTAATAGATCCATTAAAAGAAGTTCTAGTTTCAGCCTATTGGGTAAAGGATTTTGTTTTTGTTTTATTAGCCGGTCATAAATATCACTTTTATTTCAGGATGAAGTAGGTTATTTATTTAATATTCTTGAATGCTAAGATACATTGTCCAAAATGACTAAAGATGGAACATCTAAATTTGGAATTTTTCAAACAGTTCACAGTTCATATTATCATGGTAGTCCATACTTTTGGATGTTGAAGAAAACAGTAAACTTGCACCTGGGAGAAATCCTGTTGAAGAACCTGCATGCAAAATGATGAACCGTGTTCCCGCCCCACGTCCCTTTTTTCTCTTGACACTTTTTACAGACTCGTCCTGCCAAGATTTCGAACCACTTCCATTAGAAAATATCCAAGTCTCGTCTAAAAATACCACTTTTCTAAAATTTGAATTAACATTTTCCGTGTATTTCTAAAAAACTGGATACGCTGACTTGCTATATGTGGCAACCTGCATAAAAATCTTCAATTACAGTCCTTTTTATATCGAAAACCCAACATTTTTATATATTTTGACAACGATTTTAGTCCAATTTCCAATATGCCTCGATTTTTTAAAGCTTCTTTTAAAACTTGAAGGGTTGTATTAGTTTTTGATGTGTATAAATCGTAAATTGCATTACGAACATCCATTTTTACATTGTCACTTAAGTGTTCTGTCTTTGGCTTTTTTCGTGTACATTTCTTAATCTTCTTCGGTAGTAAATTATGCCTTTTTTCATGCACAATTTTCTGCACAGTCCTTATACCGATTCCCAGAGCTTTTGCTACTGTCTCCTGGATAATGGCTGGTGAATTTTCATTTTCGTAATATTTTATTAGATTTAATACCATTTTTTTCGCTTGTGGATGCAAAAAACCCGAAATTTGTTTTCTATTACTAATTTTGTCACTGACTTGTCAATCTGACTTTGAAGTGACATCGCTCAAAGATTTTTGCAACTGCTGGTATTTATATGTTTATCCTCTTTTTTCATATGAAAATATCATAGGTCTATCTAATTCATCTTCCGAATTTTATGCGAAGGATATGATTACACGTAATAAAAGAAAAACAAACTTAAAAAGTTTGTCGTTGATAAATTGTATGACCCGCACGCTAACGCTGCTTTTGACTATAGCTGTTTTACTAACTGTATGTGAAGGTAAGCTGCTTACATCTTATCAATAATATCTTTTTATGTCATTTTGGAGGTAAAACTGAATAAATTAACATTATTTTAAGGTTATGTTATTACCTAAAACAACCTAACCTAAATTTGTTTGGCCAAAAAAATAATTAGAATTATGTTGTCACTAAAGACTTAAGAAGTTCTAGAAGATGAAAAAATAAAGTGTATTCTGTTTCCCGATAACTTTAAATTTTATGAGTGGCGTTAATGTCGAAGTTTTATTTCAATATAACCATAACCAAGTAAAGAAATAATTTATTGTTTTCATGTGTACGAAAATTATGTTTTCTGTTTTTGATATGAAGATTGTCTTGGAAAGTGCAGCAGAGTTACGAAAGAGAGCTATTATATAAAATGTCTTGCTATCTCACTCTCTAACAGCATCTGGCACCTCTATCCTACATGGTTCAATAATTATTATTACAGTTTATAATCAAAATGGTTTGCATCACAGCGTAGTATTTTTAAAATTTAATATTCAGTTTAGTAAAATTTAAAAAAATTGTATTTTTAACGGCAAAATATATGTTTTTTCTAATACAATAATGTATTATAAGTTTTAAAATATAGGATTGTAGGGTATCTATATTTTATTTTGAGTCAAACCCAAATTAATAGTTTCTTAAAATGGTTTTAACGTTTAACAGTTTATTAGTAAACAAGTACAAAACAGTATAATAGGACTTAAAAATAACTTGAAATAAGCTACATAATATTATTTAGGAAAAATAGTAAAACGTATTACATATTTAACAATGTGTTTTTTTTTATTTTTAAATGAAGCATTGTAACTTAATTTTACTATATTTTTTTGCGCGTCTTTTAAAAATATTTAGTTGTTCTATATAGAACTTAAAATTATAGTTAAAGGTATATTTTTTTTGTTATGTATGCAATATTTTTCATTCCGTCATTCGTTCTTGGAACCCTAAAATCAACAAAAAAAAATATAAGCCTGACAGATTCATGTAATCGTAAAAAAATCATTCTCCGAGACTGTTACATTTTTAAGGTCCCTAGATGCGAAAAAACATGTTTTCCAAATTCCGTAGGTATGTCTGCCTGTTCGCGGCATAGCTTAAATACTACTTGTCCATTTACTTTAAATTTTGGTCAGAAATTAAGAGGTATATGGGGATGATATGATAATATTTTGATACAAATAGAACGGAACAAAGTGGTGAGTTAACAAAATGAAAAATATTATTTAAAAAACCTACTTATCTAATTTCCCTAATTTTTGCAGAACGATTGAGTGGAACATGGAGACGAAATGTTAAAAAGGTTGCTATAAATTCAAGACGGCGCCGGCGGGACAAAATGGCGGCCTAATAAAATTTAAACAAAAATCAGTCTGAAACACCTTTTTTTATTCAATTAATTGAGATTTTGCGTAAGAATTAGGTGTGATGTAGAAATGAATTGGTAAAATTGTGTTAAGAATTAGAAATGAATTGGTAAAATTTTGGTAAGAATTCAAAATGGCTTAACAAAATGAGAGCCAAATCAAATGTATTCGTGAAAAAAATCACTCTCCGAGATTTTTTCAGATCTTAACGTTTCATGATCTCTAACTGCCAAAAACAATAGGTTTTCTCTCTACCTCGCTCAGTCTGTCCGTTCGAGACATAGTTAAAAAATTACTTACCGGAAAAACTTTAAATTTTGTTTTGTTTTTGTAAATAAAATTTAAATTGTAACATTTTTGTAAAAATCTAATGTTAAAAGAATTATCATTAAATTCTATTTATGTATTTACCTTAAATTTTTCATAAAAGTCAAGTATAGAATGAACTGGTAAAACTTTGGTATATATTCAAGACGGCGAAACAAAAAGGCGGCCTTAAAAATAATGAAAAAAAAAATTAGTCTGTAGAAACTACTCGATTAACTTGTCATTTCACGCCAAAAATTAATGTTTTCTCAATTCCGTCGGTCTGTCTGTCTGTTTCACTGTCTGTTCGCGGCATAGCTAAAAAATATTTATACAATTGACTCTAGTTCTGGCAAAATTCCAAAAAAGAATCAATTGTGACAAGCAATTAAGATAGAAAATATTTGTTTCGGGAACACGCCAAAAACTCAATTTATACAAGATTTTTTTTGTTTTTTTGATTAAGTCAAGGATTAGCTTTGATGGTAACAACGTAATATAAAAATTTTCTAAAACATTCTATCTGTCATAAAGGCAGTGTGGTAAGACTTAGCTATATGGGACACCCTATAGCAATATTCTTGTAGAACTTTTCCTATCTCTATTGTTTCGATTATAATCTTATTTTAAGACCAAAATCAAATACATTATATAAGTTAATATTGAAATCTTCTGTTTACTGATGATATTAAAGCCTACCTATTAAACTTAAGAGATAAGGCATTTCTGTCTCTCTGCAAATAATATTATAATAATTGTTTCTCATTCATGCTGCGGACCATTTCGGCAATAACCCATACAATCTTTTGTTCGAAAGTAAATCGTATTTAGACCAGGAAAACATGGAAACTAAGGAGAAAAATAAGAATAGTGCAGTTGAAAATGGGGAGGAGTATTTTGAACTGGAAGCACCGGATGGTGGGTGGGGATATGTAGTAGTCGCAGCTACAGTTATAATATTTGTAAGTTAAGGAAAATTATCTTTATAATCTACTTTAAATCCACAATAAATTAAAATTAAAATAAACAATTTCTAGGCAATGCCTAAACATATTATAACACTCTTACAAACCTTCTTTCTTTGTCCAGTATAGCAGTTTACAGCGACAACTTGACATACAATAAACAATTATTTTTCTACTCTCGTGTTGTCGTTATATCTATTTTAGTATTCGTGAGAGACGAAAATGTCATTATGAAGAAAGGTCTCTTTGAAGGGCTTAAACTATTTCTTTGATCAAAGAACCCATAACTTACCTCATAATAAAACTTTATTTATAAATTAAAAAAATAAATATGAGTATATTCCTTACGAGGGAAGTTCCGGGTAAAGGCCTCTTTGACCAATTTGATTTTTGAGCCAAAAGTCAATCTAAAAACTAGTTTTTGAGCCATGACGCGCACAGACTGCCCGACGGAAACTAGAAATAACCGGTTTTCTGAATCTAGGAATCTTAAAATACAAAGAGTTGCAAGAAACTCAATGGGTAATTTTTTATGATTTCAAGTAAAAAAGGAACGGGTAAATATGTAGAATTTTTAATCCGATTTTTATGTGTTACGTGGCATAACCTTCAAATGTCATAGTTATATTGAAAACCTTGGAGAAAATTGGCAAAAATCCCCACTTCTGTCGTTTTTTTATTTGCAGGCTATTGAAATATGGCATCAAAAATTCAGTTGATCGTAAATTAAAAAAAAAATGTCGGAAAAATTGATTTTTAAATTATTTAGAACCCTGTATTGAGATTTGATGGCTATATTGAGTGTGAAATGCGGATGAACTGCTAAAAATATTGCTACAAATTTAAGATGACGGGACAAAATGGCAGCCTAATAAAATTTTAAAAAAATCAGTCTGAAACAACTTTTTTTATTCAACTAATTTAGATTTTGGGCAAGAATTAGGTGTAATATAGAAATGAATTGGTAAAATTTTGGTAAGAATTCAAGATGGCTGAACAAAATGAGAGCCAAATAAAATGTATTCGTGAAAAAATCACCCTCGAGATTTTTTCAGATCTTAAAGTTTCACGATCCCTAATTGTCAAAAAAAAGACAGTTCTTACTACCGTCGCTTTGTCTGTCTGTTTGTTCGCGATATAGTTACTTACCGGATTAACTTCAAATTCTGATCAAATATTAAAGGTCATATAGAGACGACATGGTAACAAGTTTTTCATAAAAATCAAGTGTGGAATGAACTGGTAAAACTTTGGTATATATCGAAGATGGTGAAACCAAATGACGCCCTTATAAATTGTTAAAAAAAAATTAGTCTATAGAAACTACTATTAATTTGTCATATTTCACGCCCAAAATTTATGTTTTCTCAATTCCGTCGGTCTGTCTGTCTGTTTCGCGGCATAGCTAAAAAATATTTATCCAACTGACTATAGTTCTATATTCTGACAAAATTCCAATATGAGGGAACAAAATGGCGGCTTAGTAGAATGTTGAAAAATGTATTACTAAAAAACTATTTATCCAAAAATCAAGTGCGACATGGGAACAAACTGGTACACAATTTGGTACGAATCCAAGATGGCGAAATGAAATGGCGGCCTAATAAAATGTTTAAAAAATCAGTCTGGAAAACCACTCATTCGATAACTCTCAAATTTTGGTCAAGAATTAGGTGTGACCTAGAAATTAATTGGTAACATTTTGATATGATTTCAAAATGGCATAACACAATTTATGGATATATTTATTTTATATCTTTTTTTAACTTTATACAAATTTTATAAACTATTTTATTTGATTTTTTTTTCAAGTTATTACCAAACAAGTATATGGATTCATAAGATGTGTTATCTCTCTGTAGTGAATTTCTGTACGAGAGTAGTGCGTAAAGGCGAATTTATCGATTTTCTAATATTTTTTAAAACATTTTAGTAGGCCGCCATTTTATTTATTACCAGTTCATTCCAACGTTCGATTTTTGTAAAAAACGCATACTGAACTTTTACCAAAATATCACCAGGTCATCCCCATATGACCCTTAAAATTTGAAATCAATCTGATAAATAGTTTTTAAGCTATGCCGCGGGTTGACAGGCACACCGACAGACGGACCGACGGAATTGATAAAATATATTTTTTGCCAACTAGGGACGCTAAAACGTGAAGATATATAAAACCTGAGGGGGTGATTTTTTTTAAACACTTTATTTGGCCGTTATCTTGAATTAATACCACAGTTTTACTAGTTCATCTCTATATCAGAATTAGTTATGGCACATTAAGTAGTTTCTCGGCCACCATCTTGGGCCGTCATCCCCATAAGACCCTTAATTTTTGGTCAAAATTTGAAGTCAATCGGGAAAGTAGTTTTTTAGCTGTGCCGCGAATAGACAGACCGACAGACTGACTGACAGACAAATAGACAGACAGAGCGACGGAACTGAGAAAACATGTTTTCCGGCATTAAAGGAGCCTGAAACATTAAGGTCTGAAAGAATCTCGGAGAAATGTAAAAACTTTTAAGTACAGAAGTTACAGGATTTTTCTTGTATTATAATCTAAAAGTATCAAATATTTGATAAAGTCATTAAAATATATGCATAACCTATATTATTTTAATGGGACACCTTGTATATTATTTTTTCATTAAATTATATTACGGTTTTTGTCAATTTCGTACCTGGAACAAAATTGAAAGTGAAGGCTTTTATTTTAATCGTCGATTTTTCTCGCGGCCTTTTTTAAAATTAATTATTTAAGATAATTTTGTTTAATTTTTACTCTCATAATAATAATATATTATTGAACGAGCATATAATAATAGCCATTATATGAGAGCAAAACTATACTTTATTTAATCTATATTCATATGTTTTAATTATTCAGTTTTGTGCCACGTCATCATTTTGCTATAACCGCCTATTTGATAAACTAAAAAAACTATGGCTGTAATGATTACTCACTGATAATAGTGAAAAAAGTATACCATTATAGTTGAAGAAACACTAGTTTAATGAGTTTATTATGGAACAGGCGTGGATAAATGTATTTATTATATGGGAGGTTATTATTTTAACTGCTTAAATTTTATCTTTCAGGAATTCAATTTTAGGGTTAAAGATTATAAGTTTTATACACAACAATAACAGTGCATCATTTCTTTGATCTCGATTGTTACGAACCGACACAATGATCCAATTAGTCAACTTAAAATACAATTGCAATAAATTAATCTCCAATTGTGTCAACAAGAAATAAACTGATATAAATGCACAAGATGTGTTGGTGGAATGTTAGCAGTCTCTTAAAGATAATGCTATGACCTATTTATGTAAAGATGGGTACTACTAAAACAATTTTAAAACGAATTTTTCTTTAAAAATAATTTTTTTCCATCTTTTTTATGGTTTCTCCCACTTTTTCCACCTATGACAAAAAAGTAAACGTAGCAGATAACCTCGGACCAAAGATTATTTTTTTGACCGAAGCCGTTGCCGAACTTCGCCTTCCCTTACTCCTTCACCCAATAGTCGAACCCGAAGCCAAAAGAATTCTCTTCTATTTAAACATTAATATCTAATTTTAACAATTCCTTACATTTTTGTGGCTGTAAGTTGTAATACGATAAGCAGAATTTATTTGAGGTTAAGTTTTTAATACATGACAAAATTAACACAAATAAAAACTAAAATAAGAATATTTGTGACTAAAAACAATACTAATGAAATATCGTGGTTTCTTTTATTTTAACATACCTAAAAAAAACAATTTTTTTTCTTTGATACAATAAGAAAAAATCGGTAAAATGGCTTTTACCTGGAACTTTCTTCGTAACGGAGTCCACCGCACATATAGCACAGTTAATATATACATATATAGTTATTTATATACCTTATATCAATATTACTGTCACTTTTCTTGAAAAAGTGTAATTTCATTACGAGGAAAGTTCTGTTGCAAGAGTCTTACCTATTTTTGTATCCAAGTATCCAGAGCTTACTTTATATTAAATCTCTCGTATTAATACAATGTATACAACACCTATATATGTATTGCCACATAAATATATGTATGCATATATTTTGTTAAATGTGTGTAATGAAAATAACCAATTTTTTAAAATTTATTTTCCTTCATATTAATTTTACATATGTTTTCTACCTTTTTTGCTACATTTGTATATTGTTTCTGTCTAGCCGAAACTCATCTTTCTGGTCAGGTCTCTTGAATAGTTATATTGAGCTTGCGCAAATAAGAATTTGTTTTATTTTCATTTTTAACCGTCATTCAGATTAACCCAAACATATATTTTTTATCTACACACATTTTTGACGAAGATCTAACATACACATATATATACAAACATTCATTCATTTACCATACCGACTTAAAAAATATCACTGCTTCGATTCTCCAGTATACCATTTTTTAAATTTTGTTTTTATTTTTTGTTAATTTATTTTAATTTTAATATTTTTATTTTTTTGTTAATTTATTTACATAAAAAATTAACACATTTGTTATTTACCTTCATAAAAATAAGGTATTTATTCTAGAAAATCGAATTTTACCGACTTTTTGAACATTTAGTTAAGCCGTCATTTTGTTTTAACATGTAGGATTGAGAAAATTTTATCACTGGTGCTCGTGATTGTCTCCGTCAACTTTGAGTAGTTACCAAAACCTCATGACACTATTTTACTTCTTTTTCATGATATGAGAACACAACATTTATTGAAAAACTACCGGAACGATCAAATATTTTAGCATTTACTGAAAATTTGTACATGAAATTTGTTGTTGATGTACGATCGCACTATGATATTTACAATGTTGTCAAGTTTGTCGCCTTTCTTTTTTTTATTGTAACCAAACATCTATTTTTATTGTTCTCCATTACCTCGGTCTACATTATTTTTACCTCAAGATATTCAGTTTCCATTTCTCTAGTTTTTCAAGATAATATAACACACAAAATGGAATCACAGAAACAACTACTCCGCTGGCTAATACAACAAACGGCACTGAATTACACTGTTGGCTCCTGGCTTTCGTTGGGAGTAATATTGTTAATATGTTATATTTCACATTACACCAACGCCTTAACAACACTGTTCCTTTGCCCTACACGGAGCTTGTTGGTTTATGGCGACTTGCGAAATGCGATCGTCGCACAGTGTAAGTTGGTATATAGAGTCGTTGGCCAAAAATATTTTTTTGTTTGAATCTGCCCTGTTTGGCTTGGGACGGTACATCAAAAAATTGCTAGATGTTTATATAAATTAAAATTTGTATTTTTCGAAAAATATATACAGGGTATCTTAAAAGATTATGAGCAATTTAATCAAATTATTTAAAAAGATATACTACAAGTACTATATTACAATTTGCGCAAATTAGAATGTTCTAAAAGATTTTTCCTAAATAATAAACATTTATTTATTCATTTTCTGCAAAACTGGTAACTTTGGCAACACCGGTTATGATCCATAACCCATGTAAACTAAATTTAATTTATTAATATTTGATCATTCCAGTTCTTTTGAATTACCCTGTATGTGAATTAATAGTACAATTATATATTTTTCGGTAGCTTTTAGATCAAACAAATTAAAACATATTTTTTTTAAAACTTCAAATAGTCCTCCTCCTAAATTTTAAATTTTATATATTTTAGCATCAGTTGTTTTTAAATATTGGTTGATATTTAGACTAGATACAATTTATGTTATTTTATATAGTACAATCAAATTCCCAGGATTCCATGAAATACTAAAATTTTTCAAAATGATTGCGCTTTTGGCTACCTATTTTCTGCTCATGAAGTTATTCGTATTGAAGTTGTATTACTGGAAGTATAAAACTGACTTTATTATCAAAATTACTTCCATCTCATTATTGGAGACATGCAAAGTCGTCACCGAAGTGGTATAGTAAATCTGGAAGTGATTATGGCACCAGCAATTTTGTCACCATGGTTTGCCCAAGGCAAATTTAGTATTTTTCTACTTCCGCCTGCCGTGAAGACAAAGGATGTGTGATAGAACTCGTTTTGCAATTCCAAAAACACCTAATTTGGGCTAACTAAAAGAGTAGTCTGATAAATATATTATTGTGAATTAAGCTCCAATTAATTATAGATTTGTTTAGTTTTAGGTCAATTTATTTGCTATTTTAATTAATTACTTAATACTTAAGTACTTACTATAATTAGGAAACCATGGTTCTTGGGATTAGACCGTGTCAAAATGGAATCACTTTCTTTTTTGACACGGTCTAATCTCAAGAACCATGATTTCTTAATTGACCACAGCCGTAAAAGCTTTCGTTCTATGTTACTTACTATAATATTTAATTACTTACCTTAGTTTTTGATCTGTTACAACTGGAACATTTGGTGTCAGAAACAGGATTAGGATCCAGTTGAAGAAACTAGAAGCAATAATCATGTTAGCAAAATTGGATTAATGAACTTGATTATTGCAATGCCTAAGGACATACAGAAAAACCAAGAAGAATTAAAAAGACATGTAGAAATCTCAAGAAGAAATGAAGAATAGACTTAAAGAAGACATTAAGAGAAGGCAAAAAGTTATAAATAACGAACTTAAAGCAAACATGAAGAAAATCCAAGAAGACATTAAGAGAACCAAGAAAATATAAAAGACGAACTACGAGACATTTAGAGGAACCAAGAAAACATGAAGCAAGAACTCAAAGAAGACATGAAATCGAAAACTAACTAAAGCGTGAATTTACAAATGGCATGAGGAAAAATCAAGAAGACATGAAAAAAAAAATGGAAAAGTACCAGAAAGATTTGAAACAAAGAGTAAAAGACATGGGAATGAATCAAGAAGAAATAACCAAAAAAACGTGGTTGAACTGACACTAACCGAAGAAGAAGTAAAAGAGGAAAATAAATAAAGTCCATAACCAAATGTCACAGAAAGTTCAGAAATGTAAAGGATATTGGGCTTTATGGGATTCTTTAGTGATAAAACACGGTCTGCTGAAAATAATCTGGGAAAGTTCTGATGCAAAAAAAACTATTGTGCCCTCAAAAGAAATTCTCACAGTTTTGCAAGCTTTACACAATGGTAGTGGACATTTTGGTGTGAAAACTCTCGAAAAAGTCCGAGAAAGGTTTTTCTAGTTGGGGAATTATACAGATATCAACTATTGTTGCCGAATTGGATTGTGCATCCAGTAAAGGACCGTACTCGTGTCAAAATAAAACCGTTCAATGTGCGAGCACTGTTTGAACGAATTGCCCTAGGTGTAGCAGAGCCAATTCCAGTTAGTAGGTCCTGCAATCGCTAGTAGTGATGCATTAGTTTAGTAAATGGCCAGAAGTCCAATACCCAATTAAAAAGCCATCATCGTTGCCTACATACTATTTTATGAATGGATTTGTCAATATAAAATACCAAGGAAAATACACTCGGTCCAAGGCAGGAACTTTGCACTCGATGTACTCAGAAGTTTGTACGGTCTTTTAGGAAACCAAAAAATAAGAACAACACCTCTTCATCAGCAGTCAGATCGAGAGTCAGATGGAATGGTTGAAATATTTAATAGAACTTTGGAGAACTACCTGAAAATCTAGAAATGGTATAATTGCATTCAACCATTTTTACTGACTTATCTTTCTACAGTTCAAGAATTCACTGGAAAAAGACCTGCTAGTACAATATTCGGATTAGATTTGTAGCTTACAGTCGACTAAGTTCCTATTTAGGATTGTAAAGAGACTCCTTGAAATTTGGAAAATTCCTGTCTTGCAATATTTCTTATCTAAAAGTTACTTTAAATGTCATAGTATTATTAATTCACGTATTTTTATAATAAAACATGTAAACTACCATCATAATTATTTTTGGGTAACTAAAAAGCGAAATCCATAGTCCATCAAGAAAATTATCTTAATTTGTGGACACTCGTCCAAAATAAATTTTAAGACTAAAATAAAAGAATCCACACATGAATGGAATGCGCAAGAAACTACAATTTGCCTAATAATATAAGTATTTAAAGAAATTTAGTTGTAATATAATTTTGCTAATTTTTTAGCTACTTAGTTATTAATATAATTAGTTTTTATGTTTTATTAATTCCTTAATACCACTGAAATCTATGAGCCTTCTTAAAAGTAAAAGAAATCCTTGATAAAAAAAAGATGATTCATTATAAAAATGTTCTAGGTAAAGACTTCCACTGTGTTAAGTGTGGGTTTCAACTTTATACAACAAATAACAAGCCTTAGGATACTCAGATTTTTTTAACAGTAGTCTAGGACTAACAACGGCATTTCTTTATATGAAGAGATAATTAGCTATTTTATTTTTATAGAGCGTGACCATTATCCCACTAGCTGCATTTGGATTAGTATATGGTGACTTTTTAAGATCTATTGGTGATGAAACCACAGGGACCACTATAACTAATGGAATATTTAATACAGTTTATTCATTTACAGGTAAGTTGTCTGTAATATAAGTAAGTTTCAACCTGAATACTGATTACATTCAGCAGTCGAATTTATTTTGCTTATGGCATTGAATTAAAAAAATCCTTTTAACTCCCTAAATAAATGCTATTTGTTGAATATTGTTCTAATATAGTATTTTTATCAATAAAAAATACATAGTCTAGCTCTTGGGCAAAAACAAATGTATATATACATTAATAAAGGTTTCGTCCTAACGGGCATCATCATATCTAAGATAACAAACATTACAACGAAAGATACAATTAAATAATAAATAACTTTATCAAAAAATAATACACATTTTACAATCTACATAAATAAACAAACATAAATAAACAATGACATAATTAGATACAAAACAATACAATTTGTACTTAATTATTTCGTTAATTGGTTATCTTCATTTGTTTAGGTTGTTCGTAAAATGTGTATTCTTTTATGGTAAACCTGTTTATTTTTTAATTGTATTTTCCGTTGTTATGTATGCTTATTTAGGTCTGATGATGCCAGTTAGGGCGAAACGTGTAACCGATTCTTAATTTAAAAATTTGTTTTTGACTAAGACCAAGACTTTATGTTTTTTATTGTTAAATTACGAGTTCTCTTCGAGATAATATAGACACCTTGTTCATTATAGTATTTTAATTCACTACCACCGTTGATTCAATACTATGTTTTAGGGCTCCTCGCCAATGGACTGTTGAGCAGATACTCCTATAGGAAAGTTGGGATCATGGGATCCGCAATGTTTCTATTGGGCGCCATTGGTCTAATTTTTGTGCAGAATTTATATCAGCTGATCATATTTCTTGGAGTTATAGAAGGTAGACACTAACTTATCAAATTTTTAACAAATTATTATTGGTCGATCACTTCCATCCGAAAGCCTCAATATACACAATTTTTAAAGGTTTTCACTTTTTTCTTTTTATTTATTATTCGTATTATATTTTATATTTTTTTGTCATATACACATTTTGGCAAAACTACCTCATCCCTTATTTGAATTAAATTGTTCATTGATATTTAATGGCTTGATAGAAATAAGTGTACCTCAAAGTAACAAATCTTCACTCTTATAATCAACAAACTTTTAATTTTTTTATATTTGCTTTTGGTTTTTTTTATTATATGTTAGCTTTGATTGCAGGTAACGGCCTCTATCATATCAATATATTTTTTAATATGTCGATATTTTTCACTACTCCAATGCTTATAATGGATATTAAAAAAAATAATAGAGATATCAACATTTGGTAAAAGGCGTTTATTTGATGAGGTAAATGTAAAATAAAAACGACTTCCCACCACTACACTGATGGGACCCCAAGAAAAAGCAAAACAATTGCAATAACATCAAAAGTCTCACAATCAAAAATTAATTTAAATACTCTTCTGGATAATGAGATGTATACAGGGCATCCCATAAGTACCCAACATGGATTTTTACTTTTTCTTTTTAGGAAATTATCAAGGATTAAAAATTAAATTAAAAAGTTAACGGCGTCAGCGATCTTAAGCCTCGCGACGCTACGAACTACCTAACATCTGAACAGAGCTGTCGCAATTACTTTCAACAAGTAATTCAGTTACAATTACTAAATACGTTCAAAGATTGTTAAAAAATCAACTACCAATTACCATCATTCCGAAAAAAGTAGTTCAATTTCCAAATACTTTTAAAAAGTATTCAATTCCCTATGCAGTTACCTTGATTCAAATACTGCGAAGTAATTAACTATTCCAAAAGTAATTAAATTTCTTTAATTACTCAAAATTAGTTCAATTACTTCTAATCCATACAACTACTTGTGGTGTCTCTAATACTTTAAAATTAATTTAAATACTGAGACGCCACTAAAACTTTAAGTTATTATTATTTAAATTTAAAAAAGTTTATCTCTCTGTCTATACAAACCGGTATTTAATTTATTTTATTCATTATTTAGTATTGCAGTAAGCAAAATTTTAATGAAGATATATATTTTTATGCAACTACCACCGACAAATAAAATGGTTTCGATTTTTTTTGCATATACATACATATAATATTGATTTTAATTTTATAAAGCTAATGGCAATAATATATCAAAATACTAGTTTCACAAAACACAACCTTAACTTAGATATTAAAAAATGCATTTAATAATTGCACTTTTATAAACCCCATGCGACACGTTCATAAAATAAAAAGAAACGCAGCCTCAACTGGATTCATTAAACCACTCTGTATGGTATTAACGTATTGGGTTATTGGCCAGAAAATATTTTAAGTTTTTCTTCCATGCGGCAGCAGAATTAACCATCTGTCAAATAAACTACCGACTTTTATCTAAAAAATGTAAGTGCCAGACCAAGCATTATAGAAACATTAAGAACACTAAGTAGAGCAATTTTATTCGAATGTACTTTTTTTGCTTATATAGATTTTATAAAATGGCTGCGTTAACATGGCGAAAGTAGAAATTAGAAGATTTCCAGGACAAACAATTATAAAATAAATAACATTAAGCATATTTATTTTTATGGCCATACATTTTGGGCCACAGATACGAAAAAAGCGAAGCGCACCAGTAAAAAGAAAATACATACACTACTTTGACACCTTACGCTTTTTTATACCTTTGACCCAAAACTTATTGTCATAAATTAATATGTCAATGCCTAAATTTTATTTTTTACTTCACTACATAAATACGTGGATTTTAATTTTTTTATAACAATTTTTAATAATTATTAATTATGTTGTGTTCTATTACATTAAGTATAGGCACCTTTCTTTTAAATTCAGGAAAACTTATTTTTAATTGAAAAAATTAACCTCCGGATGCATTAAAAAGGTTGAGAGTTAGAAAAGAATCTAATAATTTCAATAGAAATTAAAACTTATAACACTGTCATATATTGAGTGATCCATTCCACATGTCTCTTAAAATTATAAATATCAAGTTAGATTCTAATAAATATCTTTGGAGTTTAATAAAAAATAATAGAAATAAAGAAACTGATAACAGCATACCCTCAGATCTCTCTCCGGACATTCTTAATGACTACTTTGTTGGCATCGCTCAGTGCTCACAGCAAAGCTTAGTTCATAAAACTCCAAATCTAAATAATATAGTAACTTTTTTGAATATTCCCACAGGTAAATTCTCTTTTAGAGAAATTACTTTCAATGAGGTAAGAGAAACTATCGATTCTCTAAAGAATAAATCATGTAGAGATATGTTTTAACTTAACGTTACCCTATTAAAATCTAGACGAAATATCATCATTATATTTGGACAGAGGAAGCTGAATTTCCAGATGACCTCAAAATAACAAGGGTGACCCCCATTTTTAAAAGGGGTTCAAAAAATGAACCATCTAATTATCGACCTATCTCCATATTACCAGTTTTTTTCAAAGATTTTTGAAAGATGTTTATCATTTCAAATATGTCAATATTTTGAGAACAATAACCTTTTCGTGAAGAATGAATATGGTTTTAGGAAAGGGCATAATACAGTAATAGGTATCATCAACTTAGTTACGGATATCTTAGAAGCATTTGAGAATCTGCAGCATTCGGCAGCGACATTTTATGACCTTACTTTGACTGCGTCCCACATGACTTGTTGCTTGAGAAGCTCAAAATCTATAACTTTGACATTTTAAGTGTGCGTCTTTTGGAGTCATATCTCTTGGAACGTGTTCAGAGTGTTGAGATTGGTGGAACGTCTTCTGCAAAGAGAGAGCATAGAGCAGGAGTTCCCAAAGGCTCTGTACTGGGGCCTATTGTTTTCATTATATATAATAATGATCTGCCACTTGCAGAAGATCATGCAAAGTACACTCTATTTGCGGATGACACCACCCTTCTCACTGTTCACAATGATATAGATACTCTCATATTGGAGTCGTTTGAGGCGGAATCAAGGGCCTTGAATTGGTCCCAATCAAATAAATTAATCTTAAATGAAACCAAAACGAAGAGAGTTATTTTTAGCCTAAGATCCTTTGATGCTCTGAACGATTTGGGCACAGCGGACGGAGCTAAGTTTTTGAGAATTCATTTAGACTCCAAATTAAAATAGGATGCTCACATAGATAATTTAGGAAAAAAGCTCTCTGCCAACTGCGAACTGCCTATTTTGCTATATGCCACACTCATATATCATATGCTACGGTCATATGGGGACAAGCAGCACAATGGCACAGAATATTTGGTCTACAGAGAAAATCAGTAAGGATGGTAGCTGGTATGGGGTATAGGGAAGATTGTAGGAATCAGTTCGTAAATTTGAAGATTTTAATACTTCCTTGTATTTTTATCTTACAGAACCTTTTATATGTCTAGGATAATTTGCGAGATTTTAAAAGACATGAATTCTTACATGACCACAATACTAAACATAAAGTAAATCTTGTAACGCCTAGATATAGAATTAAAAAATGCCAGAATGGTCCAAATTTTATGGCTTTAAAGTATTACAATAAACTCCCATTACTTAAAGGGTTACCAAGAAAACAATTCAAAGATGTACTGACTAGGTTTTTAATAAAGTGTGCTTTCTACACATGTGATGAATTTTTAAAATGTGACTGTAATGATATGTAGAATTTTGATACCAAGATCTATTTTAAACTGTTCTAATATGTTTGTTTAGCAAGTAAGTTTTTTTAATTTTTAATCTATATATTTATATTTTTAGACTAGGGTTTTATTAATGTAAGCATTTTCTCATTATTAGGTTTTACCCTTTTCTAGATTATTTGACGTGTGTAACACATATGTGCTGTGAATGACATTAATAAATGATTGATTGATTGACTGAAACCTCTTTGGTCAATATATATTTTTAATTTGGTTTTTACTACTTTCAGGTAAATTTACTCATATTTTATGTATTAAAGAAAATATAACTCTACCCATATTTTAAGAAATTTACCGAAACATCGAGATCTACCCAAACTAAGCATATTTCATCTGACTATAATGCAGTGCGCAATTCTATAACATTATTTTGATCCTCTTGTGAGATTTTTATTAATTTTAGTTTTCAGTTAAAACATAATTGGCTTGTTGAAAGTAATTGAATTGCTTGGCAAAAGTAGTTCAATTTTTTGGAAAGTAGTTAATTACTGGACCAAATAAATAAATACTTAACTGTTTTAAAATTAATTACCAATTTACTTTCTTCCCAGTAAATGAAACAATTACAGTAATTCCATTACTAAAAAGTATTTGACAGCGATTTTTCAATTACTGTAAATTAATTAATTAAGTGTTAGTGCATATTTTTGAAACATATGAGCCATTGTCCATGACCATTATACTGTTATGTTTTAGTTTGGGTAATAACGTTTTTGAAAACCACTTTTCAAAAAGAGAGCTATTCATATCTTAATGGTGATCTAGCGAATATTTGTATGCTTTTATCAGTCAAAAATAAGGCTCCTTCTATATCCAACCGTCATATCAAGTCACAATATGATATACTGATCTTCTTACCTCTGTTAGAAGGCAGTTCAATACTACATTTTTGTTTGTTTTCACCGACCTAGCCTTTTTTACAATTTCATGGGTGTCATACCAAGTTCCGTCCAGATAATAAATTGATCTACCATTTTCTCGGACTTTTGAAATAGTTTCCAAATGTTCGTTTCTCCATATAACTAGTCTGCTACTTTCCATTATAATTACATTTTCTTTAACTCGATGAGTCCACGTTTGAGTACAGCCGACGCCAGGGCTATAAGACAAGAGATCAAATTTAGAAATAATTGTTATTTAAAAAAAAATACGTTCCAAAACAAGTCATCTAAGAAAATCATTAATCTACTAAATGTCACGTTATATCTCAGGAACTAAAATAGCAATCAATTTCATACAACAAAAATGAAGTAAACACATTTTTTAAATTCCAGACTTTTTCGTTTTTTTTTTTGAAGTCTTGATCCCAATAGTGGTGCTTGAATCGTTTTTATTATAGCTCTAAATAACAACATTTCAGCCCATTAAAATTATATCTCCTAATACATATGCGTAAAAATCATCACTGAACACTAAAATAAATTAATCTGCAAATTATATCCAATTAATATACACGAGAGTTTAGAATCTTAACAAATAAAAAGATAAAACCAAAAGACTAAACATATTCTGTCAACTTAATAATAAACCACTATCCCAAATACAAGAATTGAATAGGATCTTGTTCTTGAGAATTTTTATAAGTTGAAAAGGTGATTTTATACGAAATCTTTTATGTTTAAGGTTTCGAAAAATGATTCAAGGAACAAAGAAACAAATACTTCCGTTAATGTTTCAGGCATTGGATTTGGTCTACTGATGCCATCATCGCTGTCCGCGTTTAACGCATATTTCAACAAGAAAATGGCTGTTATGATGAGCGTGTGTCAAGCGCTTATGATTTCGTTTAATATGGCAGTACCTCAACTTGTAGCCTGGAGTATGACGACCTTTGGATTTAGGTAAAAATGAAATGAACTTAAGTAAGACAAGCTGGTTACCAGCATTTCTATCGTAAAATACCTGTAACCACTTGGGGTGTTGATTGGAATGAGCATTTTTATCGTATAAAGCGTTTTTGCACTACTTCAACTCCGATTAGTTCTTAATAGCAATGTCCTCTTATCAGTTTAATACACTTTGGTATATTCCGCTTTATCATACCATATTTTTGTGTAGGGACGAACTATTGGTACAAAAAGAATATTGTTGATACAAAAACACATCATAAAAGTGGCTTTTATAGGCCAATACTTAAGAGTAATAAAATAATATTTTAATTATGTATTGTGCTTTCAATATAAACTCTGAAAAACAATAATATGCAATTATGTAGAGGGTATTTCTATAGATATACAAAAAATAAATATAAAAGTTTCTTCAAGTTGCACAATTTTTCTTTAGTGTAATTTGTATATATGCAGGATTTTTAATATTTCCGAAATCAACATCAACAAAAGTTTTTTAAATGAATCATATATATATATATATATATATATATATATATATATATATATATATATATATATATATATATATATATATATATATATATATATATGTGTGTGTGTGTGGTTGTTGCTCTAATTGCGCTTACTTTAATTTATTCGTTTCGTTAATTCGCCACTACAAAAATTGGAAAAATATCTTGCTGAAATTATACAACTAGCTCTCGAAAAAGCTGATTCTTTTGAAAAAACTCGTAGTATTTCACTCGAACTATACGAGATACCGTTCTTGAAAAAGATGATATCATAGCAGGCCTAGTTGTTAAGTGGTTGTATCCCAGTATTCTCATCAACGAAGCATTGTACGGGATTACTATGAACGAGGATTTTCAAGCACATATAATACAAATGTATAAAAAAAATAGATGGTGTTCACCACTAGTCGCGTTTTACTTATGATATTCTCTATTCTAATATTTCTAATTCCATTTTTAGATGTTCTGCTCACAAAATTGCATAACGGAGATTTCCAATACACCGTGTATAGAAAACCAACACATTTCGACAGGTATTTAAATTCAAAATCACATCATCACCCAGCATAAATTCAAGCTGTGGCCAATATCCTAATATCTAGATCCGTGCGATTAACTGAAACACAGACAAATCAAAACAAACTTAATATAATATCTAGTACTTTAAAAAAAAATGGCTACACAAATCGCACCATAGAGAAAGGTATTAATTCACAGGGTTCCCAAACAACGAACAACAAAAATTATGAACCGAGAAGGCATCTAGTAGTTTTACCATATAATTCACAAGCCACAAACAATTATAGGTAAACTAGTTGGAAACCCAAAAGAAAAAATCGAATGGAAAACCACGAAGTATACAGCATTCCGTGTCAGGACTGTGAAAAGATGTACGTGGGGCAAACTACCAGGTGAATATCAGCAGGAGTAGAAGAGTATAAGCTCAGCATCAGAAAAAAACAAAAAAACCTCAACTCTATTCTTATATCATCAGGAAAACGATCACAAAATAAATTTCGATGGGTGTAGGGAGATTACCAATATAGAGTATATGGAGATTTATAAGACCGGAATAATCCGAGAAACCATAGAAATGGAAAAACAAGGTGATTTAAACAAAAGGGACGAATTATTAAAAATACCAACACTATGGAAGATAATAATCGACAAATCTAGAATCACAAAATATCAAGCGCAAGAACAGCAATATCCGGAAAACATAAATAACGACGAACGCCGCTCAGATATAACCTTCCACCCCGGGCGGGGGATAAAAGGAAGCTTCTCAGTCACTGACACATCAGTTTCTATTCGGACGCAAGAAAGGAGGCTTCGAATGTGAAATTGTGGCCAAATGTGATTTTGGCGAAACGTCAGCAAAATTGTTCCTTTCAGAGCGACAGTAGTGAACGGATGTACACCGGTAACCATATATATATGATGTGTTTTCATTCCGGGTGTACACCCGTTTCATCATTCTCGTTCTGAAAAGAACAATTTTGCTGACGTTTCGCCAAAATCGCATTTGTCATTTTTGTTTCTGATGAACGGATGTACACCCGGAATGAAAACACATCATATTTCTCCATCCATGCAGGACTACGAATCAATATTTCAGTTATTCTGAATATTCTGAGATGTGATAAAATACTAATTTTCATAAAGAAATTACACAAGTACTTTTCTAGTAGCAGAAATTGTAAAATTTTGCCCTTACGCTAATTACTAAAAAAACTGAGTAGGCTGAAAAAAAATTGAACATGCTGTTGTTACGGAAATACATTCTTGCATTGTACTGACAGTAGATAACTGAAATGTTTGGTTAGTTTATTACATTGAATATTTTTCAAATAGTTATTTTCATCATGGTAGTTAAATTAACAAAAAAGGAAAAAATTGAAATTGTGTTAATTGTTGGAGATCATTATAAAACATGTGACATTTTTAATAATAGACATCCAGATAAATAAATAAGCTATGTTATTGTTGCAAATGTCATGACCAAGAAAAGAAGAAAATACCAAGCCTGGTCTTCTACCGAAGAAAATCAAATGCAAGTTTTGCAAGCGTTCGTTGAAAACCTAAAATCAAGTTGAGGAAAATATCAAAATCACTTTCGGTTAACGTAACAAAGTCAAGAGTGAGTACGATTTTAAGAGCAAATAAATTCTATCCTTACAAACCTCGATATATCCATACACTTTTACCTAGAGATTTTGAAGTTCGTTTCCTGTTCAGTGCATAGTTCCAAGGAAAAGCTGTAGATGATTCTTTCTTCGCCAGAAAAATATTATTTACCTATGAAACGACATTTACGTCAAACGGAGTCGTATGCTCACAGAACTGCCGCTGGCGGTGTGACGAAAATCCTAATTTTCTCTTAGAGTGTCGCAATCAATACTGATTTAAAACAAGTGTTTGTTGCGGTATTTTGAATAACGAAATAGTAGAACCGTATTTCTTTCGCGAAAATTTGACAAGGCAAACTTACTTGAATTTTTTAAATACTTAATTATTTGAATTTTTGAAGAATTGCCGTTAAATATCAGGCGTTTACTTTGGTACCAACACGACGGAGCATCATGTCATAGTACACAGCTAGTTTCCAATTTTTTAAAAAGGACTTTTTCAAATCGCTGGATAGAAAGGTATGTTGCAATCCCGTGGCCAGCCAGATCTCCTGATCTAACCCCGCTGGACTTTTTCCTTTGGGGACTGTTAAAAGAAAAGGTTTATCTTCACTCACCATTTCAAAACGTCGATCAGGCAGTGTGTACAAGAAATTACGCTAGCTGTGGTAAGAGCGGTAATAACAGAGTTCACCATAATTTGTATGGAACGGAATGGCGCTCACGTAGAAGCATAATTTGTTCATTGTTCATTCTTTGTTGATTTTTTTATACGATATTGTTAAATAAAACTTTTTGTATACCCCGTACATTGCATTCAGATTTGAATTTCCTTATGAAATTTAGTATTTTATCACACCTCGGAATACTCAGAATAATTCTCTTATGGCATTTTGCTCTAAAACAAAACTTTTGGGTAGGTCTCTTCTGATTATAAATATAATGCACGAGGCATCTTCAGGGATTCTTACTACTTTACACTGAATGAGCTCCAAGCAGTAATTTTTGTTGGAAGCACTGGCATAGAATAGACATTCAATATATTATGTAATAACCACAATCTTGTCTACCTAGGGGTACTTTAATTGGATTAGCAGCACTGTGTTCGTTGTGTTTCCCAGCAGTTGCAACACTACAACCGGTTAAACGCCACATGAAAAAAGTCTACATTGAGACGATCAACAGCACAGGTAAATTATATTACGCTAATATAATATTATATTTTAACAATATTAATGATATACGGCCTAGACATACTGTTTTAAATTATTTTAATCTAATATATGTTTTAAATGTCTGAAAGTTATATACAATGGTGCATGCATACAATTCACTTGTGGGGTATATCTCCGATCATTATCAACTGTAAATTAATAAATAGGAGTAGCCCATGAAACGGCCAAACGCGCAATTTTGGACTTGGTTTAGGAAAAAGCTAATCTCTATTGGCTTGGACTTCCAGGTCTGCCCCATGCAAACGCATTATCCCCCTTCCCATGAAGAAGAGGATAACAGAAAGTCTGTTAAATATGAACACAATTAAGCTCAAAACAACTGGCCATTGTGGTCTAAGACATCACATGCACAGGATGGGGCTTGAAGATGAATCCGAGTGCAGCGTATGTATGGAGGGTGACGAGACAGCCAGCCATGTGCTGTGTGAGTGCCCGGAAGCTGTCAAGATCAGGTTCTTCATATTCGGTAGGTATATTCTGCTGCCTGAGGACTTGAAATATACCTCCTCAAATGCAATGATAAGACTCATTGAGGATTAAGAGTTGCTTGGGGAAGTGTAAATATAGGTGTGCGCCACCATAGAGCACAGAGTCGCAGTGGAGGGTCGGTTTGATCCAGTCACTTTTAATCTAACCTAGCCTAACCTATTATGTCAATGGTTTGATGTCAACGATAACTGGAAAAGGAGCAGCAATGGTGCTAGAAAATGCAAGGAAACCGTGATTAGGTCCAATATCAACTCACACCCATGGAAGAGAACCACTCTTATAGATATCGCTATACAAAAGTATGAAGAAATCAAATAACATACACACAAATACACAACATTCCTGCGAAGAGTTGAGAAAGCATTTAAAGAAGAAACACGATCAGAAGTTGAAAAAGGTCAGAAATCAGCAGCAAGTAGAATCCCCTACCATCAACCATCAAAGGACAGTTGTAAATATTTCTTCATAGGCGCTCTCGGACACAGAAGAACAACTTTTTAGCAAAGGACGGAATTTTGCTCTAGATTCAAATAAGATTCCTGTTCTGGACATAATTAGTCCCGTAGAAACCGGAAATGTGAAAGGACCAGAAGCCGAAAAGTTTAGATGGAAACTAAGAACAGAGCTGGAAAAACCAAAAAAAATTCATCTAATATTACAAAAGATAAGGCATCAGCACTTAAAAACCTACGTGATGACCCCTCTATCAAGATCCTACCAGCAGACAAGGGAAATGCTATAGTAATTATGGACGATTCAACGTACGACGAGAAAATTGCAGACACTCTTAGAAAAAAAAACTCAGCCTCTGCTCTAGGATTCTACACCAGTCATAGAAAGGAAATTTTGTCAGACATTTAACTGCTACAGGGATCATATAACAGATAAAAGGACTTCACCACTGGATGGGATTATGGAGCTGTTGGAGTGTTATCTGCGTAATTCCTACTTTCAGGTTAAAGATAAGTTCTACGCTTAAGATGACGCTTTACCTATGGGACCACCAGTCTCTCCAGTGGTGGCTATTACTTACATGGAGTGCCTCAAAAACCATGCCATAAAAAGGGCACGATTTAAACCCAAAGTTTGGTTAAGATATGTCGACGATACTTTCATTATAGGGAACAAGGGTCTCCTTTAGAGCATTTAAGTAAAATCCACTTTTCAATCAAGTTTACTATGGAGACAGAAGAAAATTCCAGTTTACCTTTCCTTGATGTTCTTGATGAAGTCAATGGCGAGAACAATTTTATTTGATCAATATTTCTGTTACAGGAAACCTACTCACACAGGGCAGTACCTCAACCAGAAGGGTGACCACCATTCTTCGGAAATAAAACAAGGTGTTATTAGATCTTTGTAAAACCGATCTACAACCTTCGAAGAAGAAGAAAACATCAAGATCAGATATCGCTGAACATTCTTGGAACAACGACCATAGAATTCAGTGGTCAGAAACTGAAATCTTTCATAAAGAACAACATTAAAAGAAAAGGAAATTTAGAAAGCCGTATTCATCAAACATAACAAAGAAGTCTTTAACAAGCTTGGTATGGATATTCCAGATGTGTGGAAATTTCACGCATCATTGCACACGGCACTGCTATATAGGCTTGTAGTTTTAGACTTATCACTTAGTTACATCGCTGATCGAAACGTTGTGAATAATTTTAATTAAAGAGATTGCAAGTCCCACAAGTGAATTTTTCTAATTATATTATATTATACATAAGTTCCATCATGTTTTAACTAGGCTTAATTTATTTCAGTTGTATCCATGAACAAGTCAGATGTACCTAAGAAATCCCTATCATCTGAAATACTGAAAAGTCAAGAAGAACCTTTGATTCACTTTCAAAAACATTTTGCGTCTAGCCAAAGAAGTTTGCATTCTGGCCATCATCACGTAAGACCAAGAAAATCCATTGTATCACTTGGAGATCGTGTTGCATCTGTAACAACCATCAACGAACTAAGAGATGAATATCAGAAGGATAATAACGGAAATGAAGATTTATCATTTTGGTACGTAATGAGCAGACAATTGCGTAAAAAGAGCTTCAACACATTTCAATATAATGTTTAGCAGTTTTCTTATGGTACAGCGTACTAGAATGTTCGTTTAACTATTTAATGTTCAGTGGTTTAGCAACACTTCTGCTAGCCCCCGGCGCGGCGATAAGGTGTAACTCAAGAAAATCTATGAATGACCTAATTTTTTTTTATCTGCCGACCCTGTGTTTTGGGTTGTTTATAAGGAAATTATGCAAAATTTAGAATGACTTTTTTTAGTCATCAGTTATTTTCTATACGTGCATAAATGGCGCGAGAGGGTGAAAATTTGTAGTTACGCCACTGTATAATGTTAATATATTTGAGCTTTTATGGCGCCATTAAAAGTAAATTTTCGTAAATATACATACACTGGTCAACACATCGTTAATTTCAAAACATATGATTTCAAAGAATACTCTTTCAGCTGACAATTCGCTTCTTCATCTTCATGGAACTGTGTTAAATCACTTAACGTGTTTTATCGTACGAAAAAAAAGAAAAACTATCTAAGTCTGTCCATTAATCAAAAATTTATATGACCGCAAAACATCTGAGTATGGAATTTCTCTTTTTCAGATGTTTTTGATACACTTTGGCTCGACATATACTCTGTCACTGTAGGGGTCGCTTGGATATGTCTAAAATTATTACAATATAAAATCCAGTTAAAAATCTGGACCTTGAAGTTTTTCATTTGGGAGTCCCACAAAGTAATTAAATACATCGGACTCAAGTGTATCCAAAACATCATTCTTGAGAGGCTAATATTGCAAAACATTTTTCAAACCTGCTTTGAAACAGATGTAAACTGATATATTTGTGTTAAATCGCAAACATTCAGAGTTACAAAAGCTAACCTAATTTATATAATTATCTTGAGTTTTAGTGTCAAAGCTACCCCTTGTTTTACCGTCCCTGTGTCTTTTATAGTTTTTATCCGCTTGTTTTTCTTGTGATGTATCAGGTTGTTTTTCTCATTACCAGACCTTCAGTAATAAGGCCTCTTTTGCTGAAATGGCTCTCCAATAAAGATAATTATTTATTTATGTTTACTATTCTTCTTGATCTTATAGAACACTACATCATTTTCATTATGGCACCATCTTTGACTACTTTTCTAAATACCATTTTTTTGTTGTTTTGTTCATATTCTAAATATTTCTAATGAATGAAATATCATAAAAACGAAATAAACCTTAGAGACTATCTCCACTTTTAGTTTTAAATTTGGCAGGGCCCGCACGTGTTTGGTGTTGAAACGAGAACAGATTGTGTTTAAACAATTTAAGTCAATTTCGATGTAACGTCATTAGTTCAAAGTAAAAATGTACCGTTTTGAAATTGTTTGAAACTGATTCAACCAATTTCACCGCGAGAAAATGGCCCTAAAAAAACTCCGTACTCTGGTTCTTGTTTCGGGGTCATATGCATTTTTATGAATGCGCACAATTAGACAGGTTTTATTTTTTCTCGTATACTGAAACAAAATGAGTGATTTAATACGGAGTTTTTGGAAGTCGGTTCATCAATAACGAAAATATGGGTATATATATTGAAATTAACGGTATTAATAGAAGATGCAATATAAGTGTTGACCACTGCATCAATCCAGCCATTTTCCGTTCTCTCTTCTTTCGTCTATTGGGTGTCA
Organism: Kuschelorhynchus macadamiae; assembly: GCA_030620095.1. NCBI lineage: Eukaryota > Metazoa > Arthropoda > Insecta > Coleoptera > Curculionidae > Kuschelorhynchus > Kuschelorhynchus macadamiae. Next base: position 661,303 of record JAUTXW010000930.1, on the reverse strand, counting down.
ATTGTGTTAATGTAGTACTATGTCGAGAAATAATTTGAAGTTTAGTTACAAGTCTTTTTGTTTTCCAATCTCTTCTGCAGTATCGTTTAGTATAATCGGTTTATCAACACACCTTTTGAAGCAGCATTTGAAGTACCAGTAAAGTTATCAAAAGAAGGTAATCTGCTGTATAGTCAAGGGATGCCATATCCTAGATTCTTCTTCAAAAAACAAAAAGCTCCGATATTTGTTATGATTGGTATTTCTATTCATGGTCAGAAAGTTAAAGGCATAGATTGGCATAGGGTTTAAAAACTTATTAACAATCTTCAGGACTACTATTTCTGTGACTGACGTGATTAAAGGTGGCGTAGCAATTGTTATTTCATCAGAAAAGGATCTATGTTAGCATTTGTCAAATAGGAAATATTCAAGAAAGCTTCCTTGTGATGTTTAAGTAACAAGTTAAATTGTAATCCAAAGATGTATTTAGAATTTAAAGAGAAACTAGTCTTTATACACGGTAATAGCATTCAAGGTTAGGCGTGATTTGTGATAAATAAAGGGGATAAAAGTAAAAGAAAACACAGTTTCTCGACGCCTGCAGGTGTCAATTAAACGATATGATTATGCCATTGTTTCAGTATTGGATAATTTCTGGGGCAGTGAAGATAGCCGCATTTTAGTGACATTTTTTTAAGGTCATGAAATAAAAACATAGATATTAAGCTAAGTTGTCCTCTTTGCTTGGAAAAAAGCTTGAGAAATGTTAATGCCATGTCTTGTTTTTTCGAATTGGCGTTATATTATAATACTTCAAACGATTAGATCCGTAACTGCAATTTCTTTATAGATTTAATTTTATACAAGTAGGTACTTATATTTTAGGCAATCGTTCCTTAAATCAATGGACATGTCCTTACTAAAGGATCCAAAATACCTGAACGTGAGCATAGGACTGGCCCTGTGTTTTACAGGTGACATGGCTTTCATATCTATTATACCCTTGATGTTGGGCAACATCGGATTTAAACCTCCCGAAATCGCACTAATGCTGGGAGTATTCTTTGCATCCGATCTCGTTTCCAGGATTTTGCTTACCGTAGCCTCTAGCATGGTGAAATTCAGGAGTAGAATGCTTGTCCTACTTACCTCTGTTTTTATTGTTATATCTAGAACTGGTAAGTAAATGTATACTTAAAAAGGGTTTTATTATATAATGATGATTAGTAATAGAGATAAACTATTTGAAAGTTAACATTTATCCAATATTTTAAAAGTTAGTATGAAGACGGTGTGAAACAAAACTTTCTTAAAGCCGAGAATTTACAAATATTATTTAATTTATTTTTGAAATACACCAGATTGATTTGTATGACATATCATAAATGCATAGAAGTAATTTCTCAAAATTTTGATATAGGGAATCACTTCTTATAAGTACCCTTATCACAATTTATTTTATCATAATAATTTATCATTTTCAGTCCAGCTTCAAGGGTTTGCAGTTTTAGTAACTAACATCTTCACTTACCTAGATTTGGATTAATCTTTCGTCTTCCCTCAACATAAAATAATAAAACTCTTGTCATTTAGGGAGTCTTAGAACATGTTGTTTTGTAAAACAGTATTTTTGTTTCTTTAGACATATGCATTTTACTAATTTTTCATTCTGTCGGATTGACATTGTTTTTATTTCGCCCATTTCACATTGTTTCAAATGGTAATTATCCCCATCTCGCTTTACACGATCCATATCACTCAGGGGCCTGAAAGCTTCGATACGTAGAGCATTATGTATTTATTATCAATGTCTCCATCTAAAGGTTTCCTACAAAAAAAATGTGCCTGGATTTTTAGATTTATTTGCAATTTCTCGAGATTGTTTGATGCATTTCGTTCCTACATACCTTTCACAAAGCCTGCTTGTAAAACCGAAATATTATTTACAAAGGCTTCTTTCATTGTCCAGTAAACAATATATGAGACCGAAAAATGATTTGGTCACAAAAATGTTTATTCCATATCCTGCCAATTTGTTTATTGGCATCTTCCTGGACAAAAAGAAAGAAGCCGTGAAACCCTAATAAACCTTACGGTTGCGGGTTCTATAAAGAAATATCATAGCTCTATAATCATGTTTACTCATTATCACTAAGTTCTTAATGTGTACTCCTGGAAATAGGCCTCCTGCTAGTTACTTTGAATAGTCCATGTATGCTCCACTTGCATCCATTTCAAAATTTCCTTTGAATGCAGTACTTTGAATCTCATGTCAAAAATCTTTCTTGTGCAAAATGTTAACATGTATGTTTGGATTTATATAATTAGTATTATTTTGTATATGTTTATGTATACCCTGATCTGTTTTTATTACTTTATATTTTATTAGTTTTTATCTTAACGTTTACACCTATAATTTCTAAACAATATATATTAAATACTATTTAAAATTTTCAGCTCTCGTTTCCAACGATGCCTACATGTGGAAACTGGTATTTTTAGGAATACTTGGCTTCTTACGATGCTTCATTCAAACGCCGTTGCCTCTTGTATTTTCCGAAGAATACCAAGATAGATTTTCCACCGCATATTCACTGTTCATGGCTGTAAATGGAGTAGTCAGTTTAATATGTGGGCCTTTAATGAGTAAGTTAATTATAAAAAATAAAATAAAAATTATAAAATGCAAATGAGATTTGAAAACCGGTGTCTGAAGACGATATATCTTTGCCTGGTATTGCCCACCTCTTCCAGCTATTCCGCGAATAGTCCGACAGACAGACCGACGGAACTGAGAAAATATAAAAAACTCTAAAATATCTTGATTGTTTCGGCTTTTACTTGATGAAAATCCATAGTAATAGTTATTAAATAAGACAAACGTTTTCGATTTTCACTTGTATTTTGTCAAACATGACATATGTTTCGTTGGCACAGCAACTTTTTCAAATGTAAAGATTTTTAAACTAACATTGTATTTATAATGGTCTATTGCCGAACAATATAATCAAAAAAGGTACCTCATAAAACTTATCTAACATTATGGTTGAGTAAATAAAAAACTGAAAAATTTGTTATTTACCCAAACAAACCCTAAATAGTAGACATTGGTCATATAATATGGGAATTTTGCAATTACAAGAACTAATAATAAAGATGGCCTAATATATCTAATCGGCATTAAGTACAAGTATACATAAAATTGGTCTAGACATAATACAGAATTTATGATAAAAATATGAAAGTGAAAGTAAAAATAATACAGAATGACTAAAAACTAAATAAAATTATTAATGTAAATTTAAAAGGGGTGAATTGTTAATTTCTAACTGGTCGTTTAAAATAAGATCGGAATGTTTGAATTTATTAATTTCTAAGGCTTCTAAGAAATTTAATTTTTGGCTTTTTTGTTCTATGTGTAAAATTTTGAAACTGTCATCAAAATTGTGGTTCTGTGTTTTTAAATGTTCTGCGTAAGTAGAGTATTTGTTTTCTTTTAAATAAAAGTCGGTGTGATCTTTAATTCTAGTTTTAAACGATCTACCAGATTGTCCAATATAAAATGTATTGCATGAACCACAATTTAATTTATAAACATATTAATTCCGTCCACCCTAAGATAAAATTCACTATCGAAACAGAAATCAACAATTCTATTAACTTTCTTGACCTAACTATTAGACGTGTCAATAATAAACTCGACTTTTCAATTTATCGTAAACCTTCATATACAGATAGTACGATACACTATCGGTCACAGCACCCAATGCAACACAAATTAGCAGCATATAACAGTATGATATATCGTTTACTTAACGTACCTATGTCAAAAGAAAATTTAGACTTAGAACTTACACCATTAAACAAATTGCAGTTAACAATGGATACACACCCACTTTAATCAATAACATTTATTCTAAAATGTCATATAAAAAAAAAGCTATAAAAGAAGTATATCCTACCAATAAACCAAAAAATAAAGTCTCTATCCTTACTTACATATATTGGCAAACCTAGTACTAATATAGAACGTTTTTTAAATAGCCAACTAATTAAAGTAGCTTATAAAACTAATAATAATTTAGGTTCAATAATTAAGAACAACAAAGATAAATCTGAGAAAGGCGAAAAAAGTGGTGTTTATAAATTAAATTGTGGCTCATGCAATAAATTTTATATTGGACAGACTGGTAGATCGTTTAAAAGTAGAATCAAACATCACACCGACTCTTATGTAAAACAAAACAAATACGCTACTTACGCAGAACATTTAAAAACAGAGAACCACAATTTTGATGACAGTTTCAAAATTTTACAGATAGAACAAAAAAGGCAAAAATTAAATTTCTTAGAAGCTTTAGAAATTAATAAAATCAAACATTCCGATCTTATTTTAAACGACCAGTTAGAAATTAACAATTCTCCCCTTTTAAATTTACATTAATAATTTTATTTAGTTTTTAGTCATACTGTGTTATTTTTACTTTCACTTTCATATTTTTATCATAAATTCGGTATTATGTCTAGACCAATTTTATGTATACTTGTACTTATTACCGATTAGATATATTAGGCCATCTTTATTATTAGTTCTTGTAATTATAAAATTCCCATATTATATGACCAATGTCTACTATTTAGGGTTTGTTTGGGCAAATAACAAATTTTCCAGTTTTTTATTTACTTAACCATAATGTTATATAAGTTTTATGAGGTACCTTTTTTGATTATATTGTTCGACACAGACAATAGACCATTATAAATACAATGTTAGTTTAAAAATCTTTACATTTGAAAAAGTTGCTGTGCCAACGAAACATATGTCATGTTTGACAAAATACAAGTAAAAATCGAAAACGTTTGTTTTATTTAATAACCCTAAAATGTTAGGATCTGTAAAAACCTGGAAGGTTGATTTTTTTCACGATTACAATTTTTCGACGGAAGTAATAAAACTATCGTAAGGACTAGATTAATATTCTTATGTATAAAATTATGGTTAATGCTCCCAAATTATTTTTTTTCAGGTGTTGTAAAGTCTTATACGCACAGCGACGTTATGGTATGTCACATCCTAACAATAGCCTACATAATTTGCGTGATTTCATGGACCACCGAATTGACGTTCTGCCGAAAGAAAACACCGTCCAACGGAGACAAATAAGTTTATTTTAGGCTGTCGAAGCTTGAAATGAAGAACATTTTTATGTAAAGTGTATTAACACCGTGACTAAAGTCCCGACTAGGGATGGGCGTTTAATCGATAGATCGATAGGTCTGCGACATATCGAATAACAATAAGTATATAAAAAAATATCGATAAGTGCCGATAGGAATCCAATAATGCCTAGAGGTATCCTATAATATCGAAAAGTAGCCGCTAACAAATTAAATATTTACAAATGTTTTTTTGCTCCTCAATATATTTGGCTCCCAAACCGCATTTATCGGAAATATCGATAGATAGCAAAAAACTATCGATAACATGATTGACTAGTTTTTACCTATTTTGTTCTATTATCGCACATCCCTAGTTTCGACGCCTAACGCAACGATGTCAAATCCGTGTTTCACATAGGCATTTAATTAGCAAAAAGTGACGGCTAATTCTTCATCGAAACGAATTCTTAAATTAGGTTACTTAATACTAATAGTTTGTATTACTACATGTTTGCATGACTTTTAGTGCAAATTGGTAGGCTCAGTATTAGGAGTCCTAATAAGATACTGGCAAGTTAACAACAGCCTGCATAAAATTGGACAATAGGACGGAGTGAATAAATCATGATTTTGCTCCATTAACAATTATAATAAATCCCAGTTTTGTAAAATAATATCTTCAAACGCCTTAAAGTTCTCAATGTATGTTCAATTTTTGATAAAATTATCATATTAATACTATAAAAAAAGTGCCAAACTTCCTTATTCAGTGTGGGTAGGGTTGGCTACATGCTACTTGCCATACAAAACTACAGAAAAAGAAACATCGGAAAAAGATATTTTTATCTTCACAGTTCACTAATATTCCTCTATTTTTAGAATTCTTGTAATGAGTGTAGATTATTAATTCTTGTGCTACGATATAACTCTCCCCTAATTTCGTAAAACATCCCAGAACTCACGATAAAGTGGTTAATGTGAATACATTTCCACCCGCGACTACCAACCTATCCCAACAACAAGAATTTATTTAGATTTTATATTGACATTTTCTTCAAAAGTTGGGTGTATAGCTTTATCCAAGGTTCTGGTTCTGATAATGCCATTTCTTCTACTCATATCGCAGACTTGTTTAGGTGCTGCAGTTATTTCTTTGCCAATTCTCTCAACTTCTTGGGGGCAATATAAAGAATAGAATTTCGTTCGATAAGTACTTAGTCAGACGAAGGCTTGGTTACGTTGGAGAAATACCATGAAATCAAATCGATGTGTCATATTCGATTTTTAATCTGAATTGTATTGCAAACCATCCAGAAGCATCAAGTTTTATTACAAATATGGTTAACTCGCAAATTTTCGGATGATGAAATGAAATCGTACTAAAATAAAAGAATCCTGTTTGCTGTTGTTAACCATCTTGCTTTGGATAATAGTTTTTCCTGCAAGTTCAACGGAATATGCACACGTTGAAACATCTCTGCAAATGTCCAGAAGGTATTGTTGGTCAACACTTAAATTATTTATTACTCACTTATTTAATCTTCTTATTAGGCGTATGGTCTGTTTTACTTCGACAATTAACTTTCTTGAAATATGCACGTCTTTTCATCTCTTTGATAGCCTTCATCTGAGTAAGTTTTCTAGTGGATTGTTTCACGTACATATCTTGATTATTCTATCGTCCTCCATCATGCTCACATGGTCAGCCTATTTCCTTCTTCTCTGCCTTCCCCATCTTACTATATCTTCAACTCCACATTGTTCTTTTGTTAATCTTTTGTGCTCTATCTGTTAGCCTTTTTTCTATTTTCATTTCAATTGTTCTCAAAATTTGTTTTGTTTTACTAGTATGTGCTCTGGATTCTATATTATACGAAAAAAGTGGTCTATAAACAGGTTTTGTCAATTTTCCCTTTGTGCCCATGTCCTTGTCGTTCCATATTACCTTGATGCTTCTAATAAGATGGCAGCTTTGTTTGCCTGTTTCTTTACTTCTTCACATATGTGTCAGTGACTACTCATTAATATTATGGTAATCACAGGTCATTACTTCTAATATAATCTTGTTATTTAGTCCCAGTTTGCATCTCAGCGGTTCCTTTGTCACTATCAGGCATCTGGTTTGCTCTATGTTTATTTTTATGTTGAAGATTTCTGTTGTTGTTTTAAATTGTTATAGTAGTCTTTGTAGTATGTTTTCATCCTCTGTTATTGGTACAACGTCGCCGGAGTAGTCTAATATTTTGATGTGTGATGTCTTCTTGCGCCGATTTCATCTCTTCTATTATTTTATCCATGATCAAACTAAAGAGGAATGAGCTTAGACCATCTACTTGCCTAATCCCTTGGTTGAATTTTATGCTGTCACTTGCTCCACTGTTTTATTTTATCTTTGTTGCAATATTGGTATTCAGTTCGCGTATTACCGATGTTAATACGTTGGAGACGTTTTTTGGTTTTTACCGGACTGCAAAGAAATTAACAGTCATATATGTAAATATGTATGTAAAAATATATACAACACGCTAAACGATTTTATTGAATGAGACATCAAACAATTTGTCTCTATCCCGCTAGTGCTCTTAGCTAGTTTGGCATATAAAAAATCAATATGGCAGAAGTTGTACGCCATTTTGTTCAGCAAAAAAAAATAAATATTTTCAAAATTCATAATAACAAACTGAAGAACCCACTGAGACTATTGTCCCAAATATAAGCAATTATTTTACGTTTAGCTATGTTTTATCTACTCGTCTGATATTGGACGAAAGAAGTAAATACACAGAGGAAACGGCAATGTTTCCTCTAAAGACTGGTACAAAATTCAGCCCGTTTGGTGTTAAAGCTGATTGAAAAACTTTTTAAATTGTACCTTGCAGACGTGACGTCAGGATAGACATTTTAATAAGCCGGACTTTTTAACGTAACACGTATCCAAAAGATGCAAATATCAATTTAAATATTTTTAGGGGCAGTAAAAATGGATAAAGATCGACAAGAAGAATAAATTGTAAATATAATAAAAATAATAAATAGTTTAGTGGTGCAAATATGATATATATAGGAAGAAAGGATTTCTTCGGTGTAAGGGAGAGTCAGAAGAAGTTTTTTTTTGCTTGTCGTTTATTTTCCTATGTCCCGGTGGATTTCTGTTTTTTTATAATTTATACTTTTTAATTATATAATATTGTTTTACTTAATTAAAAGCATTTGTCATACTAATAAAATAGACTTGTCTTAATGCAATGATTGCATCACTAGTAGTTGATGTTCAGTCTGGTTTTTCGTCGCTTATTTGTATGTAATTGTGTAACTCGTCTTTTAATATTTTTGTGAATAATTTCATTATTGATTCCAGTAGAGATATTGTTTAATAGTTTGGATATTTCTATTTCTTTTCTTAAATATTTGTACTATTAAGCTCTTTTTTCCATTCCCCTGTTTTTTCTCTTTTTATTATTTCTTAAATAATATTTTTAATCCTTCTATTAGTATTCCACTATATTTTATTATTTCGTTCATTATTCCTATTTAGATTTTTGGTTTTTTAAAAGCTTTATTGCATCTTACACTCCGTTTTCGCCTACGGTCATTTCTATATCTACCTCTTCTCTTATGTTGTCCATGCTATATTCCATTATTCCTCCATCACTGTTAGTTTCTATGTAGAAAACCTCAAAATGGTTCTGTCATTGTTCCGCATTTATATCGTTTATGAGGACGTATTCGTATCTTCTCTTATCATAAACATTTTAAGTGAGCTGATCTTTTTTTTTTGTCTGCTAATACGTTTACCTCTTGTGTTACCTATGGTGTTTTGTTATTATCAGCATTGGTGTTTACTTGTCGTGTGCCCAGGGCTTCCTTTGCAGCTTTATGCATGTTTTTAACATCTTTTTTCCAAGTTTCCTCTATTTTGTCCTCTACTGTGATTTTGTTATTTTCTATATTTTCTAGTCTTGTTTGATATAACATTTTTACGCTTTCTATACTAATTTTTTCGATGTAGTTTGGTAACAGTTATTAGATCAGGAAATGGAATAAGTCATTTATTGCCCTTTTAATAGATTCAAAAACAATCAACAAAAAAATCACAGAAGACCATGTTTGTGACAGTAAGTTGATTAGTTTCCTATTCTTCAAGTAAAACCGTGATGTTTAGTGATAAAAGCAACTCGTTAGTATACAGCTGCAATGGTGCCATTGAAGGTTGTAGTATCTAATAACATCATGGTATGTGGGCAACACAATCTCCCTTATTTCCACGTCACTACTCTTTATTTCCGGTTTTGACCGTCATATATACACCCAAAAAAGTCAAGCCAAGTAAAAACATATCTTTGAAACTACTATCTTTTAAACAATAAAATGAAATGAGGATAAGCTATCGGAAACAGGAGATAGATTACAAGCTAACAATTTGCTATTCATAGTGTCAAATAGTGTTGTAACTTTAAATTATTAATATAAAATATGTTTTTAAATTAATAATATAAAATATATTTAATTTTTGTTCATTATACACGAAAATAGGGAAATATTCGAAACGTCGCAAAGACTAAAGGTATCAATATTTTCTTCCTAAATTTTCTTGTGTGAATTTATATGATAACTGTTCGCTTTTGAACCCTTATCACACAGAACAACAGGACAGGACAGGATTTTGTAAAAAATTTTATCGATTTAAGAAGTTTATCAAAAATTAAACACCCACCGGTCGAAAACTTCAAAGCGTTTGCCCAGACTGAAGATTATTTTACAAATTTGGACTTTTACATAGTTGCGAGTGAAGCAAAACCACAACAAAAGTGTATGATGTACAAACATAGTTAAATACAAAAGTTCCTTGGTTTACTTTGAATTTTCAAATTATATTATTTTCAGGGTGTCTATATTGCTCTGACTAGTATCAAGTTTCTTAATTTAAATAAAACTCTGCTATATTTATACATATTTTAGTAGCTGTTCTAGAAACAGGTCCAAAAATATATAATACTATAGGTCTAAGATACTACGTATCTAACATATTGGCATTTATCTTTAAGACTTGCCATATATTTGAAGCGATGTAACTAAAACACTTAAAAGATGTTTAAATATCTGCTTTGCGCCGAAATATGTTCTAGTATATATGATCAATTTTCAAGTATTCTATTTTTTAAACGATAAAAATAGTTCCGTGTTTTGTATTTTGATAATTTTCTTAATGTTTTAATGTAACCCACTATATATTATCTCAAATTTAAATAAAGCTGATATATAAAACCATGGGTTTACGATTCAACGTTTCTTTTATCAAGTTAGTAAGTGAACTAGAGCTGAAAAATAAAATTAATTATTCAAAATAATAAAAATTACCTAATGAATATCAAATTAATAATAAATAGTAATTATTAGTAGTAATTAGGCAACTTTGATTGTGTAAATTTCGGGCAAAATAGCATAAATATTTTACTTAAAATCCCCCTTAAGAACGAATGTGATATAAAAAATTAAATTTGGCATTTTAAAAATGGCAATTAAATTGCCACAATTAGCCTTGAATTTAAGGATAACAAATGTCTTTGTTTTATCATGGTTAACGCTAACACTAGAAATAATAGTGTTTACTGTGTGATTTGCTATTCATTAGGTAATTTTCATTACTTTAAATGATTACCTTTTATAAGTTGAGTTAATATGTCTGGTATTGATAAGCCCATCGTAGTTATTTACATCAAAAAACCGTTCTAGAGATAATCGTCAATAAGTCAAATACGTAGACTTATAATCCCAATGTATTATATATATATATATATATATATATATATATATATATATATATATTCGTCTTTCAATGCTCTTTTAAATTTAAGATAATATACAGGGGTCACATTTAAAATAAATAAGAAAATTATCAAAACTCAGAACTTGGCAACACCGCATCATTTCTTTCGTTTAAAGAAATGAGTACTTGAAATTAAATAATACATACAGTAGAAAATTTTTTGGGGCAAGCAGATATTTAAAATGTCATTTTAAGTGTATTTTTTACATCACTTTAAATATATGTCAAATCCTGAATATATATGCCAATATATCAGAAACATAGCATCTGAGGTCATTACTGATATATATTGTGGGGTTTGTCTTTAGAAGATTTAGTAAAATATTTATTAATATACAGGGAGTTCCATTTAAATTAATAAATTTGATATTTGATCAAAGCAACATCCTATATACATAGAAACAATATAAAATAATAATTCAAATTAAACCAAGAAACTTTTGTATTCAACTTTTTTTCGTACATCATAAAACTTCTGAGATAATTTTAGTAGGTCAACCTACGTGGGGAAGGTTTTTAGACGGAGTCAATGAAAGTACTGCAAGTTGACCGGCCGATGTAAGCCACCGGCCAGCCTCAGTCCTGCTTGAGAGACACTAATGTGAAGCCAGAGGTTTTATAAGACCTGTTGCACTGTTCGGAAAAGGTCTTTTCCTTCTTAATAAGAAATTGACCATTAATCTGAGACAGTATCTCACGAAAGGTGATCAGTGAATCTAAGTTCTTCCTTCTCTCGACGAACCGCAACTAGCATGAAAAGCGCGACGGTAGAACTTATAGTTATCACAAGTTCTCATGCACCGACATTTATTTCGGTACAAGAACTTAGCTACAGCCTTATTTCTATGGAATATTTAGTAAAATAAATGAATTCAAGAAATTATTTGATAACTAATTTTATCTTGGTAACATATTATTGAATGAAACTGCTTAATTTAGTTAATTATGATTTTCGGAGGAAATCAATATTTTAAATGTAATGAATTTTAAACAATATATTTTAATTATTAATATGAATATATTTTTATAATTTAGTTATTTTACCCAAAAAAAAAATTAATATATATTTACACCATATGTATATAATTGCTTTTATGTATCAAAATAATCGTATACCGGGTGCACACGAACTAATGTACGCCCCTCTTTTTTTCTTTGTACCTAAAAATATCAATTCGAAATTTTGTGACCTTGTATGGGACACTATTTGTCAACTTCTAACCCAAATATATGATAGTTTTCTTCACGTTTCTTCAACCGGAAGTGACGCCATCAATGAATTTTTTAATTAAAACACTCAACTTTTAATTTATTTTTCGATAAAACTTAAAATTCTCTAAAGATCAGTGTTTAAATTTTTAAAATCGGATTTTGCTTAGTTGGCCATGTTATACATACTAATACAAACTTATACTTCTAGGCTTAGTAATTAGCATGACTAAACAAAATGGAATTTAAAACAAAATGTGCCTAAATATTCTTGATATAAAATAACTTTTTTAAATTATGTATAAAAAAATCTTTTCCGATTTTTTGGACCCATTTATTTTTAAAAACTAAATAGCAGCAATAAGTTCTGATTTCATTTTTTGGTAAATCCTGGATTGCTTTAGTGATTAGAACTAAAAAGTTTGAAAATGAAGCCGCCTCTAATGGTTTAATTTTTTATTATCATTCTGAGTATGGGTGTATTAAAATAAAATATGCAAATAATTATATTAATCATGGTTTATTTTCAAAAATTTTTAAAATAATTACAAGAGCAATTTAGTTTTTGCCAAAAAATGCTATAAAAATATATTGTTGCTCTTTTGGTTTTTAAAATAAATAGGTATAAATATTTTAAAAAAAGTCAAAATTCTTTTCTTTTGATAAATAATATCAAAAAGTTATTTTAAAACAAACAAATTTGGGCAGTTTTTTTTTAAATGCAATTTTCCTTCGTTATACGCGGAATCAGGAACCTTAAATTAAGTACATTAAATTTTGTGGCATGGCCAACTAAGCAAAATAAAACAAATGCCTGTAGCTCTGCCATTTTTTATCCGATTTCAAAAATCCAAAATTTAGCATTTATCTTAATGTAAATAAAAATACGGGAGTTTTGATTTAAAGATTTATAAATGGCACCACTTCCGGTTAAACCGGAAATTAGCAAAAATGTCAAACATAGGTTAAAAGTTGGTAAATGGTGCCCCATAACTGCTCACATGATGAGACTGATGTTTTAAAAAACAAAGAAAAATAGAGGAGCGGATTAGTCCAAGGTCTTCCTGTATATTAAAACTCTCCATCAGAAATGCTCACTCACGACAGACTTCAGTTCTGAAGTTAACTGTGACTCACTTCACCTGAGAATCTGATTCATCTGAGGATTCACGGATACCCGAAAAATACCCTGTTTCAGCAGATGAGTTGAAGTTCGGCTGGAAGAGCATTTCCAAATAAATATTTCATTAAAAAATGGTTTTGATTTCCTTTTTGGAATTGCTCTTATATTGAAGAGAAGCGAGAAGTTATCTGTAGATCAGAACTGAGAAATAGTGTGTTTACTCCTTTAAAGAGCTCAAATAGTGCTGTCAAAATTGTTATTAGTGACCGGTTAAACGGTTATTTAAAACTTGATTTGCAAAAATACCGATTTTTGCGTGCATCTTTAAGCAGTCAATAATACATACATAATCGTTTTCCAGGAACTTCCCTCGTTATGGTCATTCCTTTTATTTATAACTCAGTTTAGTTTGGTACATCGTCATTTAGTAGCACATATATGCTATCTTTTTAGAGATTTATATTGGGCACCTTTTTGTTACGCATATTGGATTCCTTTTTTACTATTTTACCAGTTTATACTTAGGTCATGTGTATCTTTTGAAATAAATTGAATAAGTAGTTTTTACATCGACACAAGCCGCCATTTTGTTCCGTCATGTTGAATTCGTACCAGTTTATCCCTATATCACATTTATTTTTTTCTGCAAAATTGAATGTCAATTGAATAAGGTTTTGTTAAAGATTTTATTTTACCGCCATTTTGTTTTGCCGTCATAAGTACGTACCACAACTCTACAAGTTTATCTCTATATCACACTTAATGCTAGCATGAAATTTAAAATTAATCTAATAAGTAGTTTTTTACGCTTAATTTTTAGTATTTTATTAGGTCACCATTTTGTTTTGCTATCCTGGATTCTCACCCAAATCTTACCAGTTCATGCCTATGTAACACTTGATTTTTGTGAATAATTTCAGGTAAATCGGATGATTAGTTTTTTAGAAGTAATTTTTTAAGTTACAGTAAGCTGCCATGTTGTTCGGCCATACTAGTTTAATCAAAATATTATCAGATCATCCCCATATAACTCTGACGGAATTGATAAAATATGTTGTTTGGCATGTAGGGACGCTAAAACTTGAAGATATGTAAAACTTGATGATTTTGTCCTTATTATTTGGCCTCCATTTTGTCCTGCCATCTTAAATTCGTACCACAATTTTTCAGTTAATTATAATTAATTAAATTTAAAATCAATCCATTAAGTAGTTTTTTTAGGCTGACCTTTTAAATACTTTATTAAGGTGCCATTATATTTCGTCATCTTGGATTCGTATCAACATTTTGCCGTTTTATATTCTCATAATACTTGATTTTTGTGCAAAATTTGAAACAAATTGGATAAGAAGTTTATCAATAATAATTATTTTAACATTTCACAGGTCACCCCCATATGATTCTTAATTTTTGACAAAAAAAACGAAATCTCGGGAGGTAATTTTTTCAAGATTATGGCTCGTCAAAATGTTGGGTCGAATTTTAAGCAGCATTACATTATTTACTTCCATTCCAGTAAAAATGATCATACCTGATGACCCAAAAATGTATTAACTGCTGTGAATTTTTTTAAAAATCTTATAGTATAAACATACAGATTTAAAAAAAAGCGCAAAAAGACACGGATATTTTTTACAAAATTATTTAGTAGGGAAATGTACATTTTTGCTTATATATTATTAGAGGCTTGTAAAGCATCTTAAAAACTCACAAGAAAAACGGTCCACACTATAAGAAAACTTTTTGCCAGTGCACCGTATCTTGCAAACTATAGGGTGAGTCAGAAATCTAGGACAAATTATTCTAATATTAAGTTGTTCACTGTAAAACCTAAATTAATATTTTCAGATTTTTCGTATTTATAGGGAGTGAATAACTAATAAGTGTACATTGAATTATACTGCTAAATCCTGAATTTCGTTGGGATCAATAATGTTAATATCTTAGAATAAAAGCTTTCACGGCTTTAGTCAATTAAGAAATCATTGCTCTTAACTTTAAACCGTGTCAAATTACTATCGGACGTTTCACCTTCGATTGCACCAGGCATCTTCAGGGATGATCTCGAAGAGACTCAGCCGGGCTTTTATACATGGCTTGTGCTCGCCGAACCGATGACCCCCACGGATTATCACGTGTAATGTAGACCGTAACCCGTATCTCTATTGAAGTTTTTTGTATGTTTAAAAATTTCAATAGATTCTCTGTTTTTTCATTTGAGCGTTGCGTTTCTCCCACATTCACTTCTACACAGGAGCAAGGAATTTTATATACACCTTCAGCTTGAAAAAGTATAACAACTTTCTTATGTGTGTTGAAGGTTGTACATAATATGTTAGACCGGCAAAGTAATCGTTTAATTTTGTCTGTAGTGTCATGTATGTAGGGAAGAACAACACTACCTAATGGTGGATCATTATCTTTCTCCTTTTGCCGAGTTGGATTACTATATATTTTAAATGAACGCGTATTAACTTCAGTGCAATAGCAATTCCCTCACACGGTTAGCTTCGATGTTTCCGTTTGTAAGCGAATCTTGATCAGAAGTTTAAAAGGCTCGAAATACTAGTGAGTTAATAACCGATTTCTTTTATTCTGGATGGTGGTGGGAATTTGCATTTAAGTATTTATTTATTATACACAGAATGTGCTAAAGTACCATAAAGCCAAACAGAACAGGAGGACAAGAAAATCTCCTCATATTTCTGGACCACCTTAATCAACAACATCAAAATATATTCAAATGGAAATTGAATCTAATGGAACGATTCCTTTTCTAGATGTATTTGTTCAAAGGAAAAAGTTCAATCTGTGTATAAAAAATAACTCACTAGTATTTATATATATATATATATATATATATATATATATATATATATATATATATATATATATATATATATATATATATATATATATATATATATATATATATATATATATATATATATATAATTATATAATATTATAATAATTATCAATTAAAAGATTGGGGAATAGTAATAGGGTCGATAACCCCTCGCAATATACGTAACTATCTTGTACAGTCTTAACGTTTTTATTATAATGGTTTGTAAATATATATTTAAAATTAGATTTTTTATGTTATTATATAAGAACAAATATTACGTCGGTTTAATAAATTAGCTGTTATTAAGTTAACGAGTTTTATTTTCGTAAAGACGAGAAATCGCTCATTAGTAGAAAAAAAGCACAATTGTACTATTTAATTCTTGTCATAAATAAAAATTAATTATCTTTACTTATTTGTTTAACCTGAATAACTTTATTCTATGTCTTGTGTCTGAGATGCAAAAACCTGTAAAATATGGTGGGTTTTTTGAATTTAGAGGAACGTGCTGTAATTATCAATAGTAATAAAATCCATTTGAAAAAGAGTAATAGTGCACTGATCAATTTAAAATGCATAAGTGCAAACTTGTCGAAATTTATAAATATATTAAAGTGTTCGAATTGTATTTTATGCAAGAATTTCAGCAATTAAAAATTTAAATTTAAAAACCCTCGTAAGTATAAATTTCAGTGTCACAAAAAATGTCAAAGAAACTGCAAAATCTGTTAACTACAAATTCCTTGTCAAGTCACAGAAAGAAATTCTTGGTTATTACAGTCGCTTCCATAAAACATAACCGAAATAATAGAGATACAAAAAAAATTTAAACTCTAGCGTCGTTTTTGAAATTTCGTAAGAAATATCGATGGAAGAAGCAGACACGCTAAAAGACATTGAACCAGGCATTAAATTTCTTACCACAAAAAATAACAAAGGTCTAAAGCTTCTGTTCAGAGACAATTTTAAGACCTCCTTGCTGAAAACAGTACACACTGACAAGAGTACATTATTTAGTATATTGTGCCCTCTAGTTAAAGGATTAAATATTACAGATCTTTTTTAAGAATAACAAAAATATTTAAAAATCATGAAAACCTCCATAACTTATATTTTTTAAATGGGACACCCTGTATATTATTACTTCAATAAATGGATCTCGTCTTAACAAAATTGAAAATTGACAAAAACCGTATGGTATATCATAACGCATAAAAGAGCATGCATAGAAGAGCACAGTCAGATTAACCATAACATAAGTAATCAAAAGATGTTATAGCCAGAAAATTCAAATCTGACTAAATTTCTCTTACCTGGATGGAATTCAAGGACGAGTCTTTTCTTAAAAATGTTACCTCGAATTCCTCATCTGTTTTGTTCACAGGTACGACTTGGCCTATGTAGTGCTTTTTTCTTTTCTTTATTGCGAAAAGTACAAGAACCCAATTTCCAACTGAAAGATCTACTACAGATTTACTAATTTCATTCATATAGCCATTTAATGACTCGCACTCTCAATCTCTCTAATAACTCATCCCTAAAATCATCGTCGGTATTATCATTATAGACTAGTTCACCATTATTGCTGGAATTATCAAGCACATCAGATGGTTGGTCTAATGACTTGTTCGATGTCCATGCTTCTTTGCAGCGGTCCAAGATTACTAAAGCCCCAGTTCCTTGGTTAACTACAAACTTAAAACTGATAAATGAGCGAAAATAACTCTTACTAGGTATAGGAAAAAGAAAACTGAGCTAGCTTCGAATGAATACAAAACTCTGAGAAACCATGTTAATTTAGCCGTAAAATCAGAAAAAAAAAGCTTTTTTGCAGCACTCTTTTCACACTAACCGAAAAATGTTTTGGAAAACCTTAAATTATTTAAATCTAACGTCAAATAACAACAATAACGCAGTGTCTTCGAGATTTTAGTACTAGTAATGAATAAGATTTTTTTTTTCAACAGTGTTCCGCGATTTTCCTTAGATAACGTAACAAGTTTTACTCTGAAAATATAGAGTAATTCAACTTTGTTGCTATTTCAAAAATTGAGAAGAATAAAATTATCACTGACATTAAAACTAACGCTTGTGGTTCCGATGGAATTAATTTAAAAATATTGCTTTACTTAGTTCCACATATAACCACATATTTGACCTTCTTTTTTAATAAATGCCTGGAACTTGGTAAATTTCCGATAGCTTGAAAATGGAAAATATCATCCCTGTCCCTAAATGCTCAAAATCCTCTTATATAAACCTTTTTTTTACATATAAGTATACTCCCGACTCTTTCGAAGGTACTGGAAAAAAATGTTTCTATTCAACTACAAAGTTACTTAAAAGAAAATAGCACTCTACCGTTAATTCAATCAGGGTTCCGAAAAAATCATAGTACTTTCACTGCTCTTTTAAAAATTACTAATGACTTGTATACTGCCTGTGATAGTAATGAGAATACCTGTCTTATTCTATCTGATTATAGTAAAGCGTTTGACACAATATTACATACAATTTTACGTTTGGACCTTTCATATTCCGCTTTATAGTGCCGATTTTTCCAAGTTCTTGAGACATTGTGAGAGCCATCAATATGCCGACGATACACAACTATATTAGTATATTCCTTGAAACAGCAGCTGGTCAAATTAAGAATGATTTAAAATCTATTGCCTTCATATCGGAGGTTCATGGATTGATTCTGAATTCTGAAAGGATAGGGTAGCCCTTGAAAATAACCAACACTTTCAGATCAATATTAAAAACTTAGGTTAGTTTAGGTTTAACATAACTAGACACACCATTGCTATTTTTGAGCGATCGTTTAGTTACAAGGCTGTTGTTACTTATAATCCCCTCCTATTAGACGTCAGGATGGCTCCAGGTCTCGCAGCATTCGACCGCAAATTATAACAATTCATTAAATCTACTAGATCTCAATAAATCTCAGCAATCTTACGGTTATACGCGTATACTACTCTACATTACAAATATTGTTCATGTCATGAAATTTTATTTTTCAAATTATTATTATTATTATTATTATTAAAGACATTTTTGTTTATTTGTTTGTTTGTAATGAACATGACAGTCTTCTGTTTTGTACCTTTCTTCCAATTTTCCAATTTCTCCAACACATGGTGGAGGGCTTCTTGGTTGGTAATAACCTCTGTTTCTTTAGCTATCCCCCGTTTAGGTTTTTGTCGATAATCTTTACTTTGCATTACAGATACCAAAATTCCTTCTTCAAATGTGTTAGAACCGATGTGAGAGGCCGTCGTGGAAGTTTCCGGTTGAATGTTGTTAACGTCGTCAGAATTGCATCCATGTGAGGAAGTAGAGGGTTGAGGGTTATTATCCAAGACTACATGTTTATATAAATTTTTTTCTTCCCCGTGTTTAAATGCCAGTGGATCATGTTGTTCTTTGGAAGTAACTTTGACATGGAACGTAAATATACCCCCTGTTTGAAATCCATTCAGGATTATAACCGGGGACAATTCGTTCCAAATTTGCCCGACAATTTTGCTAAATTGACTTTTTGGAATTTTTTTGCGTGATGACGCTGCTAATATACAAGTGTCCTATACAATAAGTCCCATTTCGAGAAATAACTTTTGAAGCAACGCGTAAGTAGTCCCAGGGAAAGCTTCTGTAGCTGGAGAAAGCCAATCAATCCATACATTTTGGCCTTTAAACACTATCAATGGAGGAATTTTGGCAGCACTGAAATATTTTACCTTCCGCTGGATGCCACCGTCTTTGAACATGGCCTTCCAATTTGTCCAACAACCTTAGTTTTAAATGGGTCAAGACAAAAGTTCTTCTCGTCTAAATTCCAAATTTGTTCTGGTTTGTCATGGAGTTGAAGAAAATCCAATTGTTCTTCCAATAAAGTTTTATGCAAATGGGTCTAAGCATTTTTATTTCTGGCGAACTCGAGTGATTGTGGCTTTTTGATGGATAGGATGTATTTCTTACGGAAGCCTAAGAACCAGTCCTCTCCAGGTTGACCTCTATGAAACGGTGTTTTTAGGCCCGTTTGTTTAACAAATTCGCCAACAATTTATGAATCCGCCTTCTAGTTAGGCCCCATCCCCATTTTCCATAGTTTTAATACATTGAGCTAATTTTTTCCCCTCCTCTTAAGGAATAAATCTGCTTCTTCCCATGGTTACCCTCTTTCTTCCTTTAATACCTCTGCGACGTGCGCATAAAGTAGACTGAGGAATACTATACCGCAGACTTGCGGCATAAGCAGTCAATACTCCCCTGTCAATTTCTTCGAGGGCTTGTTTTAATGCAGCTGGTGTATAATTTGTTACCTTTTGCGACTTTCTTTGGTACACCCTTTTTCTTTTGACGATTTTCTGACAGCTGTAAAAAAATCACAGTAACAATAAACATGAGAAGCAAGTTTATTGTATAATTCATTCTGGTCCCTGCTATTTACTGCTCACTTACCTCATATGCAATTTTTGATGAGGAACAGTGAAATATACAAATTCATAAGTTAAAATGCTTACTTCTACAAAACTACTAGTATACCCATAAACCACCTTAACTTATGTATATTTAACAATCTTCAAATTGTTTTAAGGTTGCAAAAAACTCACGATGATCACTGATTTAAAAATTAGATCTGCGGTCGCCTGCACGCAGACCTGTCTGTTCAAACTGCAATGTCAATTTTAACGGATTTTTGCTTATTAGAATGGTGCAGTTTCTCCTTGGGAAATATAGAACAGTGTTTTAGCTACACTTTAAAAATGTCGATATGCAAAAAAGTAGCCTTTCACTTTATATAGACGGTGTCCACACTTACCCCCTGAACTTATTCCTATTGATACTACCCTATGGCAGGGTTTTTATTATTTCTCTCGGTTGTCTTTAAAGATAAACGTATCAGACCTGTATCAAAATAAACAATAAAAAATGGGAGCCAGCATGTTTGACTCGAAAATGAAACGTTTCCTAAAAAGTTGGTTTTTAGAAAAAAGGTTAAAATAGATAAATGTATAGTTATGTCTTTATCCTAAATAGATTAGATAAGTTATGCAAAGGAACGCTCATTTTCGACAAATTGAAATATTGGAAATTATTATTAAATTCAAAATATATGAGTTAATATTAAGTTAAAAAGTCGAATAAATTCTCATTAGGCACGTTAACGAGTATATAATCCGGGTATAAAAATAAAATTATATTCCGGGGTATAAAAATGTTTT
Organism: Kuschelorhynchus macadamiae; assembly: GCA_030620095.1. NCBI lineage: Eukaryota > Metazoa > Arthropoda > Insecta > Coleoptera > Curculionidae > Kuschelorhynchus > Kuschelorhynchus macadamiae. Next base: position 639,923 of record JAUTXW010000930.1, on the reverse strand, counting down.
AATTAAAAAACTTTAATTAATTGTAGAGAACATGGAAAGGATTTTCTGTTTTGAACGGTGTGTAAAAGCTTCATTTTAAAAGGAAAAAAATTATGTTAAATACAAAAGTTTCAGGACTTCATTTAAACTGCTTTGTTTCACCGTATTGAATTCGTACCTATATTTTACCAGTTTATTTCTGCCTATGCCACACTTGATTTTTGTATGTAATATTTGATTACTTTGTCAAATTTTAGATAAACTGGATAAATAGTTTTTTTGCAATATTTTTTTTAACATTTCACTAGGCTGCCACTTTGTTACCAGATCATCCCCATGTGACTCTTAATTTTTGACCAAAATTTGAAGTCAATCCGGTAAATAGTTTTTTAGCTATGGTATCTCAGAGGATGACTTTTTCAATACTGCCCTTTCTACGGGAGAAGTAAAAACAAAGAAATCACAATTAGAAACTAAAAAATGAACGTTAACTTTGCTATTTTAATTGGATCACCCTGTATAATATCCTTATATTTATTTAGTCTCTTATTACTGATATATTATATAAGTTATAACAGATTTTATAAAAAGCTAAAGAAGCAGCGTATTTCTATTGACTCCACATGTTTATGTTAGAAGATTCTCTTCCTTTTTAAAACAATGCTTATTGCAATGTTTTTATCAATTTTGTCAGTTGTTTTTAAAGATAAATGTATCCAATTCCATCCATTTAAAATAACAAAGTTGTTGCTCAACTTTTACTTCCCTCGTAGGGGGGGAAGTATTGTAATGGTGGAAAAATTATCCTCCAAGATTTTTGCCGATATTTACGTTTCAGGGTTCCCAAATGTCGAAAAACAAGGTTTCTTAATTGCGTCGGTCTATCTATCTGTCTGCTTGTTCGCAGCACAGCTAAAAAACTACTTACCCTATTGACTTCAAGTTTGTTCAAAAATCCAGGGTCAAATGGGGATGACCTGATAACATTTTGATAAAAATGCAATATGGATGAACAAAATGGTGGTCCTAAAAAATCAATATTAAAAAGCTACTTACCCAATTTATCTCAAATTTTGCACAAACATTAAGTATTATGTTGGAGTCAACTGGTAACAGAAGGCGGAACAAAATGGCGGCTTAATCAAATATTTAAAAATTAAGAATGGAAAAACTGCTTAATAGGTTGATTTCAAATTATATGCCATAATTAATTGTGGTTAGGTGTCAACTAGTAAAATTGTGGTACTAATTCAAGATGGCCGAACAAAATTCCGGCCATATAAAATATTTTTAATTACTATATAATAATATAATAAATCACCCTCTCAGGTTTTACATATCTTCACATTTTAGCGTCAAATTTGGATATGAATTCAATATGGCGGAACAAAATGGCGGCATAATAAAATATTTAAAAATTCAACCCGAAAAACTGCTTAATGGGTTGATTTCAAATTGTGTGCCATAATTAATTGTGGTATAGGGGTCAACTAGTAAAATTGTGGTACTAATTCAAGATGGCCGAACAAAGTTCCGGCCAAATAAATATTTTTAATCGTAAACCAAATCACCCTCTCAGGTTTTACATATCTTCACGTTTTAGCGTCCCTAGATGCAAACATCAAGCATTATATTGAAATTAACTGGTTGGGTATAAATTCAATATGGCGGAACAAAATGGCGGCATAATAAAATATTTAAAAATTCAGCCTGAAAAAAACTATTTAATAGATTGATATCAAATTGCGTGCCATAACTAATTGTGGTATAGTGATCAACTAGTAAAATTGTGTTGCTAATTCAAGATGACAGAACAAACTGGAGGTCAAATAAAATGTTTGTAATCGTGAAAAAAAATCTCCCTCTCAAGTTTTACATATTGTTTTATCAATTCCGTCGGTCCGTCTGTCGGCCTGACTGTCTGTCTGTCAGTTCGCGGCATAGCTTAAAATCTACTGACCAGCTTGACTTCAAATTTTAGTCAAAAATTAAGAGTCATATGGGTATAACTTGGTAATATTTTGTTAAAAACTCAAAATATGGCGGAACAATGTTAAAAAAATTATTACTAAAAAACTAATTACCCAATTTACCTTTAATTTTGCACAAAAATCAAGTGTTATATAGGAGTGAACTGGTAACATTTTGTAATGAATTCAAGATAACAAAACCAAATAGCAGCCTAATTAAATATTTCAAAAATCAGCCCTAAAATACTATTTATTAATAAATTAATTAATTTCAATTTTTGTGCAAGAATTAAGGGTATATATTAAGATAAACTGGTAAAGTTGTGAAACGAATTTAAGATGGCGGTCAAATAATTTTTTTTTAAAAATCAAATAAAAGAATGTTTGTTCAATATTGCAGAAAAATTAAATGTGAAAATGAGATAAACTGGTTCAACATGACGTAACAAAATGGCGGTATGTGTCAATGTAAAAACTATTTATTGAATGTATTTTAAATTAAGTCCAAAAGTCATAGGTAGAAAGATACTGGCAAAATATTGGTAAGAATCCAATATGATGGAACAAAATGGCACCTAACAAAAATTTTTGAAAAGACACTATATATTACACATATATACTGTGACTATCTACTGAACGAAATTGGGTCACACTTCACTATTCTTAACAAATGGAAAAAAATCATAATGAAGGAAGTTCTGGGTAAAGGAAATTTACCGATTTTTTTTACTTCCCTCTTAAAAGTTATCTGTTATCGTGAAAAAAATCACCCTCCGACATTTTTGCAGATCTTCACGTTTCAGTTCCCAGATGCCGAAATACATGTTATCTCAATTTCGTCGGTCTGGCTGTCTATCCGTCTATTGGCAACATAACTAAAAACTACTTACCCGATTGACTTCAAGTTTTGCTCAAAAATTAACGGTCACCTGGCAAATATCAATCGGAAACTAAAAAAAATGAGGTTCGATTTTGCTATTTTAATTAAATCACCCTGTATAATATCGTTTTATTTAGTCAGTCTCTCCTTACTGATAAAAAATTATAACAGGTTTTATAAGAAGCTAAAGAAGCAGTGTATTCATATTGACTCCACATTTTTATGTTAGAAGATTCTCTTCCTTTTTAAAGCAATTCTATTGGAGTGTTTTAGGTTGTTCTTAAAGATAAAGGTATCGATCCTGGTTTATTTATAATCAACAAGGACAAACCCATTCAATGAAATAATATTTTATAGGGCATTCCATTTCAGTCGTTGCTCAATTTTTACTTCCTTGGTAAAAGAAAAGTATTACAATCCTACTATTAAAAATACATGAAATCAGCTTTCGAGATTTTAGCAGATATTCACGTTTCAGGGTTCAGCATAGTTAAAAAACTACTTGGCGGAACAAAAAAACATTTTGGTACGATCCAAGACAAAATTGCGGCTTAATAAATTATTTTAAAATTCAGCCTGAAAAAACTGCTTAATGGGTTGATTTCAAATGAAGTTTACTTTGTTGGGAAGAACTAATATCTCGAAACAAGTGGACAGTGCATATTGGCAGAACATCCATAATCACACACAATCAGAAAGTGACTAGAAACAGGTTCGTGCTTTCGAGAATAATAGACGCTCTAATATTTTGTGGAACCTTTGAAGACAGGATGAGACAGGAAATTGTAAATTCTGAAATTTTAATTACACGGCTGGACTTGATAAGATATTTTTTAATTTTATATTCACAGTGTTCGAATATTGCGAGACATATTGTATATTGAACGATCATCAATAATGCCGACAGGTGAGTTATTTAAATTAGTTAAAATATATTTTATATTTTATTTTCCACATAAACGGCAGCTTGCAGCACTGTCACTTTCTAAGGTCACGAGTCGCCACTGGCATTTATTGTCATCAAGGCTGAAAATATTCCACAGGAAATATTTTTTTAAACATAATGCGGTTCATAAAATATTTAATCTCACTCGCCCTTTAGAAAATATTGGGTTCTGGTGTCGATAACTAACCCACGTATTTGTAGGTTTTTAAATTTTAAATGATAGCCTATGGTGTATAGAGTGGATTAAAACTGAAAACTCGTAATATTTTTCACTTTAACCAATAATCACCAAAAAGAATGGTTTTATTCTCCATCTTCGAATACGAGGGAATCGTATATCAAGTCTTAAATGTTAAATGCGACATATGTAGACAGTGTTGCAAGCAGATTTTCAAACAGTTTCTCTATTTTGTTTAGGTTAGTATTGGTTAATTTTGTTGTAAACAGCGCGCCTACAAAATTTCGGGTCTATATTAAAACAAAGATTTTTTTTAATAAAACCTATATTGGTTGTTGAATCTGTCTCGATAACGTTAGGTTAGCCCAGGTTCGTCAGTAAAACCATAAAGCCTGTGGTATATATTCCTAGAAAATCAGTTGGCAACACTGCACATAACTTTGTTTCTTGATTATGTCCAAATCTTCATCTTCAATAATGTTTTTCCCCCTGGAGGAAACTCTCTGAATTCAACACTGTAAGTGCCTTGGGACCACTTTAAATCCTTTGTAATGTCACCAATATCTCAATGCAATAAAAACCCTAGGGAAGAAGCAGTTCCTTTTTCGCGAAAATTTTCGGGAAATTGTCTCCACTATGAGAACTGATTTATTTTTTTTTATCTGACTTATAAGTATGACTGAAGAGAAATATATGAAACTCGTGCCAGAACCCAGTACAGAGCTTATGGATATGGGCCAGAACGCTATCAAAGGCAGTGAACGGTTTGGTGTTGGCTGTTTTGACAATTTCCAGTGGCCTAGCTAAATCCCCGCCAGACCACGTAATACGGAGGGTCCACTGATGCTAGGGGGCCCGGCGATAATGTATAATGGAACCTGTGTCTATTAATGACTTCAGTCATAAGTCAGTCATTTTCCCTTCTTGTTGCTGAATCTTTTCTTTACTTATCAGTTATTCTCTGTCGGTAAATGCATGAGCGGGGGGGAGGGGCAAAATTTGTAGCTACGGCACTGATTATTCCATATCTGTCTCGCTATAAAGGTGAACTCTATTTTATTTTTAGATTCTGCGAAATAAGTTTTTCTTTTATAGGATATTTTTTCATTTCTCTTACCATTTCTTAAATATTAATTATTTTTTTTTTACCAAAACTATGTAAATTAAAACTTCAGTATTGATCTTCAGATGTCAAATCAATGTGAAATTTTAATATTATTTAGTTAACATGTAGTACTTTAATTTTAGCAACATAGCATGTTCGGCGACTTTTATGCAGAGCGTCTTAAAACTTAACTGTAATTCAGATTTTTGTAAGTTTGATTAAAAGTGACTTTTTTTAAATGGAACACCCTGAATGTTATTGAAGCGTTGAATAGAGTGAACAAATTGATTTTTTTCGTATAAGGTGCTCCTGTACAGGGTGTTCCAGCGAGGACTGAACAGGGACCTATTTTCGACCTTCCTTGTATTTTGGAAAAATTCAAAATAGCCAATCGATGTATTTTTTCTTGTAGAATCCAAAAAATGTCATCGAAAAAATATTTGAACCAGAAACAAAAGAGTTACACTATGCATCAGGTGTTTTTTAAATGGAATGTATCGTTTTTTATACGATTTTTCGAAAGAGTGATTTTTTTTATGTCCGTTCTGATTAAAAGATTTGATTTTGCGATAGCTGTTTATATTACATTTTAATGTTTTACAAACAACAAACAAACAAAAAAAAATTTAGCTTCACCTGTTTAAAATACACGATAGGTTGGTATAGGTGATCAAGGTAACATGACGTTTGAATGCTTTGTCAATAAAAATTGACATTATTTTAATTATTGTCGAAGTCTTCACCTAAAAAATATATATTTGACTCTGATCGAAATGAAATACTCTTTGGACGAGAGACTACAGATTGTTATGCTATTTTACAAGTGCCAAGAAAATGCAAGAGAAGCAAGAAGAAGATTTATTGCAAATTTTCATAGAAATATATCCGTCAATACAATTCTAAGGATAAAAAACCTATTTGAGGAAAATAAAACTTTACGTGATAGAAAAAGAAATATACAAAGAAGAAGAAATCGAGACCAGGCCATTATAAATTATTTTCAAGTTAATCCAACCAAATCTATTTCGGATGCAGTTCGGGAAGTTCAGTACGGTGGCGGTGTAAGGCGCAGAAGAGTTACCCGAGGGACTGTTCACAGGACTCTGAAAATTCATAAATTTAGGCCTTTTCGTATCCTTCCACTTCAGCACCTAACACCGGCACAAAAAGAACTTCGCTTCCAATTTGTTTCTCAAATGGTAATTCGGCAAGAAAACGAAGACCCTGATTTATTCAAAAATATTGTGTGGACCGACGAAGCTACTTTCACAACATCGGGAGTATTCAACAGACATACTAGTCACCACTGGGCCGTTGAAAATCCAAAAAAGTCCAGACTATTAAATTTCAAGGGAGGAATTCTATTCATGTTTGGTGTGGGATAAAAAACAATAAAATTTTGGGACCAATATTTTTTAACGGGACTTTAAATGGGCACAGATATTATGAGTTTTTAGAAAACGAAATTGAAAATTTTTTGGAAGACTTACCATTGGCAGAATATCAGAATTTAATTTGGCAACATGATGGGGCGCCTCCTCATGCCGTGCATGATGTGGTTCAATTTTTAAATCGGCGCCATAACGAATGGATGGGCGAAATGGAACATATGCTTGGCCGCCCAATAGCCCCGACCTCTCAGTTTTGGATACATTTCTTTGGGGCCATTTGAAGAACGTCGTATACAGACAACGAAACGAAAATATTCAAGAGATCATGGGAAAAATTGTCGATGAAATAAACCGCCTTAACCAGGAAAATCATATTGTAACAACAAGTTTAGAAACGCTACAAAGGGGTTATCGATGTTGTTTCGAGAAAAACGGCGGTCACATTGAAAACTTATGTTATTAGTAGTTTTATTTTATTATTTAATAATTATTTTTTATTGAATTTCTTTTTCTATCATGTAAAGTTTTATTTTCCTCAAATAGGTTTTCTTATCCTTAGAATTGTATTGATGGATATATTTCTATGAAAATTTGCAATGAATCTTCTTCTTGCTTCTCTTGCATTTTCTTGGCACTTGTAAAATAGCATAACAATCTGTAGTCTCTCGTCCAAAGAGTATTTCATTTCGATCAGAGTCAAATATATATTTTTTAGGTGAAGACTTCGACAATAATTAAAATAATGTCAATTTTTATTGACAAAGCATTCAAAAGTCATTTTACCTTGATCACCTATACCAACCTATCGTATATTTTAAACAGGTGAAGCTAAAATTTTAGTTTGTAAAACATTAAAATGTAATATAAACAGCTATCGTAAAATCAAATCTTTTAATCAGAACGGATATAAAAAAAATCACTCTTTCCAAAAATCGTATAAAAAACGATACATTCCATTTAAAAAACACCTGATGCATAGCGTAACTCTTTTGTTTCTGGTTCAAATATTTTTTCGATAACATTTTTGGATTCTACAAGAAAAAATACATCGATTGGCTATTTTGAATTTTTCCAAAATACAAGGAAGGTCGAAAATAGGTCCTTGTTCAGTCCTCGCTGGAACACACTGTACCTATTTTGAACTGCTTTCGATTTATAAGCTATTTTATAAATAATTAATACAGATATTCGAGAAATAGACTTTAAATAACGTCTTTTTTGATGTAACCACAACTTACCCAAACGATTTTTTTTTTAATATAACGTGTGGTTCTGAGAAAAACCGATTTTATCAGTAAATTAAAACTTTTGGAATTCTCACCTAATACATCAGATGTTTATAGTGCTGATCTTTTACATGTAAGCACTCGGTAATACATACACATGACAGGCAGTAGCTCTTTGAATTTCTGATTGATCCAAGTTGCTCAAAGGCGAGTCTTGCCCGATTTTCTAGATCTTCTTTTGAATTTACTAGTGCTTAATAAACCGTTTCTTTAATCCTACTCCACAGAAAAAAATCTAATGGAATAGGATTTGGAGATCGTGGGGGCCAACTCCATGATCCTCCACGTCTTATGTACCTTCCTTCACTTCGTATCCATCTTCAAACATATCATACAGTTCGGCAGAAACTTCATGGGGACAATAATGGGCAGGAACTCCATTCAGTTGATACCAATAATTTCTCAAAGCTATAAGCGGTAGATTATCCAAAAAATCATATAGGTCGTTCTTAGAATTTCAATATATTTGGCAGAAGTTAAATTTTCATCATAAATGTATATTGAAAATTGCCTATCCATCAACAAAATAAATACGTTAAAACTAAATTTTTGTTAGTAACTTTTTTCTTTTATAACGTGTGGATTTTGTGCAGCCCAAAAAGATTATTTTGAGGGTTAAAGACTCCTGCGCGTGACAATTTTGCTTCATCAGTCCAAATAATTATTTTCAGAAAAGCTGCATCCTACTGTATACGAATTAATAACATTTTGCAAAGATCTACACATTTTGGAGGATCATCGAGTTGTAAAATCTGTAATATAATTAGTTTGTAGCTATGCATATTATGTTTATGTAAAATTCTCCATATTGAGGTTCAAGCTATTCCTAAATCATTTTCGGCACTTGTTATTGAAACATGAAAATAAATGCGTTAAATCTTCTACAGGTTCTTGCAACATTTCTTTAACACTCGCTGTGAATATAAAACAAATTTAAAATATCATCATTTGAATAACAATTATTCTTAATTTTCGGTAACTTAATCTTACATATAATACTAAAAAGTGAGACATGTCATGCCACCATCATTACGTATTGCAGTTGTTACATCATAGCATACTTGGTGTTTTAAATCTTTAATGTCTTGTCGAATATTAATTGTAATTATTCATAAAATCGCTTATAAATTGAAACCGGTTCAAAATATGCATAGGAACACCTTATATGAAAAAAAAAAATCGATTTGTTCACTCTATTGGACGCTTCAATACTATACAGGGTATTCTGTCGAAAAAAGTCACTTTTGATCAAATTTATAAAATCTTAATTGCAGTTAATTTTTAGGACACTCTGTATAAAAGTATAAAATTCCCAATCCTATGTTGCTAAAATTAAAGTACCACATGTTGACTAAATTATATTAAAAGTTTACGTTGATTTATCACCCGGAGACAAAAATATTGAAGTTCTAATTCACATAGTTTTGGTAAAAAAAAAACACAAAATAATTAATATTTAAGAAACGGCAAGAAAAGTGAAAAAATATCCTATACAAAAAAAACGTAGAATGTTTCGCAGAATCTAAAAATAAAATAAACTACAGGGTGTCCCATTTAAAATTCCAAAGTTGATGCCTTTTACCAATAGATCTGGAAACACTGCAACCGCGAAATTATTTTTAAAAGCTAGAGCGCAGCCTCCTATGGCCTTAGTCAAAATTACAAATTAATGTTTCTTTTTATTCTCCAGATACTTCTAACGTACCATCGAGTAAAAAATACCCTGTTTATACCATTTTTAGATTTATTATGGCTGATAAGTAGAGTATCATAAGATATAAGGGCACTTGAAAATGCATTAGTTTTAAGAAGTGCTTAAGTCAATGTTATTGCTGATACCCCACATAAACGTCTACACTGTTGTTTACATTAACTTAGAAATGAGTATTATTCAGAAGGAAAAATAAACCTCGAAATAAACAGTTACCCCACTAAAACTTAAACCTTATAGATATTTTTTTGTTTACACACATTGTTACAGCTTATAAGACATACAATTCGTTTAAAGATAACGCACTTTTATATATGGGGCAAACTTTTCGTTCGTTTGTTCTTAATTGTTTGAAAAGAAGCTGACATTAACGATAATAGTAAAGGCTTTTAAATGACATAATTCAAAACGGTTTAAATCGGGTATATATGGAGACTAAAAAAGAAAATGATAATGCTCGGGAGAATACTGGGCAAAATTATGAATTGGAAGCACCTGATGGAGGATGGGGTTATGTGATTGTTGCTGCGACAGTAGTAGTGTTTGTAAGTTTTTTAATTTTTAGGTATCTATAGAGTCCTGCAAATTGATTTGTTACACTTGTTGATTTAAAATATGCAATGTGGTTTTAAAAAAATTAGCGACTACAATATACGAAATTCCCAAAATTTTTCTCAAAATCGACATTTAATTACTATAACCTGTTTGAGAAAACATTTTTTTTACTTTCCCTTTAACAGCTCACATGCTATATTAGATAATAACATATAGCATTTAATATAAGGAAAGTATTGTGCGCGTGAAATTTTTCAATAAATATAAGTTGGGTATTTCGATTTTTTAGTAAGAAGTGCTTAAGAAATATATGTTTATTTCTTTGGTGGTGTGCTAGGAAAATTTTTATTTTGCGATCGCTTGGAATAAGGTTTAACCGATTCAGTTGAAATTTATAGCAAAAATAAAATATTTAAAACACCTTTTTAAATACTGTATTTTGCCGATTTATGTTTTATAACTTAGTGTTCCATATCTAAGGGATGTGATTGACGTGGATACTTAAATATAATTTCAAGATTTCAGAATGCACAAGCCAATTACTACTAAGTTATGGAGGAAATATTATAAGTAGATATAATGATGCCATAAAATCGCTAGCCTCATTAGTGTGGGTACTTAATATAAGAAGGAAGTTGGTTCACAATTTAAAAAAAAATCATATTTTGGGGACACGTTTTTTATTTAAGTAAATAAAAACCTGCCGCCCATTTCGCAACTCCTGTTCTCTGTCTCTGAATATCTATATTTTGAAATATACAGTGTTTGATCAAATGTGTGTTATTTATGTGAAGGATAATAGAGTCCTACGTTTTTAACTATATTTCTCAGAATCGAATAAATTTTAAATGGACCTAACAAAAAAAAACATTAACCTCAATTAATCAAAACACGGTTTATAACATTTCATTTTAGCATGAAGCATATTTTCTATAATTTAATTAATTAGTATTTATAAGAGGCAATTTTAGCATTAATTTGCTTTATAATCTGATTAAGTTGTAATCTTATATGAAATAACAATTTATTTTTAGGATTCTTCGATAAATTTGTGGTGTATTTTATTTAGGGCTACAGCTTCAAATTGACCTTAATAGATGCCAGCCTAATTATAAAACATTAAATAGTATCTACAGTTTATTCGTAATTAAATATATTATTTAAATCAAGAAAATCCACAACGTAAAACCAATTTATTTCTGTAATGTTACAGAGTAAATATATAACTAACATAAAATACAATGATCTTGAAAACCTTTTCCGCTTCAATCTTTCATATCTTCTGAAGTCGTTTTCCTTTTCTCTTGTCATTACATGTTTTTTTTTTGGTATTGTTTTGTTCTTTACTTTTAACATCTATCCTCTGATGCCAAAATATAGTGAAAACAACAGTAACGTAATGAAGTATTTTATATAAGGTCGGCAATAAACAAACACTTATAATCTTTCATTTATTAGTTACATATTTTTTAATTTTTGCCATATGTATCAAGCACTATATGTATCTTATGGTCCATTCTCTGTCGATTTTGTTCTATATTTATATATCCAGATTAATTTCCTTAATTGGGTTCTTTCAATTATTTATGTTAGGTTGTTGGATTGTTTTAAATTTCATCATGTCCTTAAATGTGTTACGTCAATTACGTTCTACACATCTTAATTGTCTTAAAACATTTTGTTATTAATATACCTTCATAATTGTGATATAGTGTGATTTATATATTACACCTTGCAGCTAAGAAAATATCGATGTCTTAACCATAACTTATCTATCAAAATACAAGAGTTCTAACCACACTACACCACAAATTTGTTACGTTCTGGACGCGCGTTTCGCTAACCAAGTTAGCATCATCAGCAGATGATATAAACTATATATAACTTATCTAAATAAATTCAGTAGCCTGCTCTCGAATCGATTGATATTTTTTATTAATTGATCATATTTTAAACCCACAATAAATGTTGGTCTAAATTAAGAGGGTTCGTCATGTGTTTGGCCAAGTTTTAAGGAGATAATTATTTACTTTTTCGTGGTTAATCATTATTTCTTGACATTTGCAATTATGGATTAATAGTGTTAATGCCTCTAACCTGTTATTTATCATGTTAGTAATTACATTTAAGAGCGTAGAGAGCTCATTTATTTCCTTAACAATAAATCCTACCTGTTGGTTCTCTTTTATTTAACAACTGTTTTTTTTTACTAATTTATTCTAGTAATAAACATGATTTTAATGACAAACTCCTTGACCAAATAATTAAAATTAAAATTGATAATTCCAAAAAAATGCGATTAGGTACACTATGGCGATCTGACAATCTAATCTGCAGCAAATGAGAGAGTAGATAAATAAAATAATTTATAATACAGTACTAAATATCTTATTTATAAAATTTTAAGTCAAGGTCGATATTCCATTCAAACCAGATTATTCTAGAATAGAATTTATTTGTATTAAAATTTCATTACCAGGTTATTTGAAAAACCGAATTATCGCTGATTTTCAGTTTGAAATATTCTATCATTAGTTTTTACATAATATTTCACAAAAACTTCCAAAAGTCCATGAAACAGGAACAATATTTAAACACATTAAAACTAGCAGTAATATAATAATATATACTTTTTAATTTTAGAATGTTACTATTATGCCTATGGCTGCCTTTGGACTAGTCTATGGTAATTTTTTAAGAAATATTGGAGATGAAACAACTGGGACCACTTTATGCAATGGATTATTTAATACAGTGAATTCATTTACAGGTAACAGAACTGAACTCCACAAAAGTCGTTTGCCTTAAATCTTATTCTGGAAAACGAAATTGGAAACAATATTTAAAGAAAAACATTAAAAGACAAATTTAAGCAAAAATATCTTTGTACTTTCTCATATTTTTGTATTATAGGCCTTCTCGCTAATGGACTTTTAAGCAGATATTCCTACAGAAAAGTTGCAATTTTAGGATCTGCAATTTTCGCATCAGGAGCTACCGCCTTGATCTTCTCAAAAAACTTAATTCAGGTTCTTTCATTCTTCGGAGTAGTTCAAGGTAAGTTAATTTATTTTTCCTTTCACCAAATACTTACTGCAAATAAATAGTTTTTGACCAATTTGTTTTTTACTTCCCTCGTAACAGGGAAATATTGTGCTGGTGAAAAAATCACCCTCCGAGATTTTTGCAGATCTATACGTTTAGTCCCTAGACTCAAAAACAACTTACGAGATGGATTTCAAATTTTGGTCATAGTTAAGGGTCATATGAGGATGACCTGGTAACATTTTGGAAAAAATCTAATATGGCAGAACAAAATGAAAGTGAAATGTTACAAAAATTATTACTTAAAAAGTATTTGTCCAATTTATCTCAAATTTTGTACAAAAATCAAGAATTATGGTTATGTTGAGTATTAAGGAATCAACTTGTCAAATTTTTGTGCGAATCCAAGATGGCGCAACAAAATGGCGGATTAATAAAGTATTTAAAAATTCAGCCTGAAAAACGATTTAATAATCTGATTTCAAATAGTATGCTATAACTAATTGTAGTATAGGGATGCACGGTGCGAATCCAAGATGGCAGAACAAAATGGCGGCTTAATAAAATATTTAAAAATTCAGCCTGAAAAACGATTTAATGAACTGATTTCAAATTGTATGCCATAACTAATTGTAGTATAGGGATGAACTAGTAAAACTGTGGTACTAATTCAAAATGGCAGGACATAACGGCGGCCAAATAAAATATTTGCAATCGTGAAAAAAATTACCCTCTCGGGTCTAATGAAAAGTTACCACTAAAAAAAATTAATTTTGCACAAAAATCAAGTGTTACATAGGAATTAACAAGTGACATTTTGGTATGAATATAAGATAGCAAAACAAAATGGCGGCGCAATAAAATATTTGAAAAACCAGTTTAAAAAAACTACTTATTGGATTAATTTGTGCAAGAATTAAGTGTGATATGAGATAAACTGGTAAAGCTGGGGTACGAATTAAAGATCGCGGAACAAAATGGCGGCGAAATAAAATTCTTAAAAAATTAACGCAAAAAAATGCTATTCAATTGACTTTAAATTTTGCGGAAAAATTAAATATATATATAGGGATAAACAAATAACAAAATGGCGGTGTGTGACACAGGTAACAATTGGTAAAATATTGGTAGGAATCATGATGGAACAAAATGGCGTGTTTGAAAAGACAGTAATGACTATGTACTGAACTGAAGTGGACCACATTTCACTATTCCTAATAATAAAAAAGTTTCATAACCAGGGAAGTTCCGGGTAAAGGAAATTTGCGGGATTTTTTTTGTTCATTTCATAATAATTTGGTACTAACAGTTTACGATGAAATGTTTAATCAATAAATTTATATTAACGAAATATTTTTAATATTACATTGTTACAGTTAAAAAATTGGCCCCTTTACTATTTTTTTAATAAACATAGTGGTATATTTAACAGTTATTTTTATGTATACAGGGTGCTACAAATTCGAGAGTATGACTTACTCAAGATTGCGCAATTTAGTGCTTGATAAAATCCCACTGAGAAATTTGAAAAATTCCGATTTCCCGGGAAAAATCCAAATTTTGTCAAATAATTTTTATTTCTTCCAGTTTATTTATAGTTTATTCAAAGAGATATTTTGAAATAAATAGCACTTTATTATTGCAACTTTTCCGTCTCTACACTATGGTATCTTCAAATTTAAAATCCGTCATTTCATTCCGGGACAACAATCATCAGATTTATTTTTTTTAAACACGAGATTTAGTTTTGAAACATCACATACATTAAACATATTTAAAAGCTAAAATTTAACTGATTTAGACAGTTAATATTAATGATAATGCGCTAATTTCAAAAACAACGGAACACCTAGGTACTGAAAATATTAAACATCTGATATGAATTTATAGTCCAAATCAGTCGAATTTTAGCTATTGAATATGTTTAATGTATATGATGTTTCAAACCTAAATGTATACTGTGACAGAGAGTTTGTTATGAAGGTTTTGTTTGTATATTATTATGATGTACCGGAGATTACCTTCTTAGGTGAGTTAAAAAGTAAATTAAATTTAATAATATTTCTTTGAATTGGATTTATTATATGTTTTTTCAAATTTTTGTACGTCCTTTTTAAAATATAAATATTGTTTTAGAACCACTATATATATATATATATATATATATATATATATATATATATATATATATATATATATATATATATATATATATATATATATATATATATATATATATATATATATATATATATATATATATATATATATATATATATATATATATATATATATATATATATATATATATATATATATATATATATATATATATACATGTTTTTTAAGTTTTCTCGCACAGTAACTTGTATATATATTTTCTTGGTTTTCGTTTCCTTTGGTTTTTTTAAGATCCGTGTAGAACGAAAGACGTGTTTATTTTTTTCACATATTTATTTTACGTTTCGGTCTATTTCGATTTTCTTCAGAAATTGTATGGCAACTATGAACAATTAGAAGTAGCAAATGAATCATTGTGTCGTTTTCCTATTAACATCACTTAGTCTGATAATAGACTAGCACTTACATTTAAAAATACACTTAATTTTGACGAATCCACAATAATAAAATAATAAAAATATACATTTATCCGACAAATAATTTTTAAAGAGAGTCTGTAAAAGTATATATAATCGAAGTAAAGCATCGCCAGGGAAGACCGTGCTCCGTCAAAGACAGGCTGCTAACAATAGGTAGTAGTTGTTGTAGATATACAATAACGATCTTGGCAGTACTACCTCGTTGCCTATAAGTACCGTGAAATAAAAAAAGGTCAAAAATATTATGTTTCAAAAAATTAAACCGTCTCAAAAACACACTGAAAAGTTAAAAATAACCTTTTAAACAACCTTAAAAATTTGAATTCTGCAGTCCAGTAATAAACAGATATACCTTGAGATGTTAGACCACATTATATGTTTAAAACGTATGAATTCTAAAGAAAAGCAACTAATATCCTGTGTAGTAGTTTTACACCGATTTCAAATAACAATTTTTTAAGGTTGTTTAAAATGTTATTTTTTACTTTTCACTGTTTTTAATTTTGATAACTCGTTATACAGTATAATATTACCTATCCTAAAAGAGCTAAGACAAAGGCATTTTAATCAAATCCTACAGAAATACGAGTTTAAAAGGAACATTTTAACTAGTTTGTTCAGGCGGCCAAGAACTACAATATATAAAAAATTCAGCGAATTTTACTGAAGGAGGTTTTCCATAAGATTTGTGCGTGGTCCTCTGATCTCTTCATCTTAGATATACGATTACATCTCATAGTTAGGATGAAGTTTTTTATGTATGAGAACTAACACTACTTTTGCTTAGTGTCTTTGCACTTGAGGCGTTGTCTCTGCACATATAGTCTGAGAGACCATGTATAATATTATTAAAAAATTACATTACCTTTAACACCTATTTAAATTTAAGGTATTGGATTTGGTTTGCTCATGCCGTCAGTAATGTCGGCTTTCAACTCATACTTCGATAAGAGGATGAACGTTATGATGAGCGTAGCGCAGGCCCTGATGGTAGCTTTTAATATGGCAGTTCCACCAATGGCGGCTTGGAGCATGAGCGTGTTTGGATTCAGGTAGATTCATTGTTAGATATTAAATATTACGAGTGAGTCCCGTCAAATTTCGACGGCTACAAATTGAACTTCTCTAGATTTCGCATCACTACACGGTCGCGATTAGACACGTTATTGAAGAAAAACATATATTTATAGTTTAGTTATAGTTTTATAGAAAACATACGCAATAAAATAATAATAAAATAGTATTGAAAGCTCTCGGTAAACAGAAATTTCATTTCACAAGGATATGTAATGGGTCGCAATCAAAGGTCGTTTTTTTATTTTTTAAGATCATTTTCAAATTTGAAGTTTTTAATGCAGTTGAACCTTAACGACTGTGCCAATATATATATATATATATATATATATAT
This sequence comes from Kuschelorhynchus macadamiae, assembly GCA_030620095.1. Lineage (NCBI taxonomy): Eukaryota > Metazoa > Arthropoda > Insecta > Coleoptera > Curculionidae > Kuschelorhynchus > Kuschelorhynchus macadamiae. The sequence continues at coordinate 622,869 of JAUTXW010000930.1, read as the reverse complement.
ATATATATATATATATATATATATATATATATATATATATATATATATATATATATATATACATATATACATATATACATATATATATATATATATATATATATATATATATTGAAATTCTGAAAAGAACAGTTTTTGACGAAACGTCAGCAAAACTGTTCTTTTCAGAACGACAGTAGTGAACGGATGTACACCCGGAATGAAAACACATTGTATCTTTCCATACGTGAAGGACTAAGAATCAACATATATATATATATATATATATATATATATATATATATATATATATATATATATATATATATATATATATATATTTATTTATATATATATATATATATATATATATATATATATATGTATATATATATTTATATATATATATATATATATATATATATATATATATATATATATATATATATATATCGAAACGCGAAAAAAAATGTTTTATCAGATCATCTAGTAACAGAAAAGAGAATACGAATTAAAATGTCAATATTATTTTAAATATAAAATAATCCAAAATGTTGTTAAAGGTATCTAAAATATGCAGTCTAAACAAAAATAAATACTAACCTGCACTATCCATATTAATCATTAATAAAGTATAAATTAATTTATTTTTAATACTAAATATAAAAGATTACAAGTAACATAATATAGTATCTTAAATAGAGCAACCCTCTCTAGAATAATTTAAAAGGGAATATATTATACACTGCAATCGAAGAACAGTTTAAACAAAACCGATTATTTGTAGAAATGATTTAAGATTAAATAATATTTATAGTAAGTGTATTTAGTATTTGTAAAAATATAAAATTTATATTAACGAAATATTTTTAATATTACATTGTTACAGTTAAAAAATTGGCCCCTTTACTATTTTTTTAATAAACATAGTTGTATATTTAACAGTTATTTTTATGTATACAGGGTGCTACAAATTCGAGAGTATGACTTACTCAAGATTGCGCAATTTAGTGCTTGATAAAATCCCACTGAGAAATTTGAAAAATTCCGATTTCCCGGGAAAAATCCAAATTTTGTAAAATAATTTTTATTTCTTCCAAAAATTGTAAATTACATTCCTTCATGTAACTTGATGATGATCAATTTCCTATGACAAAAAGCAATCGAATTTAGACTCCTGTCATGTACCTCCCCTAGATATAACTTAAAGAACAATTAAAAATTAGGGCGAAAATCACCCAAAATTAGGCAGAATCGAGTTTGAAACGCTTTTTGGTTTTATTATTAATTTTTAGGACAAAAATAAACACAGAGTTTTTATAGATCTTAAAATTTAGTATTTAATTATAGCAAGTAAATTAAACATGGCCACTAGATCTTCAGTATATATATATAGTATGTACAGACTCGATAATCTGGAATAAATAAAACACGGTGTTCTGGATTACCGCGGTAAATGCTCTTTATTTTTATTAAACCCTTGAATGAACTCAAATATAAGTTACACAAAGGTAATGTTTATAAATAAATATGTATCTATTAAAACATATAAGTACTATGAAATTTTGGTTTGCTTCACTTTTGTTATTTTTTTGGCTCAAAACAAGAGTTTCTTATTTTTCTATGGCCAGGGATAGAGTCGCAGTTAATATTAAACTTAAAAAATTTCATTTATTAGTTAATTGAAAAAAAAGATTGCAAACTTACTGTTGAATAGTTCTTTTTCTTTTTCTTGGTAACAGAAATCCTGCCACTCCTTACTAAACTGCTTTTTGTTATTTAAAGTAGTGGGAAACGAAAACCGCGTTAAACGATAATTTTACTGAAATCTGGATTAGCGAAACCACAAACATCCAGATTACAGAAGACTTAATGTAATTAAATATCGGTCCGGACTACCAAGGTCGCAGAATTGGTTCCTTGGATCTGAAAAAACCAGAACGTCAGGTTTCTATCGTTTCTTGACAGATTTGGTGAAGAAGTGGTCCTTTACTATTGTTAATTCCCTTTACTATTATTAATCCCCTTTACTATTATTAATTCCATTTGAATTTTAGGGGTACGCTAATTGGTCTAGCAGTCATGAGTCTCTTGTGTTTTCCAGCCGCTGCAACTCTACAACCAGTAAAACGTTACATGAAGAAAGTTTATGTACACACTTTAAACAGCACTGGTAAGTTCATATCATGTATTATAGAAGTTGTAATGCCATCAATATATTAATTCTTCACCTCGTCATTTCAAGTTCTTAAAAAGAGTTGTGCGGGTTAGGGGGAGGCAAAAAAGAAATGCTATTTTTGCTAAAACACATTTTTTCATAGCCCATTCATCACATTTTAGTTGTACCCATGGAAATTTTAAATCGATCCAAAAAGTCCTTACCCACAGATATACTTAAGGCACAAATTGAGCCTCTCATGCAGCAAGAAAAACACTTAGCGACGAGTCAAAGAAGCTTACATTCTGTGTATCATGCCAGACCAAGACATTCAATCGTGTCGCTTGGTGATCGAGTGGCATCCGTTACTACCATTGACGAAGTGAAAGTTGACGATTGTGAAAATTCGAAAATGGATCAGCAAAATGAGAAAATACCTCTCTGGTAAAATTAAAAATATTTTTTTAATATGGCTAATCTACATAATATCGGAAAATCGGTAAATTGGCTTTACCCAAAACTTTCCTCGTTATGAATCCTTTCTTTTAGCAAGGAAAGTTAAACATGTAATTGTCTAGTAATATAAACAGTAGTTGATATATAAATTACGTTATTTTTCATTCCCCTAATAAATGGAATAATTCAAAGCAAGCAAAGTAAAGCAATTTAACGAGAAGTTCCCTCGTAATAAATATTTTCACTTTTTAAGGGAATGAAAGATAACTTAATTTGTATATGTACTCTGCAGGGGCGCACCCGAACTCAATTTTGAATACAAATTGAGCCAACAGATCAAGGCTACCTTGATTTAGTTTTGTTATACAAAGTATTTTTCAAATTTGGTAATTTTTGAATACTCTCTAAATGTCTGTTAACAAACAAGATAGAAAAAATTTCAAGTTAACCACACTTTATAAGTTTTTACGTACTATTCAGTGGAGTTACAACGTTTTAATTATCTTTTCTTTAAATGGGATACCCTTAATATTTTCCAAAATTTCAAGTACAAGTTTACTTTTTCATCAATAACATACACTCTAGTCACTTAAGTAATAATTTAGGATCACTATGGTTTTCCTGTATTCAGGATTATAAACCTTTTGTGGGCTCATTTCACGGGGTATAAATATATATAAATGGCCGACAAAATTACTAAAGTGGAGAATAAAACCTTGACCTTGATTTCGGCATATGCCAAATTTATTTTTTTGTCCAACTCCCGATTTTCTTTGCAGTAAGTTTTGGGCCGAGATTTAGTAAATGAACCATATGTTTCTAAATTTCGCTTTAACTTTCCAAATAGAAGACTATTCGGTTAATGCTGTTCGGGATATGACTTAAATACTAATCGGATGCAGCGACACTATCTTTTCTACGTTTAAAGTAACATTCTAACATATTTAACTTAAATAAATATTCGTACGTTTACGTCAACTTAAATATCGTCTAGATACACCGAACTTTTAGATATTTTTCCATCTACTACTCGATAAATTACCAAAAACTATTATTTGATTTCGGATTTTAATTAAATACTTGTTTTATTAATTTTTTTATATTTGTGTCTTTAAGGGAGAACTGCACGCAAAAAGTGAAAAATCCACACAATGTAAGGCGGTAAAGAGCCATTTTGTGGGTTCAAAAAAATATATATTTCAAATTTTGCGACCTAGGCATGTAAGGCGGTAAAGAGCCATTTTGCGTCAAAAAGTGGTCAAAAAATGGTCGAAAATGGACAAATCTACTTTTATTTTAAAACTCTAGAATGAATTTTTTCATAAAAATTCGTATTTAGCGCCCAACTATACATATTTCCCTATTAAAATCACATTGAAGCTAATACATATCTCTTATAGTTTTAACATAAAAATGCAGCGGCGGAAGGCTTGCAAATTATCCGTATTACTGCGAGCAGTTCCCCTTAACGAATAATATTAAATAAATAAATGATCAAAATTTACATTTTTTATTACTTTTTTATAACACATTATTGTTATAGGAAAATATTGAATATTAACTTCATATTTGAAAAAAAAGTGTATGATATTGATGAAAAGGTAAATTAATTTCTAGTCGAAATGTTGAAAAACATAGGGTGTCCCATTTTAAAAAACCCAACAAAACAACAACATAAAAACCTGTTAACTTAAATTCTACGTAAAAATATAATAACTCGAAGTGTAGGTCATCATCAAGGTAGCCTTGATTTGTTGGCAGAAATCAATTTGTATTAAAAACCGAGTTCGGGTGTGCGTGGTCGACTTTCTTCTTGCTCTAATGATTTCACCAAAACTCTGCATGTACGTCGAAAAAGCATCACCCTGTACAAATAGGGAGGCTTTCCATATTTTGATACATTTTGATCTTAAATATCTCGAAAACCAAACAAGCTATCGAGGTAAGGTTTGGACTGAATAATTTCATTTTATTGAACGTTTTTGTTGCAGTATATGTTATATTTATTTTGACAACTGAAAGTACCGATAAGAAACTGGCTGGTTTTCAGATATTAACAAATTTGTTATTTTAAACACCCTATATATTTTTTTGAATATCGTATAGTGTATTCCTTCTTCTTTTCGATAACATAATACAAGTTATGCTCATAGAAATAGTGGATTTTTTGAGCTCCATTCCATTCCATTCGAAACATTCTTTAGGCGTGAAAATGCGCTTGAAAAATAGTGACACTTTGTAACCTTGCTTCCATAGGTGACATTTCAAAAAATTGTATTAATGTTAAATTGTTTATCGATTGGAGTATTTATTTTGGAGCCAAATAATATCACCGTTTTCATAACTAACTATAACTTGTATTACATTTTGTAAAAGAAAAAGAAACAAGCTTTGTAACTCTCAAAAAAATATAGGATGTTCGATTCAAAATTATTAAGTTATCCTAAACTTAAAAATCTGCCATTTTATTTTCGGCACTTCCAGTTGTCAAAATAGAATGATATATATTTACAAACAAACTTTTACTTAGACGAAATTATTCAGTGAAATCCGCCCGACAGCTTTCTCTGTTTATCTAGATATTCAAAATAAAAATAGATGTGTCAGAATATGGATAGCCACCCTGTATTACTAAATAACTACCTGCTTTACTTTCCTTGATAAATGAAAACATTCATAATGCGTAAAGCCAATTTAATGATTATTTATAATGTTTAACAAGCAATTTTAATCTGCCATACTGGACTTGTACCAAAACGTTATCAGTTTATTTTATTCATTAAATCTAATTTTTCTGCAAAATTTGAAGTCAATTTATAAGAAAGTTTTTTCGTTGTTTTGGATTCATACGAAAATTTTACTAATTCGTCCTTACTTGATGATGTGCAAAATTTGAAATCAATCGAATAAGCTGATGAAAATGATTTCTTAAACAGTTTATTTAACCATTTGGTTGCGTTGTATCAGAACATTTTTTAACAGCTGATATCTGTGTTATGTAGGCTTGATTTTTATGCAAAATGTTTAAATCTAATGAATGATGTATTTTTTTTACATTGATTTTTAAAAGAATTGTTAAACAGTAATTTTTTTTTCTGTCACATTGTATTCGTTCCAATGCTCACCAGTTTATGAATTCGAATAAGGAATTTTTTCTCGATGGTTTTTGAAACTATAGATTAGGCAGCTGTTTTGTCCGCAATTTTGAATTCATACCAAAATTTTATACCCGTTGAACTGTATTGATCTATCTGAATATATATATATATATATATATATATATATATATATATATATATATATATATATATATATATATATACCTGTCATATTCGGTTCTAGGTTTAGTTGGGTTTTTTGATTATTTTTGTATAATTTAGGATTGTTTTTAGGAAGTCGTTTTTGAGATCCATGGATGTATCCTTACTGAAAGACGTTAAATACCTCAACATTACCATAGGACTAGCCTTGTGTTTTTCAGGAGACGTTGCTTTTATATCTATTTTACCACTGATTCTTGGGAATATTGGCTTCACATCTCAAGAAATTGGCGTAATGATGGCAATGTTCTTTGGGTTAGACCTTGCTTCTAGAATATTGTTGACCTTTGTTTCGTATGCGGTCACATTTAGGAATAGAATTTTAGTTTTATTTGCATCCGTACTTATTGTCGTAGCTAGAACAGGTTAGTTTGTCTTAAATAATACTCACTTGTTTTATGTGAGGTGACTAGGGTGTGGGAAACCAACAGAATCTTATATAAGAATCAATTTAAGACCGCAGAAAAATTAGCACGTCACTCATTTTTTTCTGAGTATATTTCCTACCTTCTACGAGTACCTCACATAATTTATATCGCATTGTGTTCTGGTCTTTAGCATTATTGTTTATACATAATCAGAGGGTATAGACACAGAGCAGAGTACCGATAAGAGAAGTCAGCTTTGTCTGCTTGTTGATTGTATCTTAGTTTGTACACTGAAAAAATAGCGTTTTTATCGACAACAAAATACTTTTTATTTTACATACATCGTAAAATCTTAAAGCCAAAAAATGCAATTCAAAAAATCGATTGTTTTAATAAAAATAGTGTTTTTTTGTTTCAGAGGGATTCTTGATCGAAATCAAATGCCAAAAGTCTAAGGTCCCATTGTACAAACGCAGTATTTAAACCTTAAAAAAAATACATGGTTGTCACTTATAACATCTCACATTTAATTCTGTGAAAGTACAAATTTCTAAGTTGATTTCGAACCAAACAAATCGACTTTCAACGGTCAACTGACATTTAAGACGTATAGACTCGGTGAATCGATCGATAAGCTATTATTTGAAAATGGCCGTGTTTCTGGAGACAGAATCTGTAGCCAAAGTTTACTAAATAAAATATTTAGTAGCTAGTATATATATATATATATATATATATATATATATATATATATATATATATATATATATATATATATATATATATATATATATATATATATATATATATATATATATATATATATATATATATATATATATATATATATATATATATATATATATATATATATATATATATATTTATGTATATATATATGTATATATATATATATATATATATATATATATATATATATATATACAGGGTCCTGCAGCTTACCTCCCGTCTTTTATTATACCTAAACCATTTATTTTAGAAAAAATATTTATAAGCCACTATATGCTGTTGATTAGAGAGCACATTTTAAAAATATTCTCGATTATACAGGGTGTTACAAAAAATAGTGGCGCATAAAAGTTGAATTTTTTAAAATGGAACACCCTATATTTTTTTACATTTTTGGAACACTCTTTGCCTAGTCTACAGACTCCTAGAATATTATCTCTCTTTTTTTAATAGTTTCGGAGAAAAAAGGTAAAATCGAAGAAAAAAAAAATTATAGTCTACATTTAAAATATTTATAAAAATTAGATAAAAGATCTTAAAAGCTAAGGTAACCTAGTAGCTTACTGCAAAAGGTTTATAGTTATTCTGCTACGAGTATTATAAGTCTTACTTATACAAGGTGACCCAAATTCCATGTCAAACGTTGCAAAATAAAAAATTATTTTTCTCCATTTTTTCAAATGGAACACCCTATATATTTTTTTTCTGTCAGGTACAGAATTAACAGATCAACATTTATTATTATTACTTATCTCAAAATTCCTGAAGGTTTTTGAAATATTCTTAAAAAACTAATGTTGTACTTTGTTTTTCAGTACGATAATTGAATAACCTCACTAGTAATGTTCATACCTTCGCGATTTTAAATATTAGATAGGTCAGCGTAGTTCTAGCTATGGGGAAAAACCTAAAATCCTAACATTTTTTCTAATTACGTTTGCTGCATAAAATTTAAATTACTGCCAAGAGTTAAGGCTCGACTTAAGGTGTAACAGCTTTATTTAACATTATTAACAAATATCTAATTATTGCTAAAATTAATTTTTACTTAGAACATATGTTCGATATGTCTTCCATTCTCTTCGAGGCATAAACGAAGACGGGTATGAAAAGATCTTCCTACTATTCTTAATACTTCAGGCGTAATACTTTGAAATGCGGTTCTAATCCGTTGCTGCATATTTTCGGGAGTTGTTGGAGGTTTGTTGTAAACAATTTCCTTAACGTAGCCCCATAGAAAAAAATCTAATTTCGTTAGATCAGGCGACCGGGGCGGCCACGCACTTGCTCCCTGTCTTCCAATCCATCGATCTGGAAAATTATTATTTAAATATATATATATAAATATATATATATATATATTAACCGGCAAATTTTCGCACAAATTTGGCAAGTGATTTTCTAGGAAGTCGAGATACATGGCTCCAGTTAAATATCCATTAAAAAAATGGGGACCAATATGTTCACCAATAATTCCCCCCACACATTAACTGACCATCTGTGTTGTAGATCAAGCTGCCTAAAAATTCTTGGATTATGGTCGGCGTAGTAATGGTAGTTATGACGATTTACAAATCCATTCTTATGAAATGTGGCCTCATCAGAGAATAAAACTTTATCAAAAAAATCAAAGCTTAACCTAATTTTAGCTTGTGCCCAATTACAAAAGTCAACACGTTTCTCAAAATCTGCTGGAAGGAGTTCTTGATATAATATGATATATGAAATTTATGGCTCTTTAAAATTCGCTGAACAGTTCTTTCGCTTATACTATTTTTGGCTAACAGAAGGATTTTCCGTGACAGCTAATAGCACAGCTAATTAATTTTCTTCCGTAACGGGCCTATTTCTAACTGGTCTTGTATAATTTACATTTCCCGTTGCCATAAATCTCTCTAATAAGTTCGTCATGCTCCTTCTGTCTGGGTATAATTTTGCGCATAAATCCTACTGGCCAAAAAGGCATTTCTATGCGATTCTCCTAACACAAAAACCATATCAACCAGTTCTTCGCGGGTGTACTCCATGACGATAGAACGTTCAAATAAAACTTCTAAACAGTGACGCAAACAAACGAAAAATGAACTACGTAGAAGGTAAAGACCACTATATGAAAAATCCGATAATTATTTCAATTTGTAAAACTTAAAAAACGAATAAGTAAATTGCCGATATGTTTTAGTTGTTTGACAGTTTCTAGACAATTTGTTTTTCATGGCCTACTTAAATTCTAGTTAATAATTTGGGCAACACTTGTCAATAATATTAAATAAAGGTTAAGGCCGTTTTACATGCTGCAAGTTTCTTGCAGCAAGGGGTTGCGCCTGCAAGATATTGCGCGCAATTTGTCTTGCAGACTGTAAAGCGGCAGTTGTATTTCAATTGCAAGTGTCAGCGTATGCCTTTGTGCAAGTCTCTTGCAACTTGTAGGAAGACCTGCAGCATGTAAAACGTCTTTACGGCTTAACTCTTGGCAGTAATTCAAATTTTATGCGGTAAACGTAATTACAAAAAATGTTGGGATTTTAGGTTTTTTCCCGTAGCTATAACTACGCTGACCTATTTATTATTCAAATCGCGAAGGTGCTTACTTATGAACATTACTAGTGAGGTTATTCAATTACCGTACTGAAAAACAAAGTACAACATTAGTTTTTTAAGAATATTTCAAAAACCTTCAGGAATTTTGAGATAAGTGTAATAATAAAAAATGTTGATCTGTTAATTCTGTATCGGACAGAAAAAAAATATATATAGGGTGTTCCATTTTTCCACATTACTATTGAGTTTATTCAATTATCGTACTGAAAAACAAAGTACAACATTAGTTTTTTAAGAATATTTCAAAAACCTTCAGGAATTTTGATATAAGTGTAATAATGAAAAATGTTGATCTGTTAATTCTGTACCGGACAGAAAAAAAATATATAGGGTGTTCCGTTTGAAAAAATGGAGAAAAATTATTTTTTATTTTGCAAAGTTTGACATGGAATTTGGGTCACCCTGTATAAGTAAGACTTATAATACTCATAGCAGAATAACTATAAACCTTTTGCAGTAAGCTACTAGGTTACCTTAGCTTTTAAGATGTTTTATCTAATTTTTATAAATATTTTAAATGTAGATTATAATTTTTTTTTTCTTCGATTTTACCTTTTTTCTCCGAAACTATTAAAAAAAGAGAGATACCATTCTAGGAGTCTGTAGACAAGGTAAAGAGTGTTTCAAAAATGTAAAAAATATAGGGTGTTCCATTTAAAAAAATACAACTCTTATGCGCCACTATTTTTTGTAACATCCTGTATAATCAAGAATATTTTTAAAATGTGCTCTCTAATCAACAGCATATAGTGGCTTTTAAATATTTTTTCTAAAATAAATGGTTAAGGTATAATAAAAGACGGGAGGTGAGCTGCAGGATATGTATATATATGTATATATATGTATATATATATATATATATATATATATATATATATATATATATATATATATATATATATATATATATAAAACTTTACTGTAGCAGCTATCCCCTCCTATAGGTATTTTGATCTGTGGTATAGACACGGTCAATTGAAGATCGTGGTCGACATCGTCTTTGATTGGTAGGCTTTCAGGCCTACACCTCATTGGTTTGAATGAATCTCGGTAAAATTTTGTAAGTTTTGACTTTCGGATGCGTGACAACTAAGATGAGTACATACACAATACGTTTACGGAAATTCATGAAAGGAAATTTTCCGCCGAGATCTAGACGCAAATCAAAATCACCTATTTTGATAAAAAAAATCTGCTTCATCGTTAAAAAACAGACGCACACCACTGGTATACATATTGATTTGTAAGCATTTCGATACAATTAACTCAGCAACTTTACTGTATTTGAATTACTCTTTCATCGCAGAACAGGGGTAAGATGTTAATGATACCAACTAACAAAAAAGAAGTTGATTTAAATCCAACCAATGAGCGATGGTACGCAACCAATAAGAAACAATGTAGACCGCGATCAGTAATCGCCCGTGGTAAAGACATTTTTTAAGTTACGAGTTTAAACTGTAGATTTAGGTTAGAGCTACTAAACATTTATAAAATAATTAAAATTATCAATTGTATTTGTACAATTCTAAATGTATGTGTTGTCTTGTTATACTTTTTGTATTCATGTTTTAGCTTTTGTATCATACGATGATTATATGTGGAAGCTGGTCCTTCTTGGTGTACTTGGATTTTTAAGATGTTTCATTCAAACACCGTTGCCACTTGTTTTATCTGAAGAATACTCGGACCGATTTTCCTCAGCGTTTACTCTATTTATGACTGTCAATGGCGTAGTTAGTTTAGTAACTGGACCTCTCATGAGTAAGTAAACACAATGCGCTTCTATAAAGGTCACCTTTAAATAGTATAATAATAATGGGAGTAAGAAATTATGATTTTTACTGTTAAGTTTCACCTTTGTTTTTACAAGGCATCTTTACTGAAAAAGCTCGGAGATATCTAGGCTGCATTTTGCTACTGACGTGCTCACTGAACCGTGACCAGTTGTAGCGGTCGGTTTCCACGTGTAATGTAATTTGCAGAAATATGTTAAATACGTGTACTTGTATATCCAGTGGTATAGCTATGGAAGGGTACTGGTAGGTCCCGGCGTTTTGAGCACTCTAAGACAGAAATACGAAAAATTAAATTATTATTAAGTGCATAAAAAACAGCAAATTGCTATTTTTAAATTTAAATATTTATATTAATATAACAATGTTTAACCAGCTTTGTGGCTTATGTCAGTCCTTATTATATCATTATAATATTTGTGACTGTTTAATTCACAAAAATCTAAACTATTTAATAAAAACATATCGGCGGATCTGTATTATACTAAGAACATTGCAAGCGATACCGCCATCGCCAGGGACGCAAGTATAAGAGGGTTGGGGTGAGCTATCACCCAAATTTGTTTGGGTTGAGAAATTGGCTTCCCTAAGTTGGGAAAAGTTGATCAAGTCGCAAATTAGCTTCCTTAAGTAAACAAAATATGAATAAATTGAATTTATGCCGAAATTAAAGTTAATGTTAGCCAACCAATGTTATATGAAAAAAAAAATTATGATGGCTGTTCCTCATGTAAAATATATCGGAATCAAAATACCTCCCATTATAATATCCCGGCGTAAGAGATACTTGTGGCATTCCACCAATGAAATGTTATTTTTCATTCACCAATATATGTGGCTCGAGTAAAAACATCAACTCTGCTCCCCACTAATCTCCAACTCAGCAAGCTTCAAATTCTTTTCTAAATGGAAACAAAAATAAGCCGTAAAAATGCAACAATCACCTTTGTTTTCCTGGCTATGATCTTCTTCTATCATTCCGCCTGAACAGTGGCGTTTACATTTACGTTCGTAGTAATCTATCCTATACAAGATTTCCCAGTCTTGAGTCGAATACATCCGATATCATGTGGTTCAGACTAGCTCTTAGAACTATCACTAAATTTATTTTTTGTATCTATCGCTGTCCTTTAACGAGCTCTTCGATTTTGTTTCTGCTAAAGCGCATTTCCTAATCTCTAAATTTCCTTCCTCTTATTTTATTATCCTTAAAGACTTTACCGTTGTTGTTGTTGTTTGTTCGTTTACCAGTAGTTATTCGGCCAGGCCCAGTTATTTATTGTTGTATACTTTTTTATTCAGACGTAACATATAAGGAAGATGGAAGGATGCACGGAAAAGGGGACCAGAATCACCCTTTGAGGATGGGGGAAAGAATTTACGTCTAGGAAATGTCATCCAGACGGACCCTACAGTTTATGCAGGAATCCGAACCTCGGCCATACTCTCCACCTGAGAGGGTATGTGATGGGGGGAAATGTGAATTTACCCCCTTACTGCAACGAGTATCACCGGTTCCCCCCGGCCTGCTGTACCGGGGTGAATGGTAGCATGGAAGATGAAATTCATTTTACACTTTTCCCTATTGGACTTTTTACTACTAATATCGGCTGCACACTATATGCATTCGCCATGATTCGAACCTGGCCTGCCGGTACCAATTTCAGAATGACCAGTACGTAAAAGCACTGGACCACCTGCCGGCTATTATATAATAAAGAATGGTTAGGATCTACTAAAACCGATCCCCAAGCTAGAGCAGCAGAGGCATTTGCAACCAGTCAATCTCTTACCAACATCATCAAAGAACTTAACTACTTCTCACACATAGCCAAAAGCCATTGCACCACTTTTTCATCAGTCACCCACAGCCTTATTAGTTTTCCATTCTCGCTGCTCTGACCACGGTCTAATTACTTACTACAGGAAGTTGTAGAATGTATGTCACCTCGTACTATTTGGCACTATAATTCCCCTGATTGATTGCTGGATCGCTACTCTTCCTTGGTATGATGTTTGTTTCTATTCCAGAGATCCTTCCGAAACTTGTTAACAAATCTCTGATGAAATATAATTAGATATAGAATACCACACTCTATTAAGAATTCAAAACTTCCCAATAATAAACTTTGATGTTCAAAATCCTGCGATCATGCCAGAATAGAGAAGATTCATAGCTATAGCAATTTTCTTAGGAACCCCTCTTCACAAAATCTACAGTTTAAAAACGAACCAAATCTATAAAAAAATGGTAGCCAATCCTTTAGGTCCCTTGCCAAAAACTTCTGCAAAAGCTCCTTTCCACCCTTAACTTCTGGTGATAAAATCATCTCCACATCTAAATCAAAAGCCCTCCACTTCACTCTCCGTCCATCAGTACCAGCTTTGTCACTCCATATGCACGAAATGACCTTCAGGGTTAAAAAATTACGACGTAATCTCAAAACACTTAGCATCAAAAAGTCCTCTGGTTTTGATGGGATTCCGGCCATGGTCGAAGAAGTGCACTTCTGAACTGCACTTATCCTTACCAGGTTATTCCAAGAATCCAGTGACAAGGGTATTTTTCCTTAAACCTGGAAATCTGCTTGTGTGCAGCCTGTTCCTAAAAAGGAATCCAAATCTTTTTCCTCTAATTAGAGATCAATATTCCTAGTCCCAAATATAAATAAGGCATATATCGATACTGATCTTTAAATTACCTTGAAAGGTATAGACTTATCCATGACAAGCAATACGGCTTCTGTCACCAAAGGTCCACAGCAGACGTTTTTATCTTAGTAACCCGCAACTGAAACAAGTCCATCTAATTCCACGGAGAAGCCCAAATTATTGCCCTTGACATATTCAAAGCTTTTCATCAAGTCAGGCATGACGCACTTCTTAACAAACTTCGTGTCTATGTTCTTCCTTTAAAACTTTGTTCTTGGATAGCCAGTTTTCTTTCCAACAGAAGTATTTCTGTAGTGATTGGTGGTCGTTCATCTGACATTCCCAAAATCAATGCGGGCGTCCCACAGGAGTCAGTGTTAGCATCTATGCTATTCCTTCTGCACATCAATGATTTGCTTTCTTCTGCCAGCAATCCTATCACAGCTATACTAATTCCATTCAACATATTACCGAAAACTATTTCCAGGACTGAATTTCATCTTAACGGTAAAGTAACAACTTTATCCCTAACCGAGGACGTCATTAAATTCATGGAATTGAGAGCAAAGAACCTTGACCAGTTTAACGTCACTAAGACATAATTATGCTTAATCTCTCACAATTACTTTTTAGAAAGATCTTGCCCAGCATCAACTGCCATAGCAACCGCAAAGAAATTGGGTTTCCTTTTCCAAGTTCGTCTTCTGTCAACTTGTATAAGTTTTACTTTACAAATCAAACCCAGCCTTGAGTTTTGCTCGCATATATGGGAAGCAACCTCTCCTTCTATGCTTAACATCCTTGACTTTGTCCTAAGAAGATCTATCATCACAAGGAAGCTTGCAGAGCATCGTCGAATTGTGGGCGAGTACCTCTGTTTTACAGATACTAGCACTGATTGGGTTCTGATGAATTATCATCCACTATGCCTTCCTTAGTCGGGCCCTGCCAGGGAGACAAGAGCATCGACCTGCATGCCCTTCATCGTCCAACTGCAAAGACCAAGGACCTTCCACTTTTTTCGTTCTTTTATTTTCGGAGTGTCCCGATTATTGAATGTGCTACCATCAAAGGCCTATCCATCTTCTCCTAATCTGCAAATATTTAAATGTCGCAACAAAATTTTCCCTTCACTTCACTTTAGCAACCACAATACTTAGTATTTAGACCTTCGTGGTCTGTTCATAGATAAAAAAACAGTCACAGAATAACATGGATGTTTTTTTTTTATTTTATTTCAAATTATACAGATTATAGACCTATTAAGATATTAATTATAGACCTATTAAGAATAAAATTGGTACTTATGTATATAAATTAAATAGTTTACCATAAAATATGTTACAAAAATAAATTAGAAAAAAACCATCTGAGCATTTTGGGTAGGCAAACATTTTATTTTTCCGTTAAGTAAGGGTGGGTTATTGTTTAGTGTAAAACAAACATTCGGTCTCAGCCCCTATGTGGACGTCATACTAAAAAGAAAAATCCATCCAATTTTTTCCAATATCTCTTGAATGTTCAACGCCTCAGAAATTTTGTAAAAAGGCTTTTTGTTGTACATTAAATATATCTACCACTGAGTAGTTGTAGAATTAATTAATGTTCTTTTTCAAAACAATTTTTTTAACAAAACTAATATTTTTTTTGTCAGAAATGTGGAAAAATGTATGTTTTCTTTTATAATTAAAAATTATATTACAATAAAAAGATAGATACAGTATATACCGAGTTAGTACAAAGCTTCGATAAAGTAGATGTTTGTGACAGTTATCTAAGAACGCCATAAATTATTTTGCATCAGGGACCCAGGAGATCAAGCTACGCCACTGTGAATACCTAATCAATTATGTTTTCGATTAATAACAATGCCAAGACTATATCTAAAAAAATGTCAACGTTATCATTTAAATTCACATTTTTTTTATTTTAAAATGACGCCATTCCTTTATCTTGTAATTTTTTAAATATGATTGCTAGACTATCCCCAATTACATAAACACAGATATTTTAAAAAATACATAGGGCTGTATTTGATTGTTGTTGATGTTTAATAATACTAACAATAATATTAATACAGTGTTATATTTTAGGTCTTATAAAATCGTACACCCAGAGCGACGTGATGGTGTGCCATCTTCTTACCTTGGCGTACATTATTTGTGTTATTTCTTGGACGACTGAACTTACTTTATGCCGAAAGAAAACTCAAAGTAGAGAAGTGAATTAAACGGAGTCCATTTTTAATTTAAAAATTTCATTCGCTTATTTATAACAATAAAATGAACGCAAAACCCAGACAATATTGTATATCATCTGTAGGTATCATGACAAACAGGTTTTATCAAAAATTGGTAAAAAGACCAGTTATTATTTAACTGGGCATTTTACTCAAGATACGTATTTTCTAATGGATCAGAGAAAGCTTCATGAGGTGTCGAGAATATTTTGATAATATTGTATCTGTATAGTGTGTTTAAATATCGAATTATAAATAGTCATAAAAAAAATTTTCCAATAATATCATGTGAAAATTTATTGTTTAGTCTTTTTTCTTGCCCTAATACTGGTTTCAGTGCTTCATTTTTACCTGTAAGACAAACGAAAATGTCATCTACATATCTGTGCCAAAAAATATTTTATAAGCAGTTGCTATATTTAATAAATTTCCTTAAAAAAATATACATATTAGAGATATTAAATAGACCGCATAACCAATATTGGTTAGGAGGGAGGGCGGCTAAACTGATAAAAAACTTTTCAAATTTTACGTTTTATTCAGTTTTACCAGTTAATGAAAGTGAGGTTTGAGTTAGGTTGATCATCCTCTTAATCTCGTTACTGACTTTAACATTTTAAGTGGAAGTTAATATTATATCTAACCGATTGTATAGTCAATCGTTTTGTATTACCTAGAATAAATTGCATAACGCTTTCAATCGTTTACTACATATTTTTGGCTCTAATTTCGTTTCTTTCGAGTAATATCCGATTAAATCCAGTAATTTGCACTTATTTTATCATTTTTATGTGAACTGCTTCGATAATTAAATTAATTTTTTAAAAACTATAAAAATGCTTTATCATTGCTTAACATTATTATGGATCCCCAAATGTACATATTATATCCAGTCTAAATCCGTAAAAAAACAGTACTTTTACATGTTGATTTCGGCTAATGAGATAATCTTTGAGTTTAAATTTAGTCAATGAATGAATCTGGAAAAGATTAAATAAGACTGGGCACGAGAAAAGTATTCGTATGAGATATCAATGATTTGCTGATAAGAATGTATCGATAATATAGACCAAAGTATTATATTTTTGTAAATATTAATTTACGATATAGTAGTGTACAAGTTAATTTGTGAGTGGATTAACATATCAAAAACAACAGCCCAGATTTAAATTTTTAATACCTAAAAGATTGTAAGTTTTTGCAACAAATATTGTTTTATTTTATCGTAGAATAAATAGTATTTGAAAAAGCAGATGTGTAATAACAAACAATTTGAAAAGAGTAATGTTTCTAGTGTTATACCAGGTGGAAATATATAATTTTCATAGAGTAAAGATATAAACTATGCATTAATTTAACCGGATAAGGTAGTTATCATAAATGGTTAACATAGCAATAAGAAATTTTGTAGCATGTGATATATATGATTCATTTTTAATAAATGGTGAAATCAGCTAGCTATTATAGTAATTTATGCTCGAAATAATCAAATGCTTAAGTTATCCCATTTAGTAATTGAGACCAGTCAAACTAAGTTTCGGTTATACTTGTGGAAGTTAAAAAAATCAATGCCGATAAAAGTGGTTAACAATGCATAGGTGTTAATAATTTCCCTAATAAAATCCCAAATTTTTCGGGGAATTATTTTAAATACAAAAACATCAACGAAAGAATGATTACAATTGTTTTTTCAAATTTCAAGTTAAGTTTAACTTCCATTTAACCCATGTTTTTGAAATGCTGTACATACCTAGAAATATTATACAGGTATGTCCGATGGCAATACAATAATTAGACAACCATGACCTAGATTTTACAAGGATATTTATACCCTCCGACTCCTCCGAGATATCTACTTTCGGTTGACCTATCGTTTTGAAATTTTGTACACGTATATTTCGATGATAATACAATAATATAATAATCTTGACCTTATTGCAAGTTTTTGATCTATTCCTGTTTGACATAATTAATTACTATAGGAAAGCTATTCTTTGAGTGTCTAAGAACATCCGCCGTGTTTCAAGTATATTTATTATTTTTCTTTGTTAAATTCACCAGCATCAAAAATACAATTATTAATTCAGCTCAGTTAAACATTGTTTGTCATAGTACAAAATTGACAAATATAGTAAGATTTAGTTCGATTTCTTATTTTCATATTGAATTATAATTTGAAAGCAGTCTGTCAAGTTGGAGCAGCTTTAAAGCTACTTGATCTACAGCTTGTAACAAAAGTAAGCAAACGGCGAAATATCTCAGGTATCGATTACCTGAATTTAATGAAAATATGTACAATTTCGCATTGTTGCTAAGTTTACCGTTTTTCTGTTATAAAACGGATTTTTTTTTAATGGAACACTCCAGATTATATTATTTTTTAAAATCTGCGTAAAATGCTCAATAATTTTATTAAAAGAACTTTTTATTTCATTTTCAGAAAATTTTTTGTTATTGGATTTCTGTTAGAATATTTGTCATTTAAATGTTACAAACATCTTGCAGGTTTAGCATTCTATCCCCATAACCCATTATAACTAAAATTTCAATTCTTTGAGTTTCAGTTAAACGATCCATTTTTGGAAATCAACAAAACTGACATTGTCAAACACATCAAGTAACCTTTTGTATTCAGTTATTTTAATAAAAGGTAATACATTAAATTATGGATATTAGACCCTCATGTTCTCAAAAACTGTTGACTTTCATAAAAAGTGCTCTTAATAAAAAATATTGAAAATTTTAGGCAGATTTTTAGAAAAGTAATATAATATAGTGTGTTCCACTAAAAAAAAATTCCTTTTATTACACGAAAACGGTAAACTTGGCAGCAATGCAATTTTGTACCTAAGTGTACATATTTTCATTAAATTCAGGTAAGCGTTACCAAGGTATTTATATTCCTTACTTTTGTTACACGTTGTATAATGGCCAAGGTATCAGATTGTTAAATTGTCAGCGGACTTATATACACCTCAACTTTTAATATTGACCTCCCCCCTCCCCTTTAACTCGTTTAATTTATAAGGATTGAGATTTGAAACTACTTAATGTAATAGCAGCTAAATACTCATTTTTATGTAAATATGTTTCGTTATTGAAATTTTTAAGATGGTGAGTGAGCGGCATTTGTAAGAAAAAAAATAAAATGGAAAGGACTGTCCAGTAACAGATATTTTGAAAAGTCATGATTAATAGATCTCAAAATATTGGGAACTTTATACATATGAAAGGATCTAAATATTTCAGGAGTCAAAATCTTTGTAAACTTCCAGTATACCTGACTACGTCCTTGACTGAAATATCTTTATAAGCGTGAGGACTAAGTATTTCATTTTTATATTCAAAATTTACCCTTTATAGAACTTGACTTCCTTTCCATTTACTTTTCTTTTTGCAAATGGCTTCCAATCTCCATCTTGAACATATCAATCAAGATGTATACACAAAAAAGAAGAAATTAGTCTGCTATTAGATTGTACCAAATTTCAAAGAGATGACATTTTAGATCCCCACTGTGTGTGAACAGAATTTTAAAGCGGAGGTCAGGCAACATGGGACACATTTTGCAGAATTAAATTCAGGATCAAGGTCTTTAAATTATTGCCCTACTAATAGACCTATGGATGTACGGGATTTTCTCTTATATTTTACCCTCCAGATAGAGGGTTAAATATTACAGATGGAAAAAACTTTAAATAGGAAAGTTGTAGGATTTTACTTGTATTACCTTTTAAGAGTGTCAAAAAATTGTAAAACTCATCAATTGTTGAAAAATATACATAACGTATATTGTTTTTAAATGGGCCACTAAGTATATTATTATTTTATTAAATAGGTCTTGACCTATCGATTATAAATATATCAGGTTTGATACTGAAATATTTATAATCGGTGGGGCGACACCCATGAAAAATGAAATAATAATATACAGGATATCCCATTAAAAAAATAGGTTATCTATGATTTAAAAAAACAATTGATATTCTTAAAAGTTAATACTAGTAAAATCCTATAACTTTTTTATTTAAAGTTTTTCTCTCTATAATAATTAACCATCTAACTGGAGGGCAATATACAATAGAACACCCCATAAGAACAGGGTGGGCCGTTTATCTTTGGACACCCCTTTAAATACAAAAGTTTCTTGGATTCACTTGTGTTTTTAATTTTTTCACTTCCTATATATACAGGGTGTTTCGTTTTGCGTGGAGTGGTATCAACTTTTTTATTTTAAATTAAACACCCTGTATGTTAATAAAATTTTAAATAGCTCTCTTACCAAGACCACCGTTTCGGACTTATTGACGTTTATATTCAATTTTTGATATATTTTCAACCCATTAACTATTTTAATCGCAACACCCTGTGTATTATATGATATTTAAATAGGGTATTAAAAGATCTTTTTACCGATGTAAATACTATGGGTCTGAGATTCACAGTTTCGGACTTATCGAGAATTGTCTTCATGAATATCCTTATACCACTGATTTTGCCATTTTTTTGTAAATGCGTCCCTCTGTATAGTATGTCGAATTCAAATAGAGCAATAAAAGACCATTCCAAAGATGTAAATATTATGGGTATAAGAGTCACCGTGTTCGTTTGGATATTATGCGTTTTCTTACAAAATATTATTCGTCTTCATTTTTCGACGCAGTATATTTAAGATTTTTAGCTAAGTTAGAAAAATCTACCTGGATGACAGAACTAAAAACTAAATTAAATTTCTGTTTTATATAATATCTAGTACCCATCTATCAAAATAAGAAAAAAAATAGTTACGGTATTACTAAATTTTGTAAATCTTTTCGGATGTATAGACAAGTATCTTCAGTATTCTTGAATAAACATTTTATTAAGAACATTATTAACAAATAACAAAAGAATCAATTAGTAGAATTCGCAAAGAAAACCTAATTATCTCAACAAATTCAACAAGACGAATAGCAGAAACAACGGATATTAACAATGAATACCTAATTATAGTAACAAGTTGAAAGAAAAAAAAAGATAGAAAATAAACGAAATATAGCTAACTATTGCAAGAATTGTTCTATATGCCCCCCATTTTGAGCAATGCACGTGGTGTAAAGAGTTTCTAAATGTGTTATAGCATTTCTGACACTTTCTGTTCCATTCAGAAATTCAACTCCCTCCCAAATGCGAATTTTCAGGGCAGGGCGTAACTTCCATTTTCCCCAATCCATTCCCGATATTGAGTATTTAAATAATTTCTGATCTCTGAACTTCTGTGGTATGGAGCACCATCCTGCTGCCAAATTAAATTAGCATGATCCCTTAGAAAAATTTCATTTTCCACCAGTGAATGTTCATCAACAGGTCTAGGTAACGTCGAAAATTTAAATTGTAATCGAAAAATACTGCACCTATAATTCTGGACCTCCAAATGGCGAATCCTTCTTTCACTAATGTTCTCCCAGACCTTGAAACTTTCTTAATCTTACTCTTATTCTTACTGCTCCAATAATACGTATTTTTCCGATTGTAGATTTTATTTGACATCGTAAATGTTGACTCATCGGTTCAAATAATATCAGAGAATATATTTTGCGCGAAATGCCTGTCCATAATGGTACTAGAAAAATCTAACATTGTATCCCCTTGATGTAATTTTGGAACAGGACCAAATTTATAGGGCTTCCAATGGTTAATTTCAAGACAGATTCAAAGCATTGTTCTTTTAATTCCAAAGATGCATTTCTTGTTGAATTTTCAGGGGTCAGAACTTCTTCGGTCAAAATTGTACGACGCCTTCGCTTCTCTTTCTTCTATATTGCTGGTAAATTCTATCGAATATCTTTTTTTCTGGATAACGCCTTAATGGATATTGAGTGATATAATCCCTGAGTGCCAGGGTCCCTATAGTTGGATAAATAACTCTCTAACATATCAATATTTTCCTGTACAGGAAACATTTAAAAAAAGAGTAAACTAACTCAATTTGTAAAACAGAACGTATGATCCCAGCGTGATTTAAAAAAGTATCTCCCATATGATGATCCTAGATGTCTCTAATATTATGTTGATCCAACAATATTGAAAATGATGAAAATGAATCATATTATATTAGATAAACTCCAATAAGTCCGAAACATTAACTCTCAAACTCATAACGTTATACATCGTTGGTAAGGGCATTTAACGCTCTATTCGAATTCAGTAAAAGATAAAATCGATGTTATAAGGATATTCCCTCGGATATTCCTGAAGACAATTCTCGATAAGTCCGAAACGGTGAATCTCAAACCCATAGTATTAAAAACCGTTAGAAAGGTCTTTTATTATCCTATTCACATGCGATATAATATATAGGGTGTTTAAAATAGTTGATAAAATTACCCCAAATTTGGCAATACTGTAATATTTTTGAAATATTATAACTTATATAAGCCAATCGGTCTTTCCTGCTGTAGAAGAACCAATTGAAAAAGCTAATAGATAACATTGTTATACCGGGTTGAAAATATGTCAAAAAGTGGAGACAAATATCAATAAGTCCGAAACTGTGCCTCACAGACCCATA